>SKCR01033655.1:0-310064 GCA_019454045.1 Zanthoxylum bungeanum | reverse complement strand
TTTGGTTTTGGTCATCCAGGACTTTAACAGGTTCTGTGTACGGCTCTTCTAGGTTTATTGAGAATCATAGTGTATTAGATGTGATGTCAAGATGGAAGTATCACATCAGACATATGGAGATGATGATCACGTAGGGATTCAGAACTAGTTCTCTATTGTGTTGCAACCATCGGGATAATATGATAAGGTCAGGATTATCCGATTCAAAGAGACTAGTTGCTTGATATCCGATATGTGCTTCGTACGAGGCAGACACTACTCCATCCCCAGGCCTTGCACGTGAACATCCGATATTGGATCGCAATACGCAATACTACGGTATACTATGCCTGATATAGATCGAATATTCCATTAAGAATATTTCTGGAGAATTGGGTAGGCATGGCGTTTTACTAGAAGCCAACCTTGTCTTGTAAATCGGTAAAAATATAATACTAGGTACATACGTGTTCGGATAGTCCGACGACCGGATTTACTGCCAACATATCCAAGGATCTCTTGAGTCGCTTCCAGAAGATTCACAGATGACGTATGATTCGAGCTTAATTAATCTGGGATTAATTGCAGAGAGACTTTATCTTGGATAAATACTATTTAAAGAGAGAGAAAGATTAATTTGGAATTAATCGATAAAATAATATATTTGATATATTAAACGAAATTAGATTTCGACGCGGAATTAAAAGTAGATTTTAATTCGGGCAAACGAGTTAATTTAGAATTAATTCGTTAGCGACGTGAATAGCAATATTGCTAGGCATAATTATTTAATTAAATTCGATTTAATTACGTCGCGATGGAAGTTCATTAATTTGGAATTAGCGAACCCGAGCCCAGGAGTGTTTACGGGCCCACTCATATTTGGAATCGAATGGGGCCCACATGTCACATCAAGTGTCACATCACTTGTCACTTTAAAGTAGCTTTATTGTGATGAGTTTTGGTGGAGTTGGTGGAAGCTTGATATACACTCCAAAGTCAAGCCTTGATTGACTTTTACCAAACCAAAATTTGGTATATCAAATATTTGATTTTTGAAATCATTTACACAACTTAATTTCTCTCTCTTGTTGGCTGAATTTGATGAAGCATTTTCCTCTCCCCTTTGTTCTTCATCTTGGCCGAAACTAAGCAAGAACAAGACCAAATATTATGGCAATTTTTTTGAGTGCTAGCACACACTGTCAAGGAATCATTACAATGTGTTAGGGAAACCAACTTGAGAGCTTGGAATTTTTCAAAAGCTTGGAGCTAGGAATTCTACATCTTGGCCGAATCTCAAAGACTCTTGGAAGAGCATTTTTTTGTTTGACGCATCCATAAACTGATCAATGTAAGTGTGTTTCCGCCACTCTTCTTTGTTATTCATTCACATTTTATGCTTGATTTAATCTTGGGACTAAATCTAGAAACCCAACAATGGTATCAGAGCCAATGAGCATGAAATGAATTAGGGTAAAATTTGGGTAAAATCAATTTGAACATGATGTGATAAAATTGATTCATTGAGTATGCTTGAATAATGATATATTGAGGTTGTATTGGAACAATTTCATGAAATATTGATTGAATCAATTTTTTCCCTACTACTTGGCTTGGTCGAATATGTATGTTACCCTAGGTTCATGGTATTTTTTGTTTCGATGATCATTGGATGACTTGAAATGATTGGAAAATATTGAAGTAAAATTCAATCAGATTGAAAAACGAAATCGGACAAAATTCCCCACTAATGCCGTGAGCAAGAGAGCATGTAATGACTTGATTTTTTGATTCAAAAATATTGGACATAAGTTGAACAAATGAATACATAATTAATTAGTTAAATTATATTTTGAAAATATTAATTTGGGTAATTAATTGATGTATTACACTTTGATTAATTGGATTTTAAAATTTGGAATTTTAAAATTTGGTTAATTGGGCTTAATTTTGAATTGGGCTTAAAATTGTTGTATTTGGGCATAATGAGCTTGGTTGGGCCAGGTTGATTTAGGCCAATTGGATTGGATCCAAATTGAGCCTAAATCATTCCATTAAGTCTAAATATGACAAATGGGCTTTAAAAGTTTAATTGAGCCTTATGGGCCGAAAATGGTTTTTTGGCATATGAGGGTGATTCCTTAATTGGGCTTGGTAATTGGGTTTGACCCATATTGACCAAAGCCCATGCCTTATAAAATCAATTGAAAGCCCATCGGACTTTAATTAAATGAACATTGGATGTTAGTTGGGCTTTGAGACCCGATAAGATTAGATTTGGAATCTAAGTCGTTAAAGCGCATTCAAAAGTGTAGTCATTTAATTTGGAATTAAATAAATGAATTAGTATTGAATACGAATTAAATTAGATTTAACGAGTAGTTCGATATAATTCAAGAATTCGTACTTTGAGTACTTATTCTCAAACGAGTTGGACTCACGCAAAATCAAATCGTTGTTTGAACATTGGATGATCACATAATTAAAGACTAATTAATTGGATTAGATTGGTTGAATTGCATGCTATTAATGAATACATGGATGTGTTGAATGAATAGCGTATATCAGATGGATATTAGAAAGGAAGAGGCAATTTTAGAAATTGTTGTAAATTTCGAATTTATTAAATTGGACCTGCTTGTCCAGCCTTATCTCTCATTATTTCTTTGTATTCTCTTCTCACCTAATTCCCCTCAATGTAATGAGGTTTCTATTATTGTATTATGTAATTGGGTAGAAGTAGATTAGTGCTAGCCGGGGTGAGGAAAGTGAGTGATTTTTTCTAGGAATAAGTTGTTAAATATCCAACCATATATCATTATTAATTTACTTTTCGCGCCTTATTATGCTTTTAGAATGCATGCTTAAGGGTGTATGGTGAGACCTAACAAAGATAATTAATTGGTTGCCAATTACGCGAAAAATCCTCAAAACATATTAAGTATTTTTCCTTCCGTTGAGTGATTCTTACTCAAGATCCAAAGTTGGCATTGGTTTGTTGGCCAAAGTCAAGACCTTTGTCAATTGCGGATGTGTTTGAATCATGAAGGCTTTGTTCCACATCGGTGTCTTGTCCAAGTTGTGATTTGTTGGCCAAAGTCAAGATCACTTAAGCTTATTGGCCATCGACATTGATTACAAAGCTTTCCATCTCAATGGGTTCCGCTTAACTGGAATCATTAAGCTTGTTGTGCTAAAGCCAAGGCTTAGTTGATTCAGAGGAAAAGGTTAGGCAAATATATTGGATATATTGGCATATATATTGTATATATGTTTCGGACTTGGATGTCCACCTATCGAATCTAGAAATTAGATAAGATCCAATTGATCTTCGAGATCTACCTAGTTAAATATCATACAACTTGTTGGCCAAAGTCAAGGTTGTGCGTTATTTAACGGGATCCTAGCCCACTAGGAAACTGGGTTTCCCGAGTACTCGACAGAGGGTTAGAGGCTCACCGAAAAATAGTGGGAGGCTAGTATTGAATTTGCAATTTCGTTCAGATACTTAGCTTTATGCGCTTTCAAATTATTTCGTCAAAATTATTTTATTAGTTGGACTAATATAATGTTATTTTTCTTGTAACAGTTAGACTGTACACATATATCGCTGATTAGATAGTTGGACTATCGTAATCAAGATGACGGGAAAGGGCAGTGTCCGTGACATTATCATGGGTGAAAATTTCTTTAAAGGCACAAACGTTTTCGATTGGGAAAAGAATCTGAGGATAGTCCTTGGATCTGAGAGGCTGCTATATACTATAGAGACACCTCTTGGGCGTAAACCAAGACCTGATCAGTTACTTGAGCTGGAGCTTTAGAAGACTCACAGTGATGATAACTCTACTGCTCAGTCTATTATGCTTGCTGCTATGATTGAGCATTTCCGTCGACAGAATATAGACTTGGATCCCTATAACATGTTGGTGAGGTTGCACGATCTTCACCGATCTAACTGAAGATCGCAAAGATATTAGTTACAAAAGAAGCTCTTCCGTTCACGTATGTCAGAAGGCATGTCTGTTGAGTCCCATGTGGCACAGATGATTGCTGACATAGATGAGCTGGCTCAGATAGGGATAGTCTAAGAGGCTGAGACTACCATAGATTTGATCTTACAGTCTCTCCCCGACACTTGGAGAGGGTTTATCATAAACTATAACCTGATGAACCAAGATGATACTCTTGGAGAGTTGTTGTCAATTATGAATGAAGTTGAGAAAGAGCTTCTCAAGGGCAATAAGAGCGAGGCGTACTTTGCTTCGACATCTCAGACACCGAGTGCTGGGCTCAAGGCGACTAGAGGTGTGAAGAAGAAGAAGCATAAAAGAAAGGGCATGGCCAAATCATCAAAGGCTTCTGGGAAGCCTAAGGACAAATCTCAGGATGTATGCCTCCAGTACGACAAGCGGGGTAACAAGAAGAGTGATTACCGCGAGTATAAGGTGCTCCAAAAGGAGATTAAAGCGGGCAAGGCACCGGCTTCAGGTATGTTTGTTATTGAAATAAACATGACTACTTCTAGTTTTAGAAATTAGATTTTTTTTTTATTCTGGTTGTGGTACTCACATATGTACTGATGTGCAGGATCTGCTGATTAGCAGGAGACTGGCCTCATGGGAGATTGATCTACGCATTGGAAATGGGGCACCAGTCACCGTTTTGGCCGTTGGCACATTTGTTTTAGAACTGCTCTCGGGGCATATACTTGAACTAACAGACTGTTATTATGTACCTAGTTTGACTATGAATATTATTTCTGTATCTATGTTAACCAATGTGGGTATACTTTTGTATTTCGAACACCGGGTGTTTTATATATAAAAATGATGTAGAAATTTGCACTGCTGTTGCAAATAATGGTCTTATATTTTTGAATATAAATCAATCTCAAACATATAATATAACAAACAAAAGGCTTAAAATGAGTAACAAAGATGAAACTTATATGTGGCACTGTCGTCTGGGACACATAAATAAGACTCGCATATCCACACTTTCGAAGAGTGTGTACTTAGACGGATTTGATCCAAATTCATATGACGTATGCGAATCTTGCTTATTAGGCAAAATGCCTAAATCACCTTTTAGCGATAAAGGTGAACGCGCCACCGAACTGTTAGCCCTCGTTCATAGGGACGTATGTGGGCCCATGTCTAGCCAGGTTAGAGGTGGATACGAATACTTAGTAACCTTTACGAATGATGCATCACATTTTGGTTATGTGTATCTTATGAGACACAAGTCGGAAACTTTTGAGAAATTCAAAGAGTTTCGACACGAAGTTGAAAAACAGATCAGCAAGATTATTAAGACAATACGGTCAGACTGTGGTGGCGAATACTTGAGCAATGAGTTTCTAGATTACTTGAAAGAATATGGTATTCTTTCACGTTGGACTCCTCTTGGAACACCGCAATTAAATGGTGTGTCCGAACGGAGAAACCGAACTTTGTTGGACATGGTAAGGTCTATGATGAGTCATACTGAGCTACCTATTTCCTTCTGGGGACATGCATTAAACAGTGCAATTCTTATTTTGAATAAGGTTCCGTCAAAATCCGTTCAACGGACTCCGTATGAGATATGGACAGGAAAGAAACCCGGTTTCTCATTCCTAAAGATTTGGGGTTGCTGGGCATACATCAAACGTTTGGAAGGTACCAAACTTGAACCCAAATCGGATAAATGCCTATTCGTAGGATATCCTAGGGAAACCAAAGGATATTACTTCTATCACCAACGAGAGAACAAAGTATTTGTTGCTCTACATGCGGTTTTCCTTTAGAAGGAATTCCTAAATGCAGTGGTTAGTGGGAGGAAAGTAGAACTCGATGAAAGTCGGAGTAATACTATTCCTGGCATAGAATCCTCAACGGAATAAGAACAGTCCATCCAGGATGAGACTGTACCATAATCTTCTATTACACAAGGATCGCGTAGGTCGGAGAGATTCAGGAAACAACCTGAGAGGTATGGGTTTCTGATCTCACCTCATGTAGATATTAATCTCATTGAGGATAATGAACCAGCTACGTATGAGGAAGCGATACAAGATATCGATTCCGCTTTATGGAAAGAAGCCATGAAGTCCGAAATGGATTCCATGTACACTAACCAAGTTTGGACACTATTTAATGCACCAGAAGGCGTAAAGCCTATTGGTTGCAAATGGATCTTCAAGAAGAAGACTGACATGGATGGCAACGTACAAACGTACAAAGCTAGGCTTGTAGCGAAGGGGTATCGTCAACGACATGGTGTCGATTACGATGAAACTTTATCACCCGTTGCCATGATTAAATATTCGGATAATGTTTGCTATTGCTGTATATTTCGATTACAAGATATGGCAGATGGACGGTAAAACCGCTTTCCTTAACGGAAACCTTTTGGAGGATGTTTACATGCAGCAGCCTGACGATTTTAACGTGCCTAGACTAGCAAACAAGGTTTGTAAGTTAAATCGATCCATTTATGGATTGAAGCAAGCATCACGGTCATGGAACCAACATTTTGACGAGATCATAAGAGAACATGATTTCATTCAAAACGAAGATGATCCTTGTGTATATAAGAAGGTTAGTGGGAGAACACTGACTTTAATTGTCCTTTATGTTGACGATGTATTTCTTATTGGCAATGACATTCCCATGTTAACGTCGGTGAAAGCTTGGCTTTCATTGAATTCTCCATGAAAGATCTGAGAGAAGCAGCCTTTATTCTGGGAATAAAGATCTACCGGGATAGATCTAGAAAGCTACTTGGACTCTCCCAGAGTACTTACATTGACAAAGTGTTAAAGAGATTCAACATGGATCAGTCCAAGAAGGGACTGTTGCTAGTGTCACATGGCGTCTATCTATCTAAGGACATGTGTCCTAAAACTCAAGATGAGAGAGACAGCATGAGTCGGATATCGTTCACCTCGACAGTCGGATCGATCATGTATGCCATGATATGTACGCAACCTAATGTCTCCTATGCTTTGAGCATATGTAGTCGCTATCAGACCGATCCAGGTGAAGGTCACTGGATGGCGGTTAAGAATATCCTTAAGTATTGTAGACTAACTAAGGATGCTTTCTTAATCTATGGAGATGGAGAACTTGAGGTAACTGGTTATACCGATGCAAGTTTCCAAACCGACAAAGACGACTACAAGTTACAATTCGGGTACATATTTTGTTTGAATAACGGAGTAGTAAGCTGGAAATCTTCCAAGCAAGAGACTGTTGCCGATTCAACAACAGAAGCGGAGTATATTGCTGCAGCTGAAGCAGCAAAAGAGGCAGTTTGGATCTGAAAACTCCTAATTGGATTAGGAGTAGTTCTGTTAGCAGCTGAGCTCATTCCATTATATTGTGACAATAACGGGGCTATAGCGCAGGCTAGGAAACTGCGGTCTCATCAACGATCCAAGCATTTTCTTCGATGTTTCCATCTGATTCATGAGATCATACATCGTGGTGATGTGAAGGTCGAGAAGGTCGCATCAGATGAAAATATGGCAGATCCGCTGACAAAAGCTATTCCTCAGTAAAAGTTTGAGCGACATGTACATAGTTCAGGTATTAGATGCTTGAGTGACTGGCTATAGGCCAAGTGGGAGATTGTTGGACAGTTATGACCCATAGCGTCACTGTTTGTAAAAGACATTGTGTTTTTGTACAAAATTAACTATGTAGTAATGAAATTGCCTTTTACCGTTTTGTAATTTATTTACTTTGATATATAAATGGTAAAAGTCCTTATGATTAGTTCCGGATTGAGATGATATGAGACAGTATCAATCCATAAAGGTTTAATCATTAAATATCCCTAGTCATAGATTATCGAGATTGGACATCGATAATGCAGAATAGACTAGTATTGCACTTGCACAAGTTGTGAGGGCATAACTGCATAGTTCTCATATATTTAAGTATTGGATACTTATGCAAGTGCGATAAGAGGTTGTGTTTTACCGATGGTACGGAAAACAGCTTCGCTCTGGATAGACCCCGCGGAATCCCATTGGTAGTATGTATATGTGTCTATGGGAGTCCGCTTCAAGGTCGGTGTATTTGGTCTTAACCTGAGACTTACATCGCTAGTACTTGCGACAATCGATATGCTTTGGTTTTGGTCGTCCAGGACTTTAATAGGTTCTGTGTATGCCTCTTCTGGGTTTATTAAGAATCGTAGTGTATTGGATGTGATGTCAAGAAGGAAGTATCACTTCAGACATATGGAGATGATGATCACGCAGGGATTCGAAACTAGTCCTCTATTGTGTTGCAACCATCGGGATAATATGACAAGGTCAGGATTATTCGATTCAAAGAGACTAGTTGCTTGATATCTGATATGTGCTTCGTACGGGGCATACACTATTCCAGCCCCAGGCCTTGCACGTGAACATCCGATACTGGATCACAATACGCAATACTACAGTATACTATGCCTGATATAGATCGTATATTCCATTAAGAATATTTCTAGAGAATTGGGTAGGCATGGCGCTTTACTAGAAACCAACCTTGTCTCGTAAATTGGTAAAAACGTAGTACTAGGTACGTACGTGTTCGGATAGTCCGATGACCAGATTTACTGCCAACATATCCAGGGATCTCTTGGGTCGCTTCCCGAAGATTCACCGATGACGTATGATTCGAGCTTAATTAATCTGAGATTAATTGCGGAGAGACTTTATCTTGGATAAAGTACTATTTAAAGAGAGAGAAAGATTAATTTGGAATTAATCGATAAAATAATATATTTGATATATTAAACGAAATTAGATTTCTATGTGGAATTAAAATTAGATTTTAATTCGGGAAAATGAGTTATTTTAGAATTAATTCGTTAGTGACGTGAATAGTAATTTTACTAGGCATAATTATTTAATTAAATTCGATTTAATTACATCGTGACGGAAGTTCATTAATTTGGAATTAGCGAACCCGAGCCCAGGAGTGTTTGCGGGCCCACTCACATTCGGAATCGAGTGGGGCCCACATGTCACATCAAGTGTCACATCACTTGTCACTTTAAAGTAGCTTTATTGTGGTGGAGTTGGTGGACGCTTGATATAAACTCCAAAGTCAAGCCTTGATTGAATTTTACCAAACCAAAATTTGGTATATCAAATATTTGATTTTTGAAATCATTTACACAACTTAATTTCTCTCTCTTGTTGGCCGAATTTGATGAAGCATTTTCCTCTTCCCTTTGTTCTTCATCATGGCCGAAACTAAGCAAGAACAAGACCAAAAATTGTGGCAATTTTTTTGAGTGCTAGCACACACTCTCAAGGAATCATTACAAGGTGTTAGGGAAACCAACTTGAGAGCTTGGAATTTTTCAAAAGCTTGGAGCTAGGAATTCTTCATCTTGGTCGAATCTCAAAGACTCTTGGAGGAGCATTTTTTTTGTTTGACGCATCCATAAACCGATCAATGTAAGTGTGTTCCGCCACTCTTATTTATTATTCATTAATATTTTATGCTTTTTTGATCTTAGGACTAAATCTAGAAACCCAACAGTTGGTGGAGGGTTCTTTTTATAGGGAAAGGGATGGAGGCTATCCTTGTTTGAAAAGAAAAGGATTTGTGTAATTAATGAGAGATATTTTTAATTATTTTGTGATAAGGAAAAATCTTTAAATTATGGAAGTGATTTGATTTAATTTGATTTATTCTTTTTTAGTTAGGGATATGATTTGGTTTGTATCTTTTAATTAGGGAATGTAATTTAAGTGGATTAGGAAAGTATTTGATGGGATTTGATTTGTATCTTTTAATTAGGGAAGAGGATTTGTCTTGATTTTAGCATGTGTTTAATATGTTATTTTATTAATTTGGAAGGTGATGGGCGTGAATGGACTCCTTGGGTGTGGTCTTGGCTTGTTTTAGTGGGCTTAGTGTGTGTCTCGCGGAGGTTTAGGCTAAGGATGTATTTTAAAATAGAGGTCCAACAAGCGAACCCAAAGCTAATCCAGCGAATTAAATCTAACAAAAATGTCAATTCTTGACTCTTCCATTCCGACGTCCGTTTCCCGCGGCTTCCATAACTTAAGAGGTGGTGTTTCTATGTGAGACTCATCATCGGGACTTATATGCAAAAAATGCAATGCCTACAAGTACATATTTAAAGCATATATGATTGCTGTAAGAATTGTTCATAAATGGTTCAATATATTTAATTATTGAACATATCATTTATGAGGTTCAATAGTGGCTTAGAGATTGGTGAATCACGACAGTGGCACTTTGGGAATTGGAATAAATAGATTAAAAAATTACTATTCATGTAAATAGTAATGTGTGAATAGTAATTTGTGAATAGTAAAATTTTTTTTTTTGGTTATTTGTTTTGAATTCCAGTTCGTCCCAAACACTGATTAGGGTTTTATAATCTCATTAAATCACTAAATTAAGATCCAATGACTAAGATTAAATTGGATTTTATCCCACATCGGATTCTTAATTAATTTTGTTGTCTTTGGAGCACTATATAAACCCCAAGAATTCTTCACAAATCTTTGCACCAAACCTTTTATATCTTGAGTTTATATAAGTGAGCAACTCTAAAGTTTAAGAGTAAATCACTAATTTTGAGGGTCCTTAAGTCTAATTGACTAGAGGAACCTCGAGTTAAAAGTTTTGAGGTATTTGCCTAGGCTAGCACCAAGGGCAAAATACCCGTGCACTCTAGGCGTAGTCTTGCCGTTGAGTTTTGGCTTTGGTGTGTGCATCTTTGGAGGCGACACACTTGGGTGGCTCTTTGGAACGTGGATATGCTTCCTGAGTTCAAGAAAAGCTTGTAGATTAGTGGGAGGACTGGAGGAGTCTTCGGTTCAAGTATGTCTTTTTCTTTCATATTTTAATTAGAGTTCTTATGATAGTTAGCATGTTTAGGTTTATGTTCTTTGCATGTTTTAAGAGTTTTATGCTTAGAATATCTAGTAACATGCTTAGGTTTGTTGAATAATCAAAACAAATGGGTCTTGGGCAAAGGGAAAGTGGCATAATAATTTTTATTTTTCCGCTGCGCACTCACTGTTGCTCCCAATAATGTTATCAGAGTGCCGTTTTTGTTTTGATTAGTTCTCACTCATTTGAACTCGAAATTGGGTGTTTAAAAGCTCGTTGGAAAGCTAATACCCTGAATGTAATTTTAGGCACAATTTTTACATGATTTGGTTAAGATTTGAATTGTGAAATTGCATTCAAAATTTACGTGTCTGCAGAAAAACAAGAATAGTGGATTTATTTGAATAAAATAAAAAGCAATATCATAATTAAATATTAATCAAAGTTATTTAATGCCTAAAATAATTCCAACATATTAAAACTCATATGCTTGATGATTCTATATATGATTAGAATTGGCATGATTATTTTAGGGTGCAAGCATCTAGGGACTTTCTAAGAAATAGAAAATATATTGCTTGTCCCTTAGCTAAGTAATTATTCCGTGATGAACTTAGAGATTTATTACCTTTAAGGCTAATAAATATAATCACTTGTTTATAATAAAAGACATTATAAAAGATACAAGTGGGGTGGGACCAATGCGTTAATAAAATTTTCCAAACTAAAGTTAATTTAACCAAAGGTATTACTAGAGTTAGATAATGATTTGGTGTCTTCCTTCACTTATTACCTTTTTATAGAAAAAAGGAAAAGCTGTGAAGACATCTAGATAATCATTTACTCAAAGCTTACCTTAAAGCATATTTAAAGGGTTAGACTAATTTGGAGGATCTATTGTTTATTCCTGTCACCAAGGCGATAAGAGCCTAAGAGGTAAGGGTATTTAAGTGAGTTCGCTCTACCTTCCCTCTGGGGAATTTTCAATGGAGGAATCCACTTGACAGTTATTCACTTAAAATTGCTAAAATCCTTAATAGTAATTCAAGTCTAAAATTTACCTCCCATTGTAAAGTATAGACCCAAAGGTCTTAAACTGTATTGGCAGGACTAGGCTTTACCAGACTGGCCAATACCAATTTGCCCCTAAATCATACTATTGACAATGGTTTAACTTTTCTGAGTCATAAGACGCAGCGACCCTTAGGCGTGATCTTATAACTTAGTGGTAAATATTAGGTGTCCACAAGGACTAGCATAAGCTATAACATGTTTGATTGCCCAACCCAATGATCAAGGAATTGTGATTTATATCATAAATTAGTTAGGAACCTATCTAATTATCGTATTTTATAATGATCGGCCCTAGTCGGAGTTATGAAATGATGATAATGGGATCCTAACCACCAGAAATCCATCATATTAGGGTTGATGCGATTTGCTTAAAATTTTAAAACAATTGAGTGAGAGCAAATTCATAATATTAAAAGCCAATGTTATTATGAAACATTACTGAAAACATATTCCTAATTTTAACATTCTCTCTTAACAGATGGGTTAAAATATTTCACAAACATTCAAATGGAAAATAGAGTATAGCCAAAACGAATCCTATTTCGGCTATTACCTTCTCCATTACTATGTTCTCATACGCGGGAATACCCCCGTTAGCCGGCTTTTGTAGCAAATTCTATTTGTTCTTCGCCGCTTTGGGTTGTGGGGCTTACTTCCTAGCCCCAGTGGGAGTAGTGACTAGCGTTATAGGTCGTTGGGCGGCCGGAAGGTTGCCACGAGTAAGTCAGTTTGGGGGACCGAAGGCAGATGGAGAAATTATGACCTACGCCACCTCACGAGCTAACCGCAAAGAAAGAACCCCTATCGTTTCAAGCTTCCTCTTCGCACCCGATTTTGGATGCTAGGGTATAGCATGGTTAAAGGCCTCTTCATACCCCGTAAAGTAAGAAGAGTTCGGGTAAGGGCTCTTTAAGGTCTTCACAACAGGGTCTCAGTTGATTGAGTAAGGCTTATCACTTCGTTCTATCCTTGATGAGCATAAGCTCAAAGAGGACAACTACAATGACTGGTTTAGAAACCTTAAAATTATCTTATGACAAGAAAAAATTTTCTATGTTCTTGAAAGACCGTTTCCCCCTGAACTTGCAGAAGATGCTGACCAAAATAAATTCGATGCTTGGAAGAAACACGTCGATGATGATGAGCAAGCAGTTTGCATAATGCTTGGCTCTATATCGGACGAACTTCAGAAAGCTCACGAAGATATGGATGCTCATCAATTCATACCGTGAGATTTCAAGTGTCATATGCCTTATTCCAAACAATGTATAAGGAATGATCTGTTAGTGGACATGTGCTTAAGATGATTGGCCACATTGAAAAATTGCCAACCTCGGGTTCATCATGGATCATGAGATATGTCAGGATCTAATTCTTTAGTCCTTACGAAAAGAATTCTCTAACTTTATTATGCAGTTTCATCTGTTTGATAAAGAAGCTAATTTAGCAGAATTGCACAATCTGATAAAGCAAGCAGAGAAGGACTTGAAACCGGAGCTTAAAACCTCCGTCATACTTACGGGCATGGACTGAAGCCATGAGGCCCAAAGAAAAATAAGAGCAAGGCCAAGTCTCTAGATCACCTAAAGCCCAATGGTAAGGTGGAGAAGAAAAAAGGAAAAAGGGAAATGTTTCTTTTGTGGAAAGAGGGTCATTGGAAGAAAGACTGCAGATCCTTGAAAGCCAAGGAAGCTAGAGAAGCCCAAGAGGCCAAGAAGCCCAATGCTTCAGGTATGTTGTATATAATTGAACTATATTCTCAAAAATCTAAACCTTCTACTTGGGTGCTTGACACTGGTTGTGGGACTCACTTGTGTAATAATGTGCAGAGCCTGAGAAATAGTAGGAGACTCTACATGGGGAGGTTGACTTACGCATGGGTAATGGAGCAAAACTGGCTGCATTGTGCGTGGGGACTAATTCATTAGTTTTGCCGAATGGTTTAGTTTTAGACTTAGAAGATTGTGTTTATGTACATTCTCTAGTAAAGAACATCATTTCAATTTCTTCTTTATGTAATAAAGGCTTTTCATGCCTAATAAGTTGTAATGAATGTTCTATTTATTTCAATGAAATAAAATATGGAGATGGTATTTTGAATGATGGTATCTATGTCTTACAAACTAACAAAGAATGTTCAACCTCTAATATATACAACGTTAACTCGAATAATCTCAATGAATCACTTCTATGGCACAGTCGCTTAGGTCATATCAATGAAACAAGATTAACTAAGCTAAATAAGGATGGGTATTTGAAACCCTTCAAATTTGAACCTTTTGGAACTTGTGGGTCGTGTTTACTTGGTAAAATGTCCAAATTACCCATGCAGCGGAGACATTAGAACTCATAGACTATGATGTATGGGGACCGATGTCAGTCATCGCTAGAGTTGGATTCTTCTACTTCATTACCTTTATCGAATGATCACTCGCGATATGGGTATGTGTACCTTATGCGGTACAAATCTGAAGCCTTTGAGAAATTCAAAAACTTCAAAGCGGAAGTAGAAAACCAGCCTAATAAAAGTATTAAGTCACTAAGGTCTGACCGAGGTGGTGAATACTGAAGCAACAAATTTCAAGATTACTTGAGAGAAAATGACATTGTTTCCCAATGGACTCATCTGGGAACTCCACAGAATAATGGGGTCTCCGAAAGAGAAATTATACATTATTAGATATGGTCCGATCAATGATGCCAGACACGGATCTACCTCTTTCATTTTGAGGTATTGCTTTAGAAACTGCAACACTACTACTAAACCAAGTTCCTTCCAAGACTGTTAGTCAAACACCATATGAGTTATGGTCTGGGAAACGTCCTAGTCTTAGTTATCAAAGAGTTTGGGGATGTGACGCATATGTCAAGCTCACATAAACTAACAAATTGGATGATAGGGCAGTTAAATGTAAGTTTGTAGGATATGCCTTGAAATCAAGAACATACGTGTTCTACATCCCAAATGAACAAAGAACATTTGTCTCACGAAATGCTAAATTTCTAGAGAATGAATTCCTTCTCAAGAAATATAGTGGGAGTAGACTTGACCTCGATGAGGTACGAGAAGAAAAAACTAACATAGAACTAAACCCCAGGCCCCTCAAAAGGGCAGCGACGGAATAACAACAAGGTTATGAACTCAGAAGGTCTAGTAGGGAAAGACATGAGCCTGAAAGATATGGTTTCCATATTGATGAGGAACATGATCAGGTCATTGATAATGACAATCCCACCAGTTATGACGAAGTAATGTGTGACATTTATTCAGTCAGAAGGTTTATGAGGTTGTTAAGACTTTCTCAATCTACGTACATTGATAAATTTTCAAAAATATTCAAAATGGAAGATTCCAGAAGAGGTAATTTACCTACCTATAATGGAATCAAATTATCTAAGGAGCAATGTCCACATACTCTTTCAGATAGAGAGCGTATGAGTAGGATCCCTTATGCTTTAGCAATAGGATCGATCATGTACACCATGCTATGTACAAGACCTGATGTCTCTTATGCTCTTAGCATAACGATCAGGTATCAGGCAAATCCTGGTGAGCAACACTGAGCAGCTGTCAAAATAATCCTCAAGTATCTAAGAAGAACTAAGGATGTGTTTTTGACATACAGAGACCGTTCTGAGATGAAAGTCATTGGTTACTGTGATGTGAGCTTTCAGACCGATAGAGATGACAACATATCTCATACATGATATCTGTTTACTTTGAATGATGTTGCTGTCAGTTGGAAAAGCACAAAGTAGTCAACTACAGCGAACTCCACCACTGAAGCCGAATACATTACAACATCTGAGGTAGATAAAGAAGCAGTCTGGATAAAGAAGTTCATCACGGAACTGAAAGTGATTCCTGCAATAAAGAATGACATCACGATGTATTGTGACAACACAATCGCCATTGCTCAATTAAAGGAACCAAGGTCCCACCAGAAATCCAAGCATGTACTCAGGCGATTTCATCTCATCAGGGAGATTGTTGAGAGAAAAGAAGTTATTATAGAGAAAACCCACAGAAGATAATCTTACAGATTCTCTGACTAAAGGGCTGACTCAACAAAAGCATGATAGGCACACCTGAGAGTATGATGTCCAGATTCATACTAGTTGGCTATAGTGCAAGTGGGAGATTGTTAGGGATATGCCCTATACCCAACTTATGGATGGGCTATATGTACATGTATTTGTAATATTTTCATTAATTAATAAAATGTCAATCTTTATTATACGTGTCTTACATAAATCATCAAACACTGTAATAAAGCCCTTAGAGTAACAAGATGATGGCTTCCACGCCCTGTGAGAATCATTGCTCTTAAATGTTCTTCGTCATAGTTTTGTGAATAATCTGGGCGTTCACAATGCAGAGAGACTAGCATGATGATATGATCCGCCCTTAAGTGGGGTAGCCGATCTCATAGGCTACTAGCGGAGATCCATCCGTTTGGTGTATCGCATGAATGCATAAGTTACTCGTGTCCATCGAACTGACCGCCGAAAGTTTTCATATAGAGTCTTTATCCCATGTGTCTGTGAGAACTTTCATGTATCGATTATATGACTAGTCCTGAGACTTGAGGTTTTTACAATATTATGTGTGGATCAAATAACTTTGACATTCTCTTTCTCCGGTTCAAAAGATCCTGTCATAAGGGTATGATTGGGTCATTTGTTGAAACACATGAAGTTTGTAAAGATACAACAGAGAATCGCCACTCTCTCGGATAATATTTTCTTACAAGAGTAGTATTCCAATTCGTAAGTTGATATGTGTGATCAATGCTTGAGACTGTGGCCACAGTGGAAGAATAATGTGAGATTCTTGGGTTAGCACGATTCATGACACTATCAACATCATACCTTTGACCATATGGGTAGACACTTTCCATATCCTAGGTCAATAGGTGGGGATATAGTGAGGTGATGGACCATAAAATATGTAAATCACATACAGAAATGGTGTGTGTGTGTGTATATATATCTTTCCTTCTCATTTGGGGGCCTTGATATTTTGCTAGATGTCAACCTTGGTCATTGAAATCGAACGACCATCTGATCGGAGGATAATTTATGTTCGACCAACTTGAGGGGAACCCAAAAGGTCTTACACAACAAAGTCGAAATCAATGGTTAACAGTGCACAATACATATTTAACAACATATATGATTACTGTAAGAATTGTTCATAAATGGTTCAATGTGTTTAATTATTGAACAGATCATTTATGAGGTTCAATAGTGGCTTAGGGATTGGTGAATGACGATAAGGGCACTTTGGGAATTGGAATAAATAGATAAAAAAAAATTATGATTCACGTGAATAGTAATTTTTATTTTTGTTATTTGTTTTGAATTCCAATTCGGCCCAAACTCTTATTAGGGTTAATCTCATTAAATCACTAAATTAAGATCCAATGGCTAAGATTAAATTGGCTTTTATCCCACATCAGATTCTTAATTAATTTTATTGCTTTGGAGCACTATATAAACCCAAAGAATTCTTCATAAATCTTTGCACCAAACCTTTCATATCTTGGGTTTATATAAGTGAGCAACTCTCAAGTTTAAGAGTAAGCCTGATTTTGATGATCCTTAAGTCTAATTGACTAGAGGAACCTCGAGTTAAAAGTTTTGAGGTATTTGCCTAGGCTATCACCAATGGCAAAATACCCGTGCACTCTAGGCGTAGTCTTGCCGTTGAGTTTTGCCTTTGGTGTGTGCATCTTTGGAGGCTACACACTTGGGTGGCTCTTTGGAATGTGGAATAGCTTACTGAGTTCGAGAAAAGCTTGTAGATTGGAGGGAGGACTGGATGAGTCTTTGGTTCAAGTAAGTCTTTTTCTTTCTTTATTTTAATTAGAGTTCTTATGATAGTTAGCATGTTTAGGTTTATGTTCTTTGCATGTTTTAAGAGTTTTATGCTTAGAATATATAGTAACATGTCTAGGCTTGTAGAATAATCAAAACAAATGGTATTGGGCAAAGGGAAAGCGGCATAATAATTTTTATTTTTCCGCTGTACACTCGCGGCCGCTTCCTAGCAGTTTCGGGGGTGCATTTGGTTGTGGGCCTGAGGCAAAAGGTCGAAATTACCCTTTAACTAAATTTGGATCGTACAACTATGAAACCTAAAGCACATGTAATGCTCCAAATTTCATGTAGTATCCATTTTTGGTACACTAGGCAATATCTATATTCCTTTCAGTGAAATCTTTTCTATCCAAAAAAATGAGTATATCTTCCCCCACACTATGATTCTATCTAGAATAACAAAGCTATCTAGCAGAAGCAATAATAAGGTACATGGCTATGACATCAAAGATGAAAGTTAGTTATCTTAATTGCATAAATCTCCTACATTATGATTGATAAGCATAATGGAAATTAATGGATCATTTCATAAGAAATTCGTGACTCTACTCATTTTCTTTCAACTATTCTTCGATAAGAGGCCAAATAAACCCCAATCATAAGTAACTATTTTTCCTTCGAATACTAGCACTTCCTTATCATCCAATGATTTGACACTTGAAAACCAACTCAATTTTTAGTTACCACCAAAACTCAGTACTAGTCACCTATCAATTTTAGAAATGTTTGCAAAAGGTACAAAGGATTTTAGGATATAGTTTGTTAACAATAATGATACTCGGTTCAGAATATTTAGATTAGAGAATTAGATTGATTGAGTAATACATAAAAGAAGATCATAATGAGAGTACATCTCTTAAAATGAACCAAAATATTAATTAAGTATGAATTAATGTTGAATCGAGGGATTCATATATCGAAAGGCCTAATCAAATATGGACTTATTTAGACCAATAAAATTAGTGCGTCAACCAATATTAATTATAAATGTGAGTGATATCATTTGAAGAATATCAGAAGATATTTGGAGTCGATACACTATTAGTACATTGAGAATACTAACTAGTGAGAAAGGAATTTTAAGAAATCACGAGAGGTGATACTCCAAGAATAAAAGCCCTAAAGGTAAAACATAAATTACATAATAGCTTTTGATATAGAATGAAAAATGATATATAGTTTCGTTCCTATTATGGTGGTTGATGAGAATGCTTGGACAAGAATTGACGAGATTTAACCGTAAGGTTAGTATATTCCAGTCTTACATTATGATCTTTGGGTGGTCTTTACCTGTGGAAGGAAGAAGAAGTAACATAACAACAAGAATATAATAAGAACTTGGAATTATGCTCATACCCTCCCATCCCAACTTCATCTATAAACATAAATAATTTTTAGTCAATTTAAGGGAAGCAAATAACAGCAAAAGGGTTTGGAATAACATCTCATGTTAGTAATTGGAAATGAGAAAACCCTTATTAACAATACCCTATAATGATTGAAACCTGAATGAAGAGGACCACAACCACAAACTAGTATCTAGCACCACCCCTACTAAAGATCCCTAATTTTTGATAACCCACTTAGTTCTAGCACCTCCGGTATTATAGATCAGTTTGAAACTCCACTGAAGACACTCAAACTTACAAAATAACTTATTAAGTACGTTATTTGAAAAAGAGATCGAGACCTGAGTAGACTCAATTTTGAGAATATCGCTTATAGTAATTTCTTCGAAAATATTGCTTATAGTGATTTCTTCTAGTACAAACACTAGTAGGGTTTGGGGAGTTGAAAATACAACAACTATCCTAAGTACCTTAATGTATTTCCATGGAATTTTTCGGTATAATCTAGAAACATAGAATGATAATCCTTTGGCATGCAGAATTCAATACGGACAATATTAAGAATGAATGACCATCATCAAGAATTAAGGACTAATTCAGTTATATACATATGAGTAATTGTTTCTTCCAAGAAAGAATGTTAGATTAGAATGGTATCAATAAGTATGAAGATTAAAGACACTCTAGACATGATATTTTGGATCATCTAAGAACATCACAATTATAAATAACTAATAGCTAAACATGTTAGAGTGATGCCTACAATGTTTGCAAATGAGATGAATAATATGACCAAACCCCTTAGGATTCATTGAAAAAGTAGCCACCATAAGTACTATATCTTATTAAAAAGTGAAGAAGAAGCTTTGGCGACATTTTTGAGTTTTATTTCAAGTTTTTAAAGAGAGAGTCTAAGCATTAGTAGAACAGACCTTAATATGAGCATCAAATAGGAGGTGGTGAGATTCTCTAAAAATCGAGATAGTGTAAGATAAGTAGTGATCGATTACATATGAGGTTGTCAGTGATTTTTTGGATCGTAAGGATACCAGAAGTAGACAATTAGAAACGTTTTCCAAAAAAGGTTACTCCTTAAGAGAGTTAACATTCGAATAAGTGTTGAGCTAAGATAGACCATAGATATCTAGAGATATTGTAGATGACGTGTATACAAAGAGGTTAGCTTTATGAGTAGGGATTAAGTGTGCCATTTTAAAATTGATCAATGGTCATAATAGATGGAGTGCAAAATTAAAGATGTTGTCTAAGTAAGGAAAACTGTAATGGAATGAACATTTGGTTAATGTGCCTTCAAGAATCAGGATGATGTCTGGATTTGCTTAATAGCTATATTCTGATAAGAGACTTGAAGATAACAGAATAAAAAGGGAATATTGTGAATTTAGGAAAATAATACATCTGTTGATGGGAGAAATCTATGTCATTGGTATTGATGAAATCGTAAATCACCGTTAGATATGAACAATACCAAGAGAGAGATACTACATGATGAAAAGTAAGAATGTCATATTCTTCTTGAACATGAAAGTATAGAGAACAAAAGGATAGTATGAGGGAAAGCCCAAACTGTGAAAATCCTAAGAAGATATAAAACACGATATGTTAGTTAACTTAATATACATACCCTCTTCCAGTGCACGGTCATGCCATCAACGGTTTAGTACATCAGACAGTACCAGAATGAGATGGTGAGGCTATACAGAACATTATACTAGAAGTCTTTGGTTGAGATTCACAACTAGTATCGAAGTCTTGTAGTTGCTTTAAATAATCAAGATCGATTAAACCTTAATGAATATATTGATGGGTTATGCAATAAATTCTTGGAATAATAATGAGATCTAGACAATTAATTGAACAATTATATACCATAGAGTGTTTGACAATTATGACCCATAGCATCACTATTTGTACAGATCATGGTGTTGTTGTACAAATTAACTATGTGACAAAGGAAATTGCCCTTTAATCATTTGTAATTAGATTACCAAGATATATAAATGATGAAAGGTCCGTATGATTATTTCCGGATTGAGATGATATGAGATAGTATCAATCCATAAAGGTTTAATCATTAAACATCACTAGTCGTAGTATTATCGATATTGGACATCAATAATGCGGAATAGACTAGTATTGCACTTGTGTGCGTTGTGAGGGCATGACGGCATAGTTCTCATATATTTAAGTATTGGATACTTATGCAAGTGCGATTGGAGGTTGTGTTTTACCGATGGTATGGAAAACGGCTTCGCTCTGGATAGACCCCTCAGAATCCCATTGGTAGTATGTCTATGTGTTTATGAGAGTCCGCTTCAGGGTAGGTGTATTTGGTCTTAACCTGAGACTTGCACCGCTAATACTTGCAATAATCAATATACTTTGGTTTTGGTCATCCAGGGCTTTAACCGGTTCTGTGTACGTCTCTTCTGGGTATATTGAGAATCGTAGTGTATTGGGTGTGATGTCGAGATGGAAGTATCACTCCAGTCATAGTGGAGATGATGATCACGTAGGATATGGAACTGGTGCTCTTATATGCTGCAGCTATCGTGATATTATGACAAAGTTATGTTTATCCGATTATAGAGACTAGTTACCAGATATCTGACATGTGTTTCGTATGGGGCAGACACATTCCCAGCCCTAGGCCTAACACTTGACATCTGATACTGGATCGACATACACAATACTATGTATACTACGCCTGACATAGATCGTATATTCCTTTAAGAATATTTCTGGAGAATTTGGTAGGCACTGTGTTTTGCTAGAAGCCAACCATGTCTTGTAAATCGGTAAAAATGTAGTACTAGGTACGTACATATTCAGATAGTCCGATAACCGGATTTACTACCAACATATCCGGGGATCTCATGGGTCACTTCCCGAAGATTCACCGATGACATATGACTCGCACATTATTAATATGGGATTAATTAAATGAGAGAAAGAAATTAATCTAGGATTAATTACAGGGATAATTTTTCTGGGATAAAATATTAATTATAGAGAGAGAACGATTAATTTGGAATTAATCGGTAAAATAAAATATCCGATATATTAAACGAAATTGGATTTCGACGCGGAATTAAAATCGGATTTTAATTCAGGCAAACAAGTTAATTTAGAAATAATTCGCTTGCGATGTGAATGTAATTGTGCTAGACATAATTATTTAATTAAATTGAATTTAATTATGTCTTAACAGAAAATTCATTAATTCAAAATTAGCGAACCCGTGCCCGGGAGTGTTTACGGGGCTACTCGTATTTCGAATCGAGTGGGGCCCACAAGTCAATCATTAGTCATTCTTGTGACACAAGTCACATCACTTTGAGTGATGAGATGCTTGTCACTATTTGAGATTGATGGGAGTTGTTGGAAGGCTTTAATGCCTTTTGCTTTTTGACTTTGGAAGTTGAATTTTTGGTATTAGATTTTAAAAATCCAAAACCATTACACAACTCCTTCTCCCTCCTCTCTCCCTCATGGCTCACGGCATTTTGAGCTTTTCTTCTCCAAAATTGGCTTGGCCGAATTTAATGAAAAGAGAAGGAAGATTTGTGGCATTTCTTTCTATGTGCTAGCACACTCAAAAGAGTATATACAAAGGTGATAGGGAAACTTCTCCATGTGAATGGAATTTCTAAATAAAGCTTGGAGCTTGAAGTTCATCCATGGAGCACATATTTGAGGTTGGCCGAGAGCTTCATCACCATGGAGGAAAAGATTTTTCTTCGTCGCATCCAATCCGATCAATGTGAGTATGATTCCGCCATACTTCTTTGTAGTGTTCACACATGTTTTCATTGCTTAATTTGATCTTGGGAATGCTTAGAAACCCAACAATGGTATCTAGAGCCTAATTAAGCATGAAAAAGATTTAGGGTTAAAATTGGGTAAAATCTATTTAAGCATGATTTGATGAAATTATTTGATTGAGTATGCTTGAATGATGATTAATTGAAGTTGTATATGATCAATTTCATGAAAATTGATTTGGAACAACTTTCCCCAAATTGGGTTGGCTTGGCGAATACAATTGAACCCTAGATGTCATGGTGATTTTTTATTTTTTGATTCATTGGATGAGTTGAAATGACTTGGGTAATGTTGATTTAAGTTTCAATTGGATTGGAATCGGAATCAGACATAGAAAACCCTAAATTGCCATAAGTAAGGAAGCATGAAATGATGTTGATTTTGTTTCAATTGTGTTGGACATGAATTGAACATGTTAAAGCATGATTAGTTGTGTAAATTGATGATTTAGAAATATTGATTTATGTGATTAGTTATGGCTATACACTTTAGGTTAATTAAATTATGAAATTTGGAATTTTTGGTAATTTAATTAGTTGGGCCAAATTTGGAATTGGGCTTGTAAAGTTATATTTGGGCTTAATGGGCTTGGTTGGGCCAAGTTTGGTTTAGGTTAATTGGTTGGATCCAATTGGGCCTAAAACTATATCCATAAAGTCCAAATATGACGATTGGGCCTTTAAGTTTAATTGGGCCTAATGGGCCTAAATTGGTTTCTTGGCAAATAAAGGTGATTCCTTACTTGGGCCTTGGTAGTTGGGTTTGACCCATGTTGACCAAAGCCCATGCCTTAATAAATTAATTGAAAGCTTATTGGACTTTAATTTAAACGACATTGAATGTTAATCGGGCTTTGAGACCCGTTAAGACAAGATTTAGAATCTAAATCGCATATGCTCATTAATAAAGTGTAGTTATTTAATTTGCAATTAAATATATGAATTAATATTGAATACGAATTAAATTGGATTTAATGTTGTAGTTTGATATAATTCAAGAATTCATACTTTGAGTACTTATTCTTAAAACGAGTTGGACTCGCACAAATCAAATCATTGTTTGAACATTGGATGGTCATTAAATTCAGATTAATTAATTGGATTAGATTGATTGATAACATGCTTTGTGTGAATACATGGATGTGATGTATGAATAATGCATATCGGATGGATATTAGATGGGTGAGGGCAATTTTGGAAATTGTTGTAATAAATTTAGAATTTATTAAATTGGACCTGCGTGTCCAGCCTTATCTCTCTTAACTCTTTTTATTTCTCTTCTCACCTATTCCCCTCAACCTAAATGAGGTTTCTTTAGAAGTGTTATGTAATTGGGTAGAAGTTAGAATAGTGCTAGCCGGTAGAGAGTTGTTCTAGGAACAAAGTTTTAAGTATCCATCCACATATCATTATTATTTTATTTTTACGCCTTATTATGCATTTTAGAATGCATGTTTAAGGGTGTATGATGATGAGACCTTAACAAAGATAATAATTGGTTGCCAATTTACGCGAAAAACCCTCAAAATATATTAAACATTTTTCCTTCCATTGAGTGATTCTTACTCAAGATCCAAGATTAGCACTGGTTTGTTGGCCAAAGTCAAGACCTTTGTCCGTCGCGGATGTGTTTGAACCATGAAGACTTTGTTCCATATCGGTGTCATGTCCAAGTTGTGATTTGTTGGCCAAAGTCAAGATCACTTCTTGTCCATCGACATTGATTACGAAGCTTTCCAAGGTCAATGAGTTCCGCTTAACTGGGATCATTAAGTTTGTTGTGCCAAAGCCAAAGCTTAATTTATTCAGAGGAAACATGTTAGGGAATATATTGGATATATTGGCATAAATGGGATATATGTTTCGGACTTGGATGTCCACCTACTGGATCTAGGAATTAGATGAGATCCAATTGATCTTAGAGATCTACCTAGTTAAATATCATATAATTTGTTGGCCAAAGTCAAGATTGTGTGTTATTTAACGGGATCCTAGCCCACTAGGAAACTGGGTTTCCTGAGTACTCAACAGAGGGTTAGAGGCTCACCGAAAAATAGTGGGAGGCAAGTATTAAATTTGCAATTTCGTTTAGATACTTGCCATACGGGCTCATTTCATTATTCGTCAAAATACACAAATGTTATTTTAATTAAACAGTTGGACTGTATTCAAACTATTTCAATTCATAGTTGATTTTATAATTGGATTATAGTAATCAATATAATTGAATTTTACTAATTACAAATATAGTTGATTATATAGTTGGACTATAGTAATCATTATATATAAATAGTACCTGAAATCGTTGATTAAATAGTTGAACTATTAGAATCAAGATAAACTGAAAGATTAACGTTGAAAACATAATCTTGGATGAAAATGTCTTTAAACGACTTTAATTTTCAGAATGGGAATAATACCTCAGGATAGTCTTGAGAACCGAGAGATTATTCTATTTGATAGAGTGACATCTCGAGCCTAAGCTCGAAGTTGAGCAAATAAGTAGAACATGATATTTGGAATATTCATGTGATGATAACTTTAGTGCTTAATCCATTATGCTTACTACAAAGACTCCTTAATTTCTTCATCAGAACTAAGGACTAGATCCTTATAGTATGATATTGAAATTGAAAGATCTTCATAGATCTATTCTTAGATCTTAGAAGTACAAATTATAATATGGCAAGAAGCTCAAGGCGCATCTTACTTCGATATCCCAGAAGGCCAAGGCTTGGCTGAAGGCTTCTGGGTATAGAAAAGGGAAAATGCAAAATCATCACAGTCTTCTAGGAAGACAAAGAACATATCCCAAGATGCTGCCTAAACTGTGGCAAACGGGGTCACTGGAACCGTGACTGCCGTATGGACAAGGCAGACATGAAGGAATAGAAGAAAGGACAAGGCTCTGACTTCAAGTATGTTTGTTATAAACATGTTCACTACTAGTATTAAAATTGGATTTTAGATACTAAATGTGGTACATAAATAGATACTGATGTGTAGAATCTACTGATAAGCGGGATACTGACTTCAGATGAGATTTATCTGCGAATCATAAACGGGACGACAGTAACTGTTTTAACCGTAGAAACCTAAGTTTAGGAACTGCCCTTCGGGTGTGTACTTAAATTAGGAAACTGTTAAAATATAACTAGTTTGACTAGAAACATTATCTCTATATCGAGTACATCTAAGTGCGAGTGTACCTTTATATTCTAGAACACTAAAGTGTTTTATTTTATAAAGATGATATTGAGATAAACACATTAGATGTGAATAACAGTATTTATATTTTGAATATAAATAAATCTCAAACGTATAACATGACAAACTAATAGCTCAAACTGATTTGATCAGATAAGATTTATATGTGGCAGTGTTGTCTGGGACAAATTAGATAAGACTCGTTTATCCACACTTTTGAAGAGTGGATATTAGGACAGATTTGATTCTACTCAAATGATGTCTACGAATCTAGTTTATTGGGCAAAGTGCCTAGAATACCTTTTACTTGGTAAAAGGTGTAAGTGCCACCAATCTGTTAGCCCTCGTTCATAGTGACGTGAGAGGGCCCATATCTAGCTAGGCTAGAGGTGAATAGAGATATTTCGTAAACTTTACGGATGTGGCATCGCGTTATGGTTATGTGTTTCTTTTGAAACATAAATCGGAAACTTTTGAGTTAATCAAAGAGTTTCGACATGAAATAGTTAGATAGATCGGCTAAAGTATTAAAACCGTCACGGTAAGACCGAGATGGAAGATACTTAAGTAATAAGTTCTCTAATTACTTGAAAGAGTGTATTATTCTTTCACATAGGACTCCTCCCGGAACACGTCAATTTGACGGTGTGTCCGAACAGAGAAACCAAATTTTGTTAGACATGATAAGGTTAATCGTGAGTCGCTCTGAGCTACCATTTTCCTTCAAAGGGATAAGCATTTAACAGTGCAATACTTATTTTGAATAAGGTTCCATGAAAATCTGTTTGACAGAATTCATATTAGATATGAACAGGAAAGAAACCGGGTTTCTCATTCCTGAATATTTGGGAATGCTGGGTATACGTTTGGATGATTCCAAACTAAAACCCAAATTGGATAAGTGTCTAATTGTGGTTTATCCTAGAGAAACCAAAGTATAGTACTTATAAATCTCACAAGAGAACAATATAATTGTTGCTTACCATGCGTTTTTCCTAATAGGAATACCTATATACAGTGGTAAGTGGGAGGATAGTAAAACTCGATGGAAATTGGAGTAATACTGTTCTAGGCACCAATTCCTTAATGAAACACAAGCAGTTCATCAAGGATGAATCTGTACCATAATCTTCAAATACACAAGAACTGCGTAGTTGGAGAGAGTCAGAAGACAACTTGGGAGGAATGGGTTTCTGATCTCACCTCATAAAGATGTCAATCTTATTGAGAAAACTAACTACGTATGAGAAAGTGATACAAGGTATCGACTACCTATTATGGCAAAGTGCCATATTATCTGAAATGGATTCCATGTATACCGACCATGTTTGGACACTGGTTGTTGTGCCATAAGACATTGTGTCTATTGGTATTATAAATGTCTTCAAGGAAGACATACATGGATGACAACATATAAATGCACATAGCTAGGCATATACAGAAAGGATATTGTCATCAACATAGTGTTGATTACGACTAATCCTTTTACCTGTTGCCATGGTTGACTCCATTCGGATAATGCTTGCTATTGCTGCATGTTTCATTTATGAAATATGGCAACAATACGTCAAGATCATTTTCCTTAACGGAAACCTTTTGGAGGATGTTTATCAACATCCTAACGATTTTATCGTACCAAAACAAGCAAACAGGGTTTGCAAGTTAAATTGATCCATGTATGGATTGAAGCAAGCATTATGTTCTTGGAACTGATTTTTTGATGTAATCATAATGATGTATGATTTAATTCAAAATGAATATGATTCTTGTGTATATAAGGAGGTTAGCGGGAGTGCACTGACAAATGATTGTCCTAAATAATGATGATATATCATTTCTTGGAAATGACATTCCCATAAAACAATCGGTGAAAGCTTGGCTTTCATGGAAATTCTCCATAGAATTCTTGAGAGAAACAACCTTTATTCTAGGAATAAAGATCTACTAGGATAGATCTAAAAGTTATTGGTACTCTCCGAGAACTCGTACATTGAAATAAATGTACACGACCTGGTGTCTCATATGCTTTGAGCATATGAAGTCACAATCAGGTCAATCCAAGTGATAGTCACTGGATTGATATTAAGAACATCCTTAGTTTCTTAGATGAACTAAGGATGCTGTCTTAGACTATGGAGAAGGAGAACTTGAAGTGACTGGGTTCACTACTGTAATTTTCCAAACCGACAAAGACGACTATAAGTCACAAAAAGGTACTATATAGTTTGAATAACGGAACAGTGAGCTAGATATCTTCCAAGCAAGATACTGTTACCGAATAAACAACAAAATCGAACTTTACTGCAATTGTTGCAACAAAAGTAGCATTTTGGATCTAAACAATTCTAATTAGATTAGATATAATTCTGTTAGCAGCTGAGCTAGGCTACAACATAGGCTAAAGAATTAACGGTCTCATCAACGATCCGATATGCACTTCATATGGATTCATCTGATTCGTCGGATCATACATCGTGTCGATGTGATGATCGAATAAATCGCATCAGATGATAACCTTATAAATCTGCTGACGAAAGCTGTTTCTCAGTAGAAGTTTGAGCCACTCGTACATAGTTCAGGTGTAAGACCTACATCGTGGCGATGTGATGATCGAATAAATCGCATCAGATGATAACCTTATAAATCTGCTAACGAAAGTTGTTTCTCAGCAGAAGTTTGAGCCACTCGTACATAGTTCAAGTGTAAGACACTTGAGTGATTGGCTATAGGCCAAGTGAGATATTGTTGGACAATTATGACCCAAAGCATCACTATTTGTACAGATCATGGTGTTGTTGTACAAATTAACTATGTGACAAAGGAAATTGCTCTTTTATCATTTGTAATTAGATTACCAAGATATATAAATGATGAAAGGTCCATATGATTAATTCCGGATTGAGATGATATGAGACAGTATCAATCCATAAAGGTTTAATCATTAAACATCCATAGTCATAGTATTATCGATATTGGACATCGATAATACGAAATAGACTAGTATTGCACTTGTGCGCGTTGTGAGGGCATGGCGACATAGTTCTTATATATTTAAGTATTGGATACTTATGCAAGTACGATGGGAGGTTGTATTTTACTGATGGTACGGAAAACATCTTCGCTCTGGATAGACCCCTCGGAATCCCATTGGTAGTATGTCTATGTGTCTATGGGAGTCCGCTTCAGGGTAGGTGTATTTGGTCTTAACTTGAGACTTGCACCGCTAATACTTGCGACAATCAATATACTTTGGTTTTGGCCGTCCAAGGCTTTAACCGGTTCTATGTACGCCTCTTCTAGGTATATTGAGAATAGTAGTGTATTGGGTGTGATGTCGAGATGGAAGTATCACTCCAGTCATAGTGGAGATGATGATCACGTAGGATACGGAACTGGTGCTCTTATATGCTACAGCTATCCGGATATTATGACAAGGTCATGTTTATCCGATTATAGAGACTAGTTATCAGATATCTGACATGTGTTTCGTACGGGGCAGACATATTCCCAGCCCTAGGCCTAACATGTGACAACTGATACTGGATCGACATACACAATACTACGTATTCTACGTCTGACATAGATCGTATATTCCTTTAAGAATATTTCTGGAGATTTGGGTAGGCACGATGCTTTGCTAGAAGCCAATCATGTCTTGTAAATCGGTAAAAATATAGTACTAGGTACGTACATATTTAGATAGTCTAATAACCGGATTTACTGCCAATATATCCGGGGATCTCATGGGTCGTTTCCTGAAGATTCACCGATGACGTATGACTCGCACATTATTAATCTGAGATTAATTAAATGAGAGAAAGAAATTAATCTAGGATTAATTATGGAGATATTTTATCTAGGATAAAATATTAATTATAGAGAGAGAACGATTAATTTGGAATTAATCGGTAAAATAATATATCCGATATATTAAACGAAATTGGATTTTAAAGCGGAATTAAAATGAGATTTTAATTCGGGCAAACGAGTTAATTTAGAATTAATTCGCTTGCGACGTGAATAGTAATTTTGCTAGGCATAATTATTTAATTAAATTTGATTTAATTACGTCGCAACGGAAAATTCATTAATTCGGAATCAGCGAACCCAAGCACAGGAGTGTTTGTGGGGCCGCTCGCATTTCGAATCTAGTGGGGCCCACAAGTCACGTCAAGCGTCAAATCATTAGTCATTCTTGTGACATAAGTCACATCACTTTGAGTGATGAGATGCTTGTCACTATTTGTGATTGATGGGAGTTGTTGGAAGGCTTTAATGCTTTTTGCTTTTTGACTTTGGAAGTTGAATTTTTGGTATTAGATTTTAAAAATCCAAAACCATTACACAACTCCTTCTCCCTCCTCTCTCCCTCATGGCTCACGACATTTTGATATTTTCTTCTCCAAAATTGGCTTGGCCGAATTTAATGAAAAGAAGAAGGAAGATTTGTGACATTTATTTCTATGTGCTAGCACACTCAGAAGAGTATATAAAAAGTGATAGGGAAACTTCTCCCATGGCATGGAATTTCTAAATAAAGCTTGGAGCTTGAAATTCATCCATGGAGCATATATTTGGGTTGGCCGAGTGCTTCATCACCATGGAGGAAAAGATTTTTTTCGTCGCATCCAATCTGATCAATGTGAGTATGATTCCGCCATACTTCTTGTAGTGTTCACTCATATTTTTATTGCTTAATTTGATCTTGGAAATGCTTAGAAACCCAACATAAAGTCCTTTAAAGAGAGATAATGGGAAGAGCCACATCAAGTTAATAACAAATATAAATAGGTTATGATAAGAATGATTTAGATGATAGATAATATGGAAGCTTTAGATTGAAGAATAATGAAGCATAATACAAAGCAAAAGTTTACAAGGATTGGGAAGGAAATTATATGGATTATGTTAGCCCTAACTAGGATAATAATTTTTGTGAGATCTGTCATATCTAAAATTCATCAAAATAACTTTAAGATGAAGAATGAAGTATGCAAAAAATTTTAGATTTCTCAAAATTTAAAGGTGCGTAAACAACGGAACGATTTGAAAGGTCATATAATAATATGAGGAGATTATTAGAAGGACAAATCTTCAGATGTTACCTATTAAGACGGACTTTTTATTTGAACTCTTTATGATTTGAGGACAAATTATTTTAAAGAAGAGAGAATTGTAATAATAAAAAATTTATTTAATGATTTCATTTGAATAATGGGAAATCGGGTGAAAAAATTTTCACGGGCTTAAGGATCTTGTACAAAGTTAATAAATGCATGTGATGCATCAAGAAAAATAACTTAGGGTCATTTAATAAAAAAAAAGGTCTACTAAGTATACCCTACCAAATTACTAAATACACTATGTTGTGTTTACTTAAAGGTAATGAGAATGGAGGAATGAGAATTATTTCCAATAAGGTTGTTTACTTCATAAAATTGAATAAAAATGGGAATGAGAATAGGATTGGGGCCCATAAATTTGGGAATGAGGAATGAGAATTCCATTCCCACCACCCCATGGGAATGAGATTCTCATTCCCATTATTGATGGGAAATTACAATACTATCAATAAGATAATTAATTAATATTAATTTATAAATAATAAATACATGTATTAATAATTAATCAATAAATTAATAAAAAATAATATTTATTATTTTAATAAAATAATAATTTAATAAAAGAATATATTAATATTTAACAATTTAATACATTAATAATTAATTAATAAAGTAATAATTAATTAATTCTTAAATAATATAAAATAAATAAAAACTATTAATCAAGAATTAATAATATTTAATATTTAATATTTTAATAAAAAACAATTTGACATTTAGTAATTTAATACATAAAAAATTAATAATAAATAATAAATTAATATATAATTATAACTAAGGATATTTTTGTAACTTTTGACAATTCATTCCGATTACTGGACAAAGTAAACACATAAATGGTAATACTGCTTCATTCCGATTCCAATTCGTATAGTTAAGTAAACAACTTTTTCTGATTCTGATTTACCATTCCCATTGTAGCTCATTCCGATTCAATTTCATTCTGATTTCATCTCATTCCGATTACGAGTACGTAAACGCACCATTAAGCTCAAAACTAAAATACCAAGCCTATTTTTTCACCAAAATTTCAACCTACTTACCCATATTTCTCTTAAATCCCTAGACTTCTCTAGAATATACTAAAATGGTTAAGAAAAGAATAGAAGCTAACTTCCCTAAATAATTATCTTTCCGCGGAAATTTGTAGGCAATGTAGGAATAAATGTTTGTTTTGCCCCAAGTGAGCTAGTCAAACTCTTTAAGAAGGTGGGGAGAATCAAGAATAAGATAAAATTAGGAGGGAAGATTCAAGGCTTAGAAATGCTAATGAGTTAGAACCAAGATTGGGAAGGTAAGGATAAGCTAGAACCAAGATTGGGAAGGTAAGGATAACTTTATCTTATAGCTTATAACTCTGATGATTTGTTGTTTATGTTGATGAAAATTACTTATGACGATAATGATCATGTTATTGAGTGATGTAACAAAATAAATTGGTTCTTTGATGATGATGTTGAATTCCGCTAGGGGAAGTTGCTTTGAGCTTATTTAAGTTTATGATAATGCATTAGTGAAGAATGAGTAAGTTTGTTTAATATGGTTTAATGAAATGGATTAGTATTGTTGCAAGAAATTAAAATTAGTTTGAGATTCAAGTAACTCTCGACCAAATGATATTAGAAAAAAAAGAGGCTGATATGTAATTAATCGGCGGAAAACACACGCAAGCATACATATCATACAAGTAGTATAAATGTATCGATTCCTCGAAGACTTATCACTTATGTTATTAAATATTGAAATTAAATTCCTACAAGTATCTAAATTTATTATTGGTTGGATTGTGATTTTATCTAAAGTAAGTAAATAAAATAAAACAAAAGTAAATTCTAAAAGTGATGAATAATATAAAACTATCTAGGATTGTGAATCCTTCTAATATTTTTCTAAAGATGAAATGATTATCTTATACTTGTGTAATATGTTAGTTTGTTAACCGGGAACACGAAGATATGTAAATGTCGATTCCGATGGTCAAATGCAAACACCCAAAGTAACTCAATTAACTATATTCCTATGTTAACTAAGAAGCTCTAAATCATTAAGGTCAAGTTCCAATTATGGCTACCCATGCCCGACAGGTATATCCATAGATTGGAAGGAAATCCCTAAGGTGAGATCGTGAACTATTGAGTCTAAGGATGAAACCTATAATCCATTTTCCAAGTTCATTTTAAGTTTACCACATCAATCTTATTGGAGGCCGATCAACAAGAAGCATTACGATTAAGACTCAATAAATAAACCAATACATCATACAAGACACAAGATAATTCAACTTATAAAATCATTGATATTGGAATTCAACACAGCTTTAGATAATGTATTTAGCTACAACACATACATAGGAATATTAAAGAAATAAATAAACAAAACATCATACACCAATAAGAAACTAAAAAGTTAAAATAAAATAATTTAAATAAAATGATGGAGTTAGGGGATCCACTTTTAATAATAAAATGTAGAAATCTCACTTTATTATAATATAAAAATCGTCAATATTATCCAATTAATTAAGTCCAACAAGCCATTTAGGTGGTATCCATCTGTCACCTAAAGACCGACTTTATAGGCGGTATCTAATTATGTCAAATAAGTAAAACCAGCCATATAGGCGGTATAAATATTAATCAATATTATTAAATTACAATTTCTATATTATAATTAAAGTGAGATTAACCTACCTTATCATATTAACAACTTCATCGTTTACTCCAGCAGAAAGAAGTTACCTACTTATGCTTGAATAAAAACAAACATAATTTTATTACTAAAATAAAATGAAAATACAAGAAAACTGAAAATAACACACAAGACATTATCTTCTAAGTTTTACAGAGAAGCCCTAGAAGAAAGCATGAGTTTTTACAACTGAAATGGGCTGCTATTTATAGGCTTCAAAAACAATACGCGTCGCTACGCATAACACTTGCGGCTATAGTAAATGACGCGTGTCGGCAGCTACTTTCGACTCGTGCAGCGTCATGATGCAGAGAAGTGTGCGCGTCGCGACACGTGAGATAAAATTTCGTTTTTGTTCATTTTCATCTGATTTTTATCTTTTCAGCCTAGATTTGATTCCAATGAGTCCCGATATTTTATTTATCTATAAAATAAACATAAACACCTCAAAAATATTTATAAAAATCGAGAAATTATATAAAATATTAAGTAAAATTGGCATTAAATATTGATTTATTTTCCACTCATCACACCCCAAAACCTAACATTTTACTAGTCCTTGAGCAAAATAGTAAAAAAAAAATACAATAATTAATTTTCAAATAAATTAACCTAAGCCAATTTCATAGGGGTCACAATTTCATTTAGCGTATGCAACAAACCTTTAAATCCCTAGGTATCCCTAGTGGATGAGTTATAGTCTCGTGAGGGTTTACAGCGACGATACCCACAAACATCAATCAAATGTACAATCAATCACACAAAACAAAAGATAAACAAAATAAAAAAGTTAGAAAGTGAAATTCTTATCCAAGTTAACAGTTGTTTTCCTTCTTTCTAAATTACTAAATAAGTAAATTCTCCTAAACTTTTTTCCATTCTTCATACACATAATCAACACGGCATTAATTAATTCATTGTGCCCAAAATATTCATAAGTGTAGTTGAAAAATAGAGTAATATTTTTGTCCTAATGTTATATTGGAATTCACATCTTTTTGGAACTTTTTTTTACAACATCTTCAATTCTTGTAACGAGCTTTGGACCAGTGACTCCCAAACTAGTTGGATTTAGAGCACTAGGTGTTACGATACCCCTACAGACTTAATTTTCTTGGATCACAGATGTTAAAAGCTCTACCATTTGACGTGAACAACCAATGCTTACTAAGGCAAGACGTCCGGTTACTAAGTACAAAGTTAATTATTATTAACTCATGCTCTACAGTTTGACGCGAACAATCACTGCTTACTGAGGTAAGATGTCCGGTTACTAATTAAGAGAGAGGTGTAACATCCTAGATTTTCGAGACTGTACTAGATGATTTTCTGGCTGACTTTATAGTCTCGGATCAGGATAATAATGAAGAGCAAGAGTTCAAGTGATTATATATGAGTTGGAGTAATATTTTATGAGTATTTATCGCATTGGAAAACGCTTGGGATCAAAAGTCAGTTACGCGATTTTTATAATACGAGTAAAGTTTACAGTTTTGACCACAGAATTAGCAAACGAACTCCGATTGAGTCGATTCTTGAACCATCGGACTCTTTTTTCCGAGACGAACAACTTTTATGTTGAACATATTTCGAGTATCGCATCAGAAGGGCTTCGAAAACGATGATTTCCGAAAATACCCTTCCTAGTGGGGGCATTTTGGTCAATCCGAAATTAAGATATTTTGTTTTATTATTATATTTTTTTTATTAAAAAGAAAATACAGAATGAAAAAAAAAGAAGAAAAGAGAAACAGACGCAAATACGCAGGGAGAGAGAAAGAGATGGGTGGTACGCCGGCGGCCACCGGTGCCGACACCACGGTGCACACGCCGGTGGCCGGTGCCGACACCATCAACGTCCAGATCGGCGGTAGGAAGGGGAAATTGGGTTTCGATTTTTCGGCTCGTCGGTTTGTTTTACGAGCGGTGCCACCCGCCAAATCGAAGCTCTCGACGAGTACTACGAGTGTGCAGAGTCGGTTTTGCCGAACAACGGTCGGTTGTAGAAACTACACCCTAGGGAATGTGATTAGAGTTATAAATGGGATAATCAGATATGAACTAGAGATATGAAGAAAGTTGTAATTTATGCGTTATATAAGTATATTAGCAGTACGAGGATAGATATTAGTGTATAAAGTGATAAAGAGCATGAATGAATAGAATATGCATAGCATGAGAATATATATAAAAGATTATGACTTGAGATTCTTGAGCACAAGTTGACAGTTAGAAAATGGCAAAGCAGTTTAAGAACTAAGATATTGGAACTCATATACGTTTGAGGTCTAATATAGTAGTAGAGTTTTGATTGCATGTGTTTGAATATAAATTATGCAATATATTGATTGTGGGCTACCAGCAAGGTAAGTTATAGAGGTAAGCTAAGTTATGATGGTTTGAATGTGTACATGTGTAGATAAATATAGATATGTATGAATGTAAGATCATTATAGATGAAATCATGACTAGAATAGAGAGAAGCATGAGAAATGCATATATGCATGTGCATGTGTGTGTGAGTTAAGTTTTCAGCAGTTAAACAAACAATAACAACGTTTTCAACAATTACAAATGTTTTAAAGAAAGATTTCAAATGCTTTTGGAAAGAATCGTATTTCAGAAAATGTCTTTACAGTTTGAGTACAGACTATGGTTTATGTTTTCGGGGCATGAGGTAAAACCTCACCCCAGTATGTAAATTGAGATATAGTTGGAATTGACGGGTACAGAGAACATGTGCACATGTAGGGCCAGGATGTCGGCTTAGGATCGTGTACTTGGTCCCTAGTGGTGGCTACACCCAGTTGAGTTATGGTCCTGGGTGTAGAGCTCTACGTTGCAGTTGAGTATTTGTCCTGGACGTAGGGCACCACCAGCCTCAGAGATGCCGCAGTTGAGTTATGGTCTTGGGTATCGAGTACACCCAGTTGAGTTATGGTATGGGTGCATAGCAGTTTTCAGTTTATAGATTTTCAATACTCGGTTTTCAGAAACAGTTTTTATTGATTTCGATTTTCAGTTTTCAGAGATGCCGTAGTTGAGCTGCTGTCCAGGGCATCAAGTATTTTCAGTTTCGGTTTTCAGTTCTTCAGTATAAGGTTTTCAGATTCTCAGTCCACAACTTTCAGATCATCAATATATAGTTTTCAAAAATCAAATTTTAGTAAACAGTTTTCAGAAAATAGATTTTAGAAATAGTTTCCAGAAAACAGCAGTTTTATAAGAGATTCAGAATTTTTAAAGTAGAAATCAGTTTTCAAGTAGAGTTTTCAGCAAAGAGTTTTTAGAAACCGTTTTTAGATAACAGTTTTTCAGAAAACGTTTTCAGAAAATATTTTCTAAATAGTATGACATGCTAAAGTAAAAAGTAGTTTACGAGTTATGCATATCAACCATACATTTCAGATATCATTTGAGTTATATGTAGCTTATATTCATGCATGATGGCATTGTCACATTTATATGCATAAGTGGTTATTAATGATATAACTTGTATGTTTATATAAGATTAACCTTTGTGAATAACAGTGTATGACAACACGAGTTTATATATATGTAACGGTACATTACATTGCATATGTTTATAGTAATGTGGGAATTTGTTATGTAAGAGATTTTAATTATCTACATGTGAAGAATATTAATGATAGACTTAGCATATAGAATGTAAGACCGTTAAATATGAATGTTTGATAGAAAGAATAAGCTTTATTTGACCGATTTGATGATATTTCAAGACTGTAAAAGAAAGAAAGTTATGATAATTATCTAATTTTTGACTAGTTCAGAGTTTACAGAAAGGTTAAGAAAAGAATCAGAGCAGCACAGTATAAGTGTAATGGACCTTAGTCGTTAGTTAGTAAAATATAACTTGATGGGCTATAAGGATTGTAGTAATCATAAGTTAGTTTATGTATGTGTGTGTTCAGACAAAAAAAGATCAGTAACTAGTAGTGTGGTAATTAAATGGATAAAAATCATATAGTTATATCTGTTTGTAAATTTCTGCATGATTACTTACTGAGTCAATATGACTCACACCTCTTCAGTTGTAGTTTTGCAGGTCAATAGCAATAGTCCGGTGGAGACTTTGAAGACAGTGGATCGCCTCAAATGCAGTCGAGAGAGTGTCGAGTCCTGGGTCAGGTTGTGGGTCCTCACGGCCCTTTGTATTGTATTTTGCATTTGTATCATTTAAGTAAGGATTATGTAATAGTGTAGTTGTTATTTTGAGTTCTGGCCGGAAGCCGAGTGTTTACACTTTGTTCTTTGAGTTCAGGCCTGGGGCCTTGATATTGCGTTTCCGACCTGAGGCCGTGATTGTTGTGCTTTTGCTGTATGTGGATGCTGGCTACAGGCCAGGTTGCATGATGTTACGAATACATCATGCCAAAATTTCGTTAGGTTCAGAGGCTTATAGAGGTGGGTTTAGCCTGTCTCCTGCCGGTAGCATCCTGGCCTAGACAGGATGTTACAAGAGGTTAATTATTTATATACATATTTTTTTATTCCATCGCTTTTAGGTGCTACTTCCAATAAACTAGAGCACTAAATATTATAAAATTTTCACTTACAACTCATGTTCGTATGTTACCATATATGTTGATAATACCGGTCAAATGAATATACGAAGATCAAATTTAATCAATATTATAGGGAATTCACGAATTTAAATAATTTAAAAGGAAATAAAAAATTTAATTGTTATTATTTAAACTGAGATATGTCTCAGGAGAAGAAACTCCTTACTCAGCTATCTCAACACACAATTACACTTGGTTAGTAAAGTTAAAAACACAAAAATCAATTTTTTTTTTAATTTTTTTTAAAACAAACAAAGTAAAAAATACACAACGAAAAATAAAAACAAGCTACTAATCAACTATTCACTCCCCCAAATCTAATTGAGACATTGTCCTCAATGTCTAAAAAGAAGAAGAAGAGTTTAGAAGACAGTAACTGGTTAGCGTGGAAATGTCAATTGTATCTACATCTAAAAAATAATTAAATATTAAGATCCAGATTTATTCTATGCTTTTTACCGCGATCGTTATCAGACCAATTCAACTGGGAAATGATAAGGTCAATTTTTGGTTAATAGGTCAAGAGTTGGTCAATTAAATTATTGGTTGTCTTGGCAGTGAGGAAAATATCTTTTACTGGTTTTGAAAGAAACCCATTTCTGATTGCATCTTTAAGAAACACAAAAATAAAATCAAAAAATCCATTAACATTAAATTGTCCAATTGGTTTCTGATGTATGTTCAAGTTCGCCCAAGATATCATTGTGAATATTTCCTCCATTGTGCCCAGGCCACCTGTTAAAGCAATAAACGCATCAGCATGATTAATTATTTCAAAAAGTCTTTTGGACATACCTGACACAATTCATACCTCTTTGTTGGATTTTTCGATAAGATTTGTGTCTGCCAAAGGTTTTGGGAAGTTCCCCAAAACTTGACTGCCACCTTCTTGTACGGCCTTTAAACCGTACCCCATCAGTCCAAGATTGCCACCGACATATACTAAGTGCATATTTCTCTCTGCCATAACCCTACCTAATTCTTTTGCTGCCTTAACAAATTCTAGTTTAGGTACAGAACTAGTTCCACAAAACACACATATGTAATGACTCGTTTTCTTGAAGTTGCTTCCATTTTTTTCTTTACTCTCTCTAATGTGTTGAAGAGAGCACTGACGAGCTGAATTTATAGATCTTGGAAAAAAAGTGAGTAATAATTGGACTAATACCTTCCAAATGACAATTATTAGCTTAACAGTAAAATAAATCGTGAAAGTCAAAAAGTATGGATCTTGTCGGCAAAAATAAAAAAACACAATAAAGAAAATCACAACAATTAGTTAAAGACAAAGAAATCAAAACAGTAATATATACAGGTAGTTGTGATTATGGCTTATATCTTCCTTTGGTTTTTCATCCAGTAACGACTTGAACGACTTCTTTGGGCCGGGGAAAAGCTTCCCATCCAATTTTCTTATAAATTGACGAACATGGTCATTTAAAGTCAAATTCTCGAAACTCAATTGTTGTTTTCTCTTTGAAACTATGTATGTAAATTTTGAATCGCGTGATAAACGTATCCACTGGGATGCATCTCAAGGATATGTCATTTAAAGACTCATTACTCATGCCATCTCTAATGAATTTTATTTTATCTCCACAATTTTCGGAAACCATTCCTAAGGAACGACAACGAGTTAACACATAATCATTTAGCTTTTCTTTTCTTATCATAGGTGGTTTTTCCTAAACCAGGTAGAAATGAAATAAATGAGTCAGATGACTCAACTGACAAGCAAACTCCTTCTTCAATTACCCAACATATATAATTAAAAATACCTTGGATCATAAGAAGCCTCATTCTTTCAATGTATGCTTTGTAAACTTTCATCAAAGAGTTTTTAGGGAGAAAATGGAAATGCTTGTGAAGTTTTGCGAGAATCTCCTCCATCTTGTCTTGTGACTTTTCCTACAAAAATAAAACAAAAAATAAAGACACAATATCTTAATATATACCCAATGCATAGGTTGCCTCCCAACTAACGCTAAGTTTTATGTCTTCAGCCAGACATGATTGCCCAAATGTTAGGTTAGATTAGCCAGTGTGAGACTCTCTTTTTTACGCTCGATGGATTCTCCCCAATAGTGCTTGACACATTGGCTGTTGACCTTGAATGTGTTGTTGGAGTTGGGGTTATGTATCTCAACTACTCGGTATGGTAACACTTGGGTGATCACAAATGGACTTGACTACCGTGATTTCAGCTTGCTAGGAAAATGTTTTAACCTTGAGTTGGATAATAACACCTGCTGCCCTAGTTCCAGTTATCTGCGCACTATTTTCTGATCATACCACTTCTTGATCTTTTCTTTGTGCAATTTGGCATTATCATAAGCATGGTGGTGAAATTCATCTAATTCATTCAATTGTAAGAGCCGTTTCTCCCCTACTACTTGAAGATCAAAATTCAACTTTGTTACTTTCCAAACACTAACGATATGGGGACATTACAATGAGCATCTTGAAAACTTTCTGGTAGGCCTATAATACATCATTCAATTTTTTGGACCAGTCCTTCCTGTTGAATAAACAATTCGCTCCAGGATTCTTTTGATTTCTCAATCAGAGACTTCGACTAGACCACTTGACTGTGGATGGTAAGCAGTGATCACTTTATGAGTAACTCCATGTTTGACTAGGAGTGCATCAAAGTACTTGTTACAGAAGTGTGTTCCACCATCATTGATGATTGCTCGAGGTGTTCCAAAGCGAGTGAAAATATTTTTCTTGAGGAATTGTAAAACCACTTTTGAATCGTTTGATTGTAGTGCATTTGCTTCCAGCCATTTGGAGACGTAGTCTACTGTAACAAGAATCTACAGGTTTCCATATGATAGATTAAAGGGTCCCATGAAGTCAATCCCCTATACATCAAATATTTCCATTTCAAGAATGCTTTGAAGAGGTCTATTTTTTCTCGAAACATTTCCTATTCTCTTGCACCTATCATATTGAAGAACACATAAGTGAACATCTTTAAACAAGATGGGCTAGAACAAACCTGATTACAGCACTTTGGCCATAATTTTATCTCCGCTGAAATGTCTGCCATATGGAGATGAATGACAAGGCTACATGACACTATTGACCTCCTCCTCTGGTACATAATGACGTATTAACTAATATGTGTTGGGATGTATGCACTAGAGCTATTATGGATACCCTAGATTACTTATGTGCCTTCAGACTTAGTGTATAAGTGTCATACACATGAGGATTTAAGTATGAAGTTAGTAATCTTAAATAGTCCATAGAGAGCAAACAAAACGGGTACTTTGTTTACACTTTATCTATAGTTGCAGTCCATTCTATATTGTATGGCGACTTTGATCCAGGATCGTCCACGTAGAGACATGAGAATGAAGGCACCTTATATGATGTGATTATATAGGACTATACCTAGATAGAAATGAAATCTTATAATATCCGTTAAACTAAGAAAGTCATTTCGATCTACTAGATGCTCATATATGGATTGATCTTAATCTTGAGTGTACTACGAACTCCTACATGGCAAGCCATGTCTTTTGATTTACAAAAGTGAGGTTGGTGTAGCAAACCTGGCCAATAGCTACATATTTTAGGGGCATGGTCTGTTATATAACTGGGATGTTTTACATAGACATGAGTTCACTCCTTCTTACGAGAAGTAGAAGCGTATCTTTCTTAAGGGTTGATTCGGTGCTTGAATGATTTGAGCGCTCAAGTCTTTCTGTTACGAATAGAAAGATTAAAATTCATAATGGTTATGAATAAATCGTTCATTAGAGAATCAATGGTACTTAAGGTAAAAATAATTAGAGGGGTATAACAGATATTATGACCCGACTCTAATTATGAGATACTCGTGAAAGGTCAATTCGTATGTAATGACTATATCGATGGACACCGACTTGGTTCGGCTTAATATATCATTTGCGGAAATGAGAGTCCAGCTTCGGGTTTTTAGTGGAATAACCCAGAGTTAATAATTCAGAATACTTAATTAAGAGCTTAATTAATATTTCGAGATTATTGGAGCTTGGAACCGTAGGTCCATTTAGTCCCCGTGCAAGCTCGATTTACTATAGCGAATTTATTATAATTGGATAGTCCAATTATGTACTCACTAAGGTATGAATATTATTAATATGATTAATAATATTAATTGTCACACTTGAAATCTTATATTAAATGTTAATATATAGTTCTATTAAATATAAGATATTTGAACACATGTTATTTAATTATATTAGATATAATTAAATGAAAGTTTAAGTTTGTAATTTCCAAATTTTGAGTTTTGGAAACCCTTGGATTTAATTTGGAAGTTACAAATTGTTAAATTACATTTAACTCTTTTATTTTGGATGTTACATCTTTTTGAAAGGTAATAACATATTTAATTTTTGTAACATCTCTTTATTATGGTAATTTTTGTTACAAAATTGAATTAAATTTCATCTCTTGGCCGAAACTTGCAAGGAAGGAAAGCTTAGGGTTTGTTTTATTTTGTAAAATTAAAACCTAAGTATAAAAAGAAAAATATGATTTTTCTTTTGGCATGCCTCTCATTTGCAACCCTAACCACCTTCTTCTTCTTCACCATTCTCTCAAAAGTTGAGATATACCATTGAAGAACATAAGAAGAAAAATAATATATTAAGTGTGATTAAATCTCTAAATCGTTTAGGGATTTATTTTATGAGTGTAGCCCACACTAAGTCCAAGAATCCCAAAACAATAGGTTACACTCACAAAGGAATAATTAATTGTTAATAAAATTCCTTGGTCGAATGAAATGGTAGTTGTTTAATATAGGAATAAGAGTTATTCCCGCATATATTAAATTGACTGAGATTGTCTCGATCTATCATGCAAGTACTTGACCTACCATACGACGGCACTTACTTGTGGAATGATAGATTTCTGTGGCATATCAATTCTCTTATGTTTCTAATTCATTATTCATGGTTAATGTATCATGTTTAATTTTATGCTAAAATTATTTGATGATTTTAATATGCGATGAATGAATGTTAAATGCATGTTTATTTTATTTTTCAGCCATGGTTTCTCCAATTATTTCTATACTCTCAAACGATAAACTAATGGGAGAAAACTATTTTAAGTGGAAAAGTAACATGAACACTATCCTGGTCTATGAAGACCTAAAATTTATTCTGACATAGGAGAATCCTCCCGAGCCGGCCAGAAATACTGGCCAAGCTGTGCGCGATACCTAACAGAAATGGGCATAACAAATGAGAAAGCCCGCTGCTACTTGCTAGCAGAGATCTCTGAGGTTCTTGCTGCAAAGCATGAACCTAGAGCTCTAGCATCTTAGATGATGTAGTCATTGCACGCCATGTTTGGGTAGCCTTTAGAGCGTCAATGATATGAGGCCATGGTCTCAGCGATGACTGCTAAGATGAAGGATGAGACATCAGACCGAGAGCATATCTTGAGGATGATGACCTATCTCAACACTACTGGAACTCATGGAGCTCGTATTGACGAGCGTAGCCAGATGACCATGATTATGGTTTCCTTCTGTTTAAAAGCAACTATGTTATGAACAAGTTGACTTTTACTTTGACCCAACTGCTTAATGAGCTCACCTATTATGAGTCCATGCTTGTGGATCCTCGTAAGTCCGGTGCAGAGGTAAATGTTGCCAAGTCATCTAAATCTGCAAAGATGAAGAAGAAAAGCACTGGGAAGGCTAAGGGAAAACCCATGAAGAAGAAGAACAAGAAAGGCTCCAAGGATGCCAAGCCCAAAGGAAAATGTTTCCACTGCAACAAGAATGGGCATTGGAAAAGGAATTGTCGTAAATACCTTGCTGAGCTGAAGAAGAAAAAGGAAACAGGTAAATATGATTTACTCGTTATTGAATCTCTATTAGTGGAGGATGATAAATCCACTTGGATTGTTGATTCTTGAGCCACTAACCATGTTTGTTCTTCTTTACAGCTACTTGATTCATGGAGGGACCTTGCTGAAGGTTACTACACCATGAGGGTCGGGACATGGGATGTCGTTCAGTAAGAGCAGTGGGAGTTTCTAGTTTAAATTTCATGAATAATAGTTATTTAAATTTGAATATGTGTTATTCATTCCTAGTTTTCACAGGAATTTGATTTCTGTTTCTAAACCCTTAGATGATGGTTATTCAGTTTCTTTTAATAGCAATTTGGTTATTATTGGTAGAAATGGTTAACTATATGCACAGGAAACTCAGAAAATAACTTGTATGTGTTAAGACCGTTAACACATTGGTCATTGCTAAATGCTAAAATGTTCAAGGTTGAGTAACCTAAAATTAAACGGTCAAAGATTTCTCACGATGACACATATCTATGGCATCTTAGACTTGGTCATATCAACCTTGATCAGATAAATAGATTGATAAAGAACGGAGCCTTAAACCAGATAAAGCTCGGAACTTTACCAGTTTGTGAATCTTGTTTAGAAGGAAAAATGACCAAGAGACCTTTTACTGGAAAAGGTATAAGAGCCAGTCAACCACTTGAGCTAATATATTCGGACATTTGTAGACCGATGAATGTAAGAGCTCGAAGTGGTTATGAATACTTTGTCACATTCATTGATGATTATTCAAGATATGGGTATGTCTACCTAATGCATCACAAATCAGATACCTTTGAAAAGTTCAAAGAGTATCGTGCTCAGGTTGAGAACCAATTAGGTATGACAATCAAAGCTCTATGATCAGATCGTGGAGGGGAATACCTCGAAAGAGATTTCGAGGAATTCTTAATTAAGCATATGATAGTATCCCAGCTCACAACGCCTGGAACACCACAGTAAAATGGTGTTACAGAGAGGAGAAATTGGACCATACTAGACATGATGAGATCTATGTTTAGTTATAGCTCACTACCTAATTCATTCTGGGGATATGCACTGAAAACCGAAATGCATATCCTTAAAGTAGTTCGGTTCCTAAGACTCCCTTAGAGTTATGGAATGGCTGTAAAACTAGTTTATGATATTTCCACATATGGGGTGTCCAACACATGTGCTGAAGAATAAGACTACAAAGTTGGAGCCACGTTCTCAGGTGTGCCTATTTGTAGGCTATCCTAAGGAAACTAGGGGTGGATTCTTCTATAGTCATGATGATAACAAAGTATTTGTATCGACAAATACCACATTTCTAGAGAATGACTATATGAGGGAGTTCAAACCTCGGAGTAAGATATTACTCGAGGAGTTACTTGCTGGTTCAACTAGCACACCATCGTCAATGAAAGTTGACAAATACATAGCACCTTCGACATCTGAGAGTCAGATGCAAGCTTGTTAGAATAATCTACCGCCTAGACGTGGTGGGAGGGTCGTACGATAATATGATCGCTACCTTGGGGTTGGAGAGGCACAAGTTGTTGCATCTAGCAATGGCATAGATAATCCATTGACCTATAGTAGTGCAATGGATGATTCTGACAAAGAGGAATGACTTAAAGCCATGAACCTAAAGATGAAGTACATGTACTCCAACTCATTCTGGGAACTTGTAGACCAATCTGATGGGTAAAACCTATAAGTTACAAGTGGATCTACAAGAGGAAGAGGGGATTAGATGGGAAGGCACAAACCTTCAAGGCTAGACTAGTGGCCAAGGGTTATACCCAGAAAGAGGAAGTTGACTATGAGGAAACTTTCTCGCCAGTAGCCATGCTTAAATCCATCCGCACTCTTCTATCCATTGACGCATATTATGACTATAAAATTTGGCAAATGGATGTCAAAACTGCATTCTTGAATGCCAATCTTGATGAGAGTATCTATACAATACAACCAGAAGGGTTCATCGGCCAAGGTCAAGAGAAAAAGTTTTGCAAGCTGTAAAGGTCTATTTATGGACTCAAACAGGCATCTCGATCTTGGAATATAAGATTTGACACCACGATCAAATCTTATGACTTTTTGCAGAATGCTGATGAGCCTTGTGTATACAAGCGCGTCATTGATGGGAAGTTTGTTTTTCTTATTTTATACATCGATGATATTTTACTCATTGGGAATGATGTAAAGATATTATCAGACGTGGAAACCTGGCTAGCTAACCAATTCCAAATGAAAGATTTGGGAGAGGCCAGTTATGTTCTTGGGATTCAGATACTTCCGAATCGCAAGAAACGACTGTTAGTTATGCCTCAGACATCCTATAAAGATAAGATCCTTGTGTGATTTGGGATGCGGAAATACAAGAAAGGCAACCTGCCTTATCGGTATGAATTCATTTGTCAAAGGAACAGTCTCCTTAGATACCTCAAGATGTTGAGGAAATGAGACATATCTCATATGCTTCAGCAGTTGGTAGTCTCATTTATGCTATGTTATGCACGAGACCAGACATCTGTTTTACAGTGGGAGTAGTCAGTAGGTTTCAGTCAAACCCAGGATTGGATCACGGGGTGGCTGTGAAACACATTCTCAAGTATCTTAAGAGAACGAGAAATTATATGTTTGTGTATTCCTGTGAGGATATGATCTGAAAGGGATATACAGACTCTGATTTTTAGACAGATGTAGATTCTAGGAAATCTACATCTGGATCAGTGTTCACCATAGGTGGGGGCTATAGTATGGCGGAGTATAAAGTACTCTTGCATTGTTGACTCCACCATGGAGGCTGAATATGTAGCAGCTTGTGAAACAGTTAAGGAAGCAGTCTGGCTAAGTAAATTCTTGGGAGATCTGGAAGTTGTTCCAGATATGGATAGACCACTCACACTCTATTGCGATAAAAGTGGTGCGGTGGGAATGTCCAAAGAACCAAAAAGCCACAAAAGAGGAAAGCATACAGAGAGGAAATATCATCTCATTAGGGAGAAAATGCAGAGAGAAGACGTTACCGACATAAAGATTGTATCCGCAGAGAACCTGGCTGATTCGTTTACAAATACCTTTCCGGCTAAAGTTTTGAAGGTCACATAGATGGTCTAGGATTACGTGACATGTCCTATTTGCTCTAGTACAAGTGGGAGATTATTGGGATGTATGCCTCAGAGCTACATGTGATGTAAACGGTTTTATGTGTTTTGAAATAAAACGATGCATTATTCATTTATCAAATTGTTTGTTTAATTTTCGCATATTATAAATCATCTTGAATACCCTATATTACTTATATGCCTTCAGACTTAGTGTATGAGTGTCATACACAAGAGGATTTAAGTATGAAGTTTGTAATCTTAAATAGTCCATAGAGAGCAAACAAAGCAGGTACTTTATTTATAGTTTATCTATAGCTGCTGTCTATTTTATATTTGTATGGCCACCTTGATCCGGGATCGTCAATGTAGAGACATGAGAATGGAGACACCTTATATGATGTGATCATACAGGACTGGACCCAGATGGAAATGACATTCTTATAATATCCGTTAAACTAAGAAAGACATTTCGATCTACTAGATGGTCATATATGGATTGATCTTAATCCTGAGTGTACTACGAACTCGTGCATGGCAGGCCATATCCTTTGATTTACAAAGGTGAGGATGGTGTAGCAGATCCGGCAAATAGCTACGTAATTTATCTGTTATATAGCTGAGAATATTTTACATAGACATGGAGTTCACTCCTTCTTGCGAGAAGTAGAAGAGTATCTTTCTTAAGTGATTCGGTACTTACGATTTGAGCGCTCAAGTCTTTGTGTTACGAATAGAAAGATTAAAATTGATAATGGTTATGAATAAATCGTTCATTAGATAATCAATGGTATTTAAGGTAAAAATAATTAGAGGGGTATAACGGACATTATGACCCGACTCAAATTACGAGATACTCGTTAAAGGTCAATTCGTATGTAGTGACTATATCGATGGACACCGACTTGGTTCTACTTAATAGATCATCTACTGTAATGAGAGTGCAGCTTCGGGTTTTTAGTTGAATAACCAGGAGTTAATAATTCGGAATACTTAATTAAGAGCTTAAATAATATTTCGAGATTATTGGAGCTCAGAACCGTAGGTCCATTTAGTCCCCGTGCTTGCTCGATTTACTATAGCGGATTTAATATAATTGGATAGTCCAATTATGTACTCACAAAGGTATGAATATTATTAATGTGATTAATAATATTGATTGTCACACTTGAAACCTTATATTAAATGTTAATATATAGTTTTATTAAATATAAGATATTTAAACAATATTATTTAATTATATTAGATATAATTAAATGAAAGGTTAAGTTTGTAATTTCCAAATTTTGAGTTTTGGAAACCCTTGGATTTAATTTGGAAGTTACAAATTGTTAAATGGCATTTAACCCTTTTATTTTGTAACATTTTTCTATTATGGAAAGTAAATATTAGTGTTACAAAATTTTTTATTTTATTACATGTGTGGCCGAATTCTTCATTAAGAAAAAAGGGAAGAGTTTTATTTGTTTTGGCAATTAAATCCTTATTTGGATGTTACACCTTTTTGAAAGGTAATAACATATTTAATTTTTGTATTATCTCTTTATTATGGTAATTAATGTTACAAAATTGAATTAAATTCCATCCATTGGCCGAAACTTACAAGGAAGGAAAGCTTATGGATTGTTTTATTTTGTAAAATTAAACCCTAAGTATAAAAAGAAAAATATGATTTTTCTTTTGGCAAGCCTCTCATTTGTAACCATAGCCACCTTCTTCTTCTTCACCATTCTCTCAAAAGATGAGATACACCATTGAAGAACATAAGAAGAAAAATAAGTTATTAAGTGTGATTAAATCTCTAAATCGTTTAAGGATTTATTTTGTGAGTGTACCCCACACTACTTTCCGTTGGTTACGAGTCATAGCACGGAAGACCTCTTGGTGTTGAATCTTATTCATCTTCTCATTCTTTTATTGATCCATGGCAGTGAGGGGTGACTAGCCTCATTGCCGCATATTGTAAGTGGTTTCGCGATTTTGTTTGTTTTTGTTTTAATCCGAACTTTTGGGAAACACTTGGGGACTTTATGGGGCTGAGTTGGGACTATTTTTTGAGTGAAAAATCAGACCTAAAATATCACAACAGGTCACGTAAATCAAGGGCTGTTTTGGGTGCAGTTTGGTTGCGTAACGGGTCCAAAACAGTCCGTTATTTCATTACAGTTCGGGGGCTGTTCGGGGACCGTTTTGGGGGCATTCCGGGGCTGAAATCTTATCCGAAATAGAAATAAAATTTCAGTATACCTCCTGGTCAGTTTCGGTAATTTAAATGGAAGGGAAGAAAAATTTTTCAAGTCCGATCCTTGAGCCTAAACTACTTCCGCTGCGCGAGGAAAGTGTTTTCTATAATATGCACATTACTTGAATAGGTATGGCTCATCCCATATGTAGTGTTTGACTTCACTGAAGAATTTCTTCCTTTCCGTGTGTCCGTTCCAACGACCATTTTCCTATACTATGTAGTTTACATAGTCAGCATACCACCGGACTTCTAGATGCTTGATGGCAAACAACTGTTCATTTGGAAAATTTTCATTTATTGTCAGTTCATCACCAGTTGTACCTCCATTTTTGAGCCTCAACAGGTGATATGCCACTTGATTTTATTTCCTCTTTCTATCTCGAATCTCCATGTTAAATTCTTATAGTAGAAGCACCCAACAGATCAATCTAGGCTTGGCATCTTTCTTTGCGATCAAATATTTGATGGCTGAATGATCCATGTAGACAACCACTTTGAGACCCAGTAAATAAGAACAGAATTTGTCAATAGCAAATAAAACTACTAGAAACTCATTTTTAGTTGTTATGTAGTTGAGTTGTGCATCGTTCAAAGTTTTGCTGGCATAGTAGATGGTGTGAAAAACTTTCGCCTTACGCTGTCCTAAAACTGCACCTACTGTAAAATCACTGGCATCACACATTACTTCAAAAGGGAGCATCCAATCTGGTGCTACTATTTTGGGAGCAGAGACCAACTTCTGTTTCAAGATCTCATACCCATGGTGGTATTCTTTGGTGAAGTGGAATGGCACGTCTTTCTCCAAAATATTGCACAGAGGTTTGGCAATCTTGGAGAAGTCTTTGTTGAATCTCCTGTAAAAGTCTTCATGCCCCAGAAAACTTCGAATCCATTTGTCGGATGATGGTGGAGGTAGTTTTTCTATCGTCTCAATTTTTACTTTGTCTACCTCAATACCCTTCTGTGAGATCCGATGTCTCAGGACAATGCCTTCATATACCATGAAGTGAAAATTTTCCCAATTCAATACCAGATTGGTAGCTTCACATATTTGCAACACTTTTCCTAGATTTTACTAGCAGTGGTCGAACGAGTCTCCAAACACTGAGAAGTCGTCCATGAAAACTTCCATGCTTTGTTTTATCATATATGAAAAGATGACCATCATGCATCATTGAAATGTGACAGGAGCATTACATAACCCAAATGGTATCCTGTGGAATGCAAAAGTACTATATATGCATATAAAGGTGGTTTTCTCCTGATCTTCTAGGGCAATGGAAATCTGATTGTACCCCGAGTATATGTCCAGAAAGTAGTAGAAATCATGCCCCGCAAGTTTGTCTAGCATTTGGTCAATGAATGGTAGCGAGAAATGATACTTCTGTATGGCTTTGTTCAGCTTCCTGTAGTGCATACACACTCTCCATCCAGTCACTGTTCTTGTTAGAATCAGCTCATTCTTTTCATTGGTGACTACAGTCATTATTCATTTCTTGGGTACACATTGCATACGACTTACCCAAGAGATGTCAGAGATGGGGTATATGATGCCTGCATTCAATCATTTGATGATTTCTTTACTAATTCCTTCATGATTGGATTTAGCCTTCGTTGATGCTCCACTGTGGGTTGTAGTCATCCTTCATTAGGATTTTATGCATGTAAAATAATGGACTGATGCCTCGAATGACTGTTATAGTCCAGCCAATAGCTCTCTTGTGCTCGCGTAGTACTCTTAACAGCTTATCTTCCTACACTCATTTTAGAAATAATAACAAGTAAATCATAATAGTTCTCCAAGTATGCATACCCAAGATGGCTCGGAAGTGGCTTTAGATCCAGATGCGGTGGTTCTTCAATCGAGGGCTTGACTTGTTGGGATTTTAGAGCAAGTGCAGCAGAATAGCACGGTTCGGGTGAAATCGTAACTTTAAAAACTTTTAAAGTTACCAAATAAATTAATCAATATTCAATATGAATAATTCATTCATATTTCATTTAAACATATTTATTCTATATCAAATAACGACATAAATAATGAAGAAACACCACGAAATTTTATGAAAATATTTTTCCGTAAAATAGCATAAAACCCATTTTTGTCCGAACGGACAAACCAATACACATGGAAGGATGCCCAGGTAAGCTACAATAGTACTTGGGCAGTTCATGGGATGTCCGAACAATGAACAATTCATTGTTTGGACAACAGACACCCGGTAAGCCCGAAACTACCAGGTAACACTGTTTTTCACCGTTTTCACGTATTTCAACTCCGAAACAATTTCTGGTAATTGTTCCAATGCCCAAAACACATCCAATATATTCATACAACATACCTTTCATCACCAAAATCACAGAAATTCCAGATATAATTTGGTAACTAAAAATATCATTTTTCATGCTTTAAATCCAAATTTCTCAACATTAATCATATTAATACTTACACCAACCAAGGTCACCACAAATAAAGAACTTAAGAAAAATTATAGGAGTTACAAGAGTGGTCATAACAATATAGAATTATAAAAAGTCATCAAATGATAAAATTAAATTAATATTGCACTACTATCTTCCAATATAACTTCACATATGCATTTACCCTCCAAATCCATCTTCCAAATCAAAAAGGCCCAAAATATAAGAAATGAAGAAACCCTAGAACTTGTCTAGATGCTCAAGAATAAGAAACAAGCTTTCTAAGTTAAAGAGTTATGAAGATTACCTCCAAATCTCCTAATAATAATAATAATATAATAATAATAATAATAATAATAATAATAATAATAATAATAATAATAATAATAATAATAATAAGCTTTAAGTTAACAATTCCAATTTGTAAACTTAAAGCTTAAAAGAATCAAGCCACTTGTAACAAATAATAATCAAACATATTGCATAATAATTATGTAATATGGATATAATTTAATTATCTAGATATTTAACATTTAAATACCTAAATAATTAATTAATGTGATTATTATTATACATGTATTTTTATTTACATTAAATAACAAATACAAATATTAATGGCATGTGTCAAAGTCTTATATGACAATTAATTAATATGTATCAAATCAAATCTTGTATCAAATACAAATACATATTAATTATTAATTGACTGAAATGCCCCCAATGTATGTATTTTCATTTAACCTCTTAAATGATTTGAATTAACTCATTTAATCTGATGAAGTATTATGAATAATCTGTATTATTCATAATAAGTTGTCTAAGTGCTCAACGAGTACACTTCATATTATGGGACTCTTTAAGTTTAGGTTTATCCATCACGGAATCCAATTTCGTGTCCATAATTCACCCACTTATGAATTATGATGACCATAGATAATCTCAACTATGCAAGTCGAGGTCATTGCATACGTATAATCCCTCGGTCACAGGCTATCAATATTATACCGGGGATATGGATAGGAACATCAAATCCCTAAGGTATAATATATTGGATTTTCAAATTTATGATATCTAAATAATACTCAAAACTCGCTTCCGAAGTATACCACGACCATTGATTTACTAGATCGCAAACACGTACATGATACCTACGCCCTTTACACAAGACTGACGAATTCTATCTAATACTCACAGGAAATCATGAGCATTATTCCAAACCCAATGAAAATGCGGAGGTTTAATCTAAATAGAATGATGATATTACTGCCATCAAAGTGTGGATTCTATATCATATATCCACAGTGGTATCTCTAGTCGAAGGACCACTATGTAATTCGACTCGAGAAGATTCCTATTGACGTTGGTGTACCATCTATTAGGAAATCTTTGGTGAGTCATTCAGTGTTTATTAAATAAATACCTATATGTCTAGTCTCCCAAGACTCATGGTTCATTGGGATAAACCATGCGATATACGACATATTCTGTCTCAACGGATTTTACTAACCGACCCGTGTCAGTAAATCTTGACCATGAACTTTATTTGATAATATACTTCTAGTAGTGACACTTCCTAATCTCAATTACAAACTAATTTATAACCGCGCACTACAAAATATATTATCGGGTCTTTGTCTAATATATACATATCACTAAATCATATTTAGTTTCAATCTAATCGTAATTAGATGGAATATGTATTTAAAAGCAAGAAGTATTACCATAAATAAGTAATATTATGGAAAAAAGAATTGTTCATATTCATGAATCGGTAATAAATACGATCCAGATTGGCACTTCGGGAACCAACCCTAACAATTTCTCCCACTTGCTCTAGTGTCAATCCACGGTATCATATACACTTCTAAATATGTATTAGATGCACATGATCCTCAAGAGCTGACCTAGCACTCAAGAGGTAGGCAACAATAAGTAAGTCCGCAATAACATATAGAGTTTTGTAACATCCTCGATCCGAAGATGTTACCCATGGAGAATAGGTCGTACTATCCTCATGAGCCTCTGACTTACTAACTGTATACTTTGCTACTGTCTTATCTCAACTAAACCTGAACATAAGACCATTGCCTAAACTTGTTAACATAAAATACAAACTCACGTAAACTTAATGTTACATTCATTTGGACTCAACACTTAGTACTGAAACACAACTTTACTTAAACAATTTTCTGAAACTAAACTTTGATTGACTTCACTGAACTTATACACTGACTGGTGGACTCAGACCCACTAGTGACTGCCATTAGTATCTATCATTTCGAGCTCGTCCTCTTGGAATACCTGCAAAACAAACAATGGGAGTGGGGGATTAAATCACTGTACGATCTAAGTGAGTATATGAAAAACGAAAAACTATTATAAAAATTTTTGGTTCTAAAACTGAATGATTCAAACACATCCGCAATTGACAAAGGTCTTGACTTTGGCCAACAAACCAATGCCAACTTTGGATCTTGAGTAAGAATCACTCAACGGAAGGAAAAACGCTTAATATGTTTATGAGGGTTTTTCGCGTAAATTGGCATCCAATTTATTATCTTTGATTAGGTCTCATCATACACCCTTAAGCATGCTTCTAAAACATCACAAGGCGCAAAAGTAAATTAATAACGATATACGGATGGATATTTAAACAGATTGTTCCTAGAACAATCGCTCCATTTCTCTCCCCGACTAGAACTATTCTAACTCCTACCCTATTACAAAATACAATGAAGAAACCTCATTTACATTGAGGGGAATAGGTGAGAAGAGAATTACAAGGAGTAAAGAGATTAAAGGCTGGACACGCAGGCCCAATTTAATAAATTCTAAATTTATTACAATTTCCAAAATTGCCCTTGCCCTTCTAATATCCATCTGATATACATTATTCATACAACACATTTATGTATTCAATCAAAACATGTTATTCAATCAATCTAATCCAATTAATTAATCTTTGATTAATGACCATCCAATGTTCAAACAATGATTTGATTTGCTCGAGTCCAACTCGTTTAAGAATAAATACTTTTAAGTACGTATTCTTGAATTATATCGAACTACAACTTTAAATCCAATTTATTTGTATTCAATACTAATTCTAATTTAATTCCAAATTAAACATTTACACTTATATATTTGCCTTAAGACTTGGATTCCAAATCCAATCTTGATGGGTCTTAAAGGCCAAATAACATCCAATGTTCCTTTTAATTAAAGTCCAATGGGCTTTTAATTGATTCTTAAGGCATGGGCTTTGGCCATAATGGATCAAACCCAAAATGCCAAGGCCCAATAGGAATCACCCTATTGCCATCAAATCAATTTAGGCCCATTAGGCCCAATTAAATTCTTTAAAGGGCCAAGTGATGTATTTGGACTTCATGGAATTGGTTTTGGGCCCAATTGGATCCAATCCAAAAGTCCAAACCAAAATTGGTCAAACCAAGCCCATTAAGCCCAAATACACACTTTTAGCCCAATAAACTTTAAAGGCCAATTATTACAATTTTAATATTCCAAATATTATAATTATAATAATTAAAGGGTATTAGTCATGATTAATTAATTAAACTCAATATTTCCAAAATACCAATTAACTTAATTAATCAAGCTTAATCCAACAATTCATGCTCAACACAAATTGAGGCCAAAAAAACATCATTTCATGCTTAACACAAATTGAAGCCTAAATACATCATTTCATGCTCAACATGCTCTTTGATTTTAACATAAACATTATTGACTTTGATTCTAATCCAATCAAACCAACAATCAACATTTAAACACATCATTTTATGTTACAAAAATCAAAAAACTGCACTGTGAACTGCTTGAAGATTCGACCAAGCTATGCATTTTTTAATTTTTGATTCTTTCAATTTATTTCAAATGTAATCATGCATAACTCTAAGTTATCATATTCTAAACATGCTCAAAGCATCAATTTGAAAAAATAATGTTCAAAACACAAAAGCCCCAAATTTTATGCTCAAGAACCCTAAAATTTTTCATGCTTAAAATTTGCTCATGATACCATTGTTAGTGTTCCTATAACATGCCAAGGATCTAATAAGCATGAAAAACATTAAATAAGAACATTATAAGTTGCGGAATACTTACAACGAACGGATTTGAGCTTTAAAAAATTTGTGAAGATGATCTCCAAGATCCAAGCAAAGTGATGATTCCAACTCTTAAAGATGTTTCCCTATCACCTTTGTTGACTTGCTTAAGTGCTAGCTTTTGATTTGATGAACAAAATCCAAGTGAAGAGGAGCAGCGAACTCACGCCCAAGGAGAGTATCTAGGTTTTTTTTTTTTTTAATTTTGTGTCAAGTGTGTAGAGATTTGTTTTGGTAAAACCCTTTTACCCTTATCACCAAAACTTGGTAGTTGGGTAAATGGTTTTACCAAAACCAATACAAGGTGGTTGGTTGGTTGGTGGCTTGGTATAAATGCCAACTACCACCACCTACCACACATGTGAAGTGGGCCCCACTTATTTGAATTCAAAATTCAAATATCTCTACGAATATTTAATGCTGCTCGGTTCCGTTTAATCCGATTAAACGAACCTTCGTCGCTAAATAATTAAATGTAATTTAATTAAATAACGATGCCTCGTAAATATATTACGAATGCCGTTCACGAACTAATTCTAAATTAATTCGTTCGTTCGTATTAAAGTTCGACTTTAATCTCGTAATGAAATCCAATTCATTTTAATATATCCGATATATTAATTTTAGCCCATTTGAATAAATTAAATAGAAAAATCAAATTTAACTATTAAATTTATTTTACCGATTAATTCCAAATTAATCGCGTTCTATCTCTACTGAACACATTTAATCCCAGATTAAATAAAGCCCATATTAATCCCAGATTAATTTTCTCTCTCTAAATTAATCCCATATTAATTCTAATTTAAGTCAACTGTCATCGGTGAATCTTTGGGAAGTGACCCAAGAGATCTCTGGATATGTTGGCAGTAAATCCGGTTATCGGACTATCCGATAAAGTGAGTACCTCGTACCACGTGCTTACCGATTTACAAGACATGGTTGGCTTCTAGCAAAGCACTGTGCCTACCCAATTCTCCAAAAATATTCTTACTGGAATATATAATCTATGTCAGGCGTAGAATACCTAGTATCTCGTATTGCGATCCAGTATCAGATGTCACGTGCTAGGCCTGGGACTGGAATAGTGTCTGCCCCGTACGAAGCACATATCAGATATCAAACAACTAGTCTCTTTGAATCAGATAATCATGACCTTGTCACATTATCTTGATGGTTGCAACACAATAGAGAACTAGTTATAAATCCCTGTGTGATCATCATCTCCATATGTCTGAAGTGATACTTCCGTCTTGACATCACATCCAATACACTACGATTCTCGATAACAATAGAGGTGTACACAAAACCTGTTAAAGCCCTGGACGACCAAAACCAAAGTTTACCGATTGTCATAAGTATTAGCGATGTAAGTCTCAGGTTAAGACCAAATACACCTACCCTGACGCGGACTCCCATAGACACATATACATACTACCAATGGGATTCCGCGGGGTCTATCCAGAGCGAAGCTGTTTTCCGTACCATCGGGAAAAACACAACCTCTTATCGCACTTGCATAAGTATCATATACTTAAACATATGAGAACTATACCGTTATGCCCTCACAAAGGGCACAAGTGCAATACTAGTCTATTCCGCATTATCGATGTCCAGTCTCGATAATACTATGACTAGGGATATTTAATGATTAAACCTTTATGGATTGATACTGTCTCATATCATCTCAATCCGTAACTAATAATATGGACTCTTACCATTTATATATCAAAGTAAATAAATTACGAAATGATAAAAGGCAACTTCAATACTATATAGTCAATTTTGTATAAAAACACAATGTCTTTTACAAACAGTGACGCTATGGGTCATAATTGTCTAACACCTCCGACAGCAATCCTATTCAGACTATAGAACTTCCTATTCTCGGCTTCTTCTTCCTCAATATCCATTACAGTTTCTCTCAACTAGCGGAAATCCGCAATCATCGAAGTCATTCTCCTCGGTTTACTATAAATTGATGGTTTAGTCCCTTTGATGATCATTTTTATCTGATCCTTCTCAGAAGGCCTGGTCTGCATCTTTAAGAACTGGCTTCTCCAGTGGTTAACGTACTCCTTAAAGCCCTCTTCAGGCTTTTTCTTAGTATTCTCCAAGTCGTAGAGCGACAAGTCGATCTCTATGTCGGTCACATACTGCTTCAAGAAGACATCAACCAACTCCCTCCAATCTTCCTTAACCTTCTTCTCAAGGCTATGATACCAAACCACAGGTGCCCCCTCGAGTGACATCCCGAAAATTTTCTGGACTTGGTGCTGAGATAGGCCAACTGAACTCATCACCGAGACATATTGTCGCAAATGGACCCTCGGGTCCCCATTCCCATTAAACTTGGCAATGTCAAGCATTTTAAACTGTGCTGACAGCTGCTCCTGAAAGGTCATTGAATCATAATCCAGTAGATCCTCATGTTTCCCCCTCAGCTTATGGGTGACAGACTCCATCTGATCACGGAGCCTTTGCATTTCAGCCTGAGTCCCGGCTATCCTACCAGTGGCATAGTCAGCCAGATCATCATCAAATACCAGAGCATCATCATTCAATCTATTCGGAGGGCTCTCCCGCCTCTCATTCTCAGATCCCCCCGCAGCGCGGGGCACAGCCATATTGGACATGGCGGCAGTCAGAGCTTGCAGTTGTTCGGTCATCTTGGTGAAGTTTGCTTCAATCTGATCCATTCAGGATCCCTCGTTGACGGATTCGCTCATATTCGCTGAAGATCTTTTGATTAATCTCCCTTCTTTTCTAACCCAACGGGAATCTACGTTGCATCTTTTAAGGCCATGTGTCAGTGCATATGTGTGCGATGCATGTAATATATAAAATTATATATAAAAAAAAAAGAACTTTAAACTACTTGGCCCATTATCATCTTAAGTTATTCAATCACACCATCGCGCGGTGCAAACTTGTCCCAGTTGAAAAGGCCCAACAGGTTTACAATTTGCGATGATATGGCTAAATGACTTCAAATGATAAGAGGCTCATTCACAAAATGGCCCACCGGCATTTTAGAAGCTTTTGGCCCAACTGTCAAAGGACATGAACTCGTCCCAGTTTAAATGGCCCAACAAGTTCACATCTTTTGACAAAAGGTCTAACTGGATCCAAATGACAGCGGTCCACCACATTAATAATAAATAACTTCTACTGGTTCTTTCTGGCTAAGGTTCACGAGTGGGTTCACGGGGCGCGGACAAAGGCTCTCGCTGACGAAGGATTGCCCACAACTAGGACTCCCCACTCAAGGGTTCAAGCGACCAAGTGAGCGTACATTTTTTATACCTTACGGTACGTGCCAACGAGTTAAGATGTGTGACTAACTGTCGAATGAATTTCCCATTGTAGATTCCCCAGATGGAGGGTGAAGCGAGGCTCTCTTAAGTACCCAAGCCTCTTAGGCTCTTATCGCTTGGTGTCAGGAATAAACAACGAGTCCTCCAAACTAGTCTGTCACAATGAGCTACGGGTAATGATTATCTAGGTGCCTTCACAGCTTTTCCTCGAAATGTAGTGAATGAAGGAAGACACCCAACCATCACCTAGCTTTAACGAATCCTTTGATTAACCCCTTCAACCCACTATAGAAATGATCAATTAAAGCACAAATTATACACATCACAAGACATGATTTCGGGGCCGATTCTCTATCCCAAGGGGTGTCGCCAGACTGTAGGACACAGAACTTGGGCGATGCATGCTGTTCTAGGCTCTCGGCCTAGTGGGAGTACGAAGTAGCCCGCGGGGGACTAAACCGGAGAATAATGGAGTCGCCACCCGACGTGAACTGGGAAAATAAGATTTAAGGCCGCACTCACCCCTCGCAAGGGAAGACCTCAAACCATTGGGTACGGAATTGTCCCCTACTTATGTCACTTGTGATGATATAATTTGTGTAATAAATCACCGAGTCTACTCAATAATCATGCTCAATGATATATAGATCTAACATGCATTCGCAAAATAAATCCTATTCTAAGTTCGCATGCTTGAAAGTAAGTCTTTAAACGGCAAACGTAATTCCACACAATGAGTATATTAAACCATAGAATCAACATAGGTAAACCATTATTCAAACATAACGTAAACTAATAACATGCACAAATAATAATATGGATATGCTAAAAAAATAAATAACAAACTAAATTAAATCATGCTTAAAATAATAAATAAACGACCTATAAACTACAACATGCTCAAATACAAATTTGGATGATACGAGATACGTGTATCTTAAGTGGTACGTGGTGTTGTATCCCGAGTGCAGACCTTACTACTGTCCATTCGAAATCGGCTACAGAATTTACATCCGGGTTTCCATCCGATATAACACAAAAGGGAACACATATCCTGCTCATCCAACAATCACATCATGCCTCAAACGACTCTCATGTAATAATATTTTAAAATAAATAAAAAAAATGAAAGAAGATAAGTAAAAAGGTACCCTCAGGTCTAACCTCTTTTGTCTTCTCAAGAAAGGGCGTTACACGTCCGTTGGAAGGGTGATTGATCCGATGCTTTTCCGATTTGTCTACTCAACATCTTTCCTCGTTGTTTTGATGCTTGGGCTGCTGTTTTAAGTCTGTTTCGCTGCTGTTTTGCTGCTACATTTCAAGTCACTATTTTGGTCATTTTGTGGACTGTTTGGGTGATTTGGGAGGCCAAAATGGTGCGATTTTTGGTTATTTTTTAGGGGGGTTTTGTTCAGTTTTTTAGTGCAGTTTTTAGGTGTTTTGGGGGCTGTTTTGAGGGCTAAAATCACTGCAAAACCAATCAGGTCAGTGGGCTGATTTGTGGCAGTAAATGTACAGTGCAGTGAGTGTTTTTGGGACTGTTTCAGGCGTATAATTGGAGCTGTGTTTGGACGGTGTTTTGTGCGACTTTAGGGGTGTGTAGGGGACTATTTTGGCGCGGTTTAAGGGGTGTGAAGGTGGTGGATGTGGCGATGGAAGGGCTGTGAAAGTGGCTTTGGCGTGAAGGGTGTAGAATCAAGGTGATTCTTGGCAATGAGAGAGGGGTTTGTTTTGGAGGATGCGGCAATGGTGCTTTGGGAAGACCTTGGGCGTGCAAGAGGAAGCTTGAAGAAGGCCTTGGGCGTGTGAATGTGATATGAATGTGCTAGGCTGTGAATGGTGGTGAAGGGTTCTTTTATAGGCAAATGATGGGAGGTTTTCCTTATTCAAATAGGATAGAATCTCCATTGATGGTGACATTTATTCTAATTAGTGTCTCATAAGGAATAGATCTCCTAATTTAGGATGGTGATTGGATTTGATTTGGTAAGGGATTTGATTTGATTTTTCTTAATTAGGGAGGGATTTTATTAGATTTAAGCATGTGTTAAATGTGCATCTACCTAATTAAGGGTGATATGGGCGTGAATAAGGCTTATTGGGCGTGGGCTTTGGTCTTTTGGGTAGGCTTGGGTATTTTGGTTCGGTTTATAGGTAAGTAAGTGGTTTATGGGCCGAGGATGAGCTCTGAAATGGAAGTCCAACAAGCAACCGAGGTCAAGCAACTAGATTAAATCCAACAAAAATTTCTTCTTCCAACTTTACCCTTCCAACGTCCGTTTCCCGTGGTTTTCACAGCTAAAGAGATAGTGCCTCTATATGAGACTCATCATCGGGCTGATATGCAAAAATACAATGCCTACACTCATGCCACTTGTATTGAACGAATTTTCTCGCAATAATTTAACCAAGTCTACGCAACATACATACGTAAGAATAACCTACATCTAAGTTTACATACGACCTATATCTAAGTTTACATGCATAAAAGTAAGTCGACATAACGACAAGCATATAATTTCATAAACATATTAAATTGTTAAATATGGAATTATAAGTAAATAATTGTCTAATCATAAATATTAAATAGTGATAATCAAATTCCTAATATGAAAGAAATAACTAAATCATGCATGAAAATAACATACTATTTCTAATAAACAATGGATAAACACAAGATTGGATGAAACGAAATATGTGCATTTCTCAAGCGGTTTGTGGAATTATATCCCAAGTACAGACCGCACTACCATCCATTCAGATTCGGCTACAGAATTTACGTCTGGGTTTCCATCTGATATACCGCTAGAGATAACACAAGATCATTCATCCAATGGCCACAACATACATGAATCAATAATACGCATGCGAAGAAATACTAATAAATAATTAAGAAGATGAATGAGGATAAATAAAAGGGTGCCCTCAGGTCTTACCCTTTAAGTCGCCTCTTGGAAGTGCATTACGCGGTTGTCGGAAGGGCCGATGCTCAGTAACTTTTCTGATTTACTGTTCACTGTTTTCCTTCGTTGTCTCGCTGTTTTGGGCTGCTATTTTTTCTGTTTCTGCTGCTATTTTCTGGTTGTAGTTTTTGGTTGTTGTTTGCGATATTCGATGGTATTAATGGTGACCATTTATGCGGTAAATGGACTTTCTTCATTGCAATTTTTGATGTTCTAGTTGTGTAGTTTTTTGTGGTCTTAAGTGTGTAGCTTGTCGGGCTGTTTTACGGTGAATATGGTGTAGTTTAGTGGCTATTTTTGCGATAATAGAGATGTAGTTTGCGGGGACAGTTTTTGGTGATGTAAGATGCAATTTGGGGTGCAGTTTCATGGTAATTGAAAGGGGTTTCAGGGGGCAGTTTGTACAGTGATTTTGGCATTTTTCAGGGCAGTTTCTGCTGTGATTTTAAGGCTATTTTTCTAGGCTGTTTTGGGGTAAAATGTGCAGTTTTATGGGTAGGTTTTTTAGGTGTTTTAGGAGCAATTTTCTGGGCAGTTTTGGTGAAGGATTAAAGGACTGTTATCTGCGATATTTGGGTGCAGGTTTGCGACAATGGAAGGGGAATTTTAGGGGACTATTTTGATGACGTTGGGGGTGTCTTGAATTGTTGTTTTGTGGGTGGTTAGGGTGTATTTCACAGCCAGAGATGGGTGATTTTCACGGCAATGAAGAGAGTTCTTTTTGGCTTTGGGCATGAATGCTAGAGGGTGAATGTTTTGGTTTATGCTCCTTTTTTATAAGAAAGGTTTATGTCTTTCCTTGTACAGGAATGGAATGAATCATGCAATTATAGAGGATATATTTTAATTAGTGTCATACAAGGAAATGATCTCTCCAATTTAGGGAGGTGAATATGGCTTGGCCTTTTTTGTGGGCTTGGGCGTGTGGTTCGTGGTGTGTGGGCTTGGGTGTGTTGGCTTGGTGTAGGTTATGGGGTTTTGGGCTGAGGATAAATTTCAAAACAGAGGTCCAACAAGCGAACCCGAAGCTAAGCAAGCGAATTAAGTCCAACAAGGTATTGATTTCTAAATTTTCCCTTCCGACATTCGTTTCCCGCGACTTCCGCAACTTAAAGGGTGGGGCCTCCATACGAAGCTCATCATTGGGACTTATATGTAAAAATGCAGTGCCTACACTATCGTCCTCTCCTAACTGCACTCATGCCAATGAAAGCCAATAAACAAACCCTAAGTTCTCTATTCTATGGCCATTCTCTTCATCCAGCGCACAAACAAAGCAACAAGAAACCAATGCACACATGAATAAAAACACCTCTGGCACACACTCTCAGCAAGGACAATCAGAATGAAACCCTAAAAACTAGCCCATTCCCTCTCGCCTTCTCTCAAAGCTCTATAGTCTGAAACCCTAATGGCTCTTCACTATGACACCGACACACACACCACAGGACACAAACCCTAACAACACTCGGGTCATGCCTCTCTCTCACTCTTTACCCAGACTAACCATGAATAAGCCAGCAGAGATAAGCAAAAAATAAAAAAAAAAACCTTTCGACTAGCCCTGCACACTGACCACACATAAACCCTAACAGCACTCGGGTTCCTTCTCTCAAAAAATACACAAGACAGCCACTCCAAGGAGGACGCCTCTCTTACACGACCCCCCCTCTCCGATCTCTCATGGCTAACCCTTCAACCAAGCTAACACTTAAAGATACACACTCGACACCAGCCAATCCACCACGTGAAACCACAAACCCTGGACCGACACAAAATTAAAGTAACGAAGAACCATCAACATCGATTAAGCAATAACAACAACCCAACCCAAAAATATGCGTAGCCTTGACGTGGAACGAAGAACCACGACACACGCGCACTCAACAAGAAAATGCTGCCTCAGCATGCACGTGATAAAAGTAAGAAGCACTGCGGAAAACAGCGAGCAGCTTGGACATGGAGCTAGAAAACAAACACAAGAAAATAGCACAAAATAGTCCCCAAACCAGTTCCTGAAACAGTCCCAAAACCAATCCCAAAAAATAGACCCAATAATACAACAAAAATAGTCCATAAAAACTGCATGAAATAACCTGAAAACAACAGCAAGAACAATGACTGAAACAATATTAAAAAAAGAGAAAACAGTGAGTAAAATGGCAGAAATAGTGAACCAGTGAACTAGAAGAAATAGCAAAAATGTTAACCCTTCCGGCGATGTCCCAATGCATTTCCGAGAAGCGACTTAAAAGGTAAGACCTGAGGGCACCCTTTATCATATTTTATTTTGTCGTCCTGGAAACGACATGCTTGGTTGGACATGGAATAAGTCAAACTGGGCATGCGAAGTCCTATATTGAAAACGGCAAAATTCTTTGGTCACATATTTATTATTCCGTATTTATTTCGTATTATTAGTCTTTTATTATTTCGAATTTAATTTACGTTTATTATTGTTTTATTGTTCAATATTTGTTTTGTGTTATTTATCTTCCTTGAAATTTCATATATTTATCTCTTCGGTTATTATTGTTATCTTCATTCTCATAGTTTTTGTATGTCAACATTGGGTTAATGATTGTGTTGTGTTAATGATTGCGTGTTATCCCTTGTGGTATATCGAATGGAAACCAAGACGTAAATTCTGTCACCGAATCCGAATAGACGATATTGTGGTCTGTACATGCATTCTGTTCTCCGTTCAAACGTGTTTTTGAATGCTACTCGAACGTATGCATTCTGTTTTACTACGCATCATATCATATCATGTTCGAATGTATTTTGAACGCTACATGGCGCACACACTGGACAGATTCCTTTATCGTGTTTTATGCATGCTTGTCTCTTTAGTTATTCCTTTATGCATCATGTGCTTAACTATCTGTAATTACTGTTAACGTTTCTATTGTCATTGCCGCACTTCTCTGGTTAACATGTTTATAGAATTATGTATTTACTTTCACTTACTTTTATGTTTATAAGTGTGCAAACTTGTATGTCATTTGAATTATCTTGTATGTACTGCATAAGACCTGGTTAGATTATTGCATAAATCCTTTCATTACAACCGGCATAAGTAAGGGACCATTCCGAACCCAACGGTTTGAGGTCTTCCCTTGTGAGGGGTGAGTGCGGCCTTAAATCATTTCCCAGTTCACACTAGGTGGCGACTCCACTTTATTTCTCCAGTTCAGTCCCCCGCGGGCTATTCCGTACTCCCGACCAGGTCTCGAGCTTGGGACAGTGTCATCCACTTTTATACATCGTCTACAAAGCCCAACACCAAGTATTTGAGTTACACAATGCTTAATGGGCTTGAGACATAACATTTGAGCATTGCTACATGAGGCCAATGAAATATTAAGGTTTTTATGTAAAAGGGATAATTTGGTCATTTTGGAAAAAAAAAGCTTGCCATCTTTGTTTATTTTTTATTTTTATTTTTTTTTTGCCTTTGTTAACTTTTTGCTTTTAACATTTATATTGATGCCAACCACTTCTCTTGAATTTGGTAAGGTTGCCAACCAATTTTGTGGACTTTGGTAAGCTTGCCAACTACTTTTGTGACTTTGGTAAGTTTCTTTTTACTTTTAAGGGCATTTCAGTAACTTGACTTGTACTAAATATTGTAACTTGTCTTCCTTAATAAATATAATCACATTGTTTTGGAAATTTGCTTCATTTTGAAAGCTTGGCTATGTCCGAAATTTCTTAAGGGAGTGATTCCATTTATTTCATACAATCTGACTTATCTAAGGCAGTGTAACCTTAGTGGCGTCTCCGTGCTAGTTGAACACAATAAGGCATCATCTTAAGGGTTCTCACTGACAAGTTCTTTGTGGGTATTCTTTGTGGGCCTTATAAGGGTTTTGTTCCAACAAAATCAAATTAATGGTTCTTGGGGTTCCATCTGTTGTGTGTGGTTTGCTTGCCCTAAAATCCAAGTGAGTTCCTTGTCATTTGATATTAGTACTTAGGATTCCAAGGTTTGATTTTCTATCTTTATTTTTCATATAGTCTTTATTGTGTGTTGCTAGTCATCAAGATACTTGTTCATTTTGATTCTTGGTTTTTGTGTTTCTTAGGTGTATTTATCTTTTTTGAATCACATATGACCGGCATACCTACCTTATACCAGCATACCGGTGTGAAAACTCTATTGACATAACTTCTAGAACCGCGGAGAAATCATATCGACCTCTATACTGGTCTTAAAATAACCTTGAAACAGCTACTAGAATCGGGAAAAATCATATCGGCCTTCATATCGGCCTTTATATCGATCTACATAAGGAATACGTAGCTACTGGAACTGAGCTACATTCATACCGATCCCATACCAAACTCCATACTAGTCTGCTTATTCCCAAACATAGCTTGTAGAATCGGGCTAGTCCATACCCGCTTACATATCGATCTCCATATTGGTTAACCCGTGAGTTAAATATAGCTACTGGAACCAGGAAACAACCGCTAGTCCCATATCAAGCTCCAAACTGGTCAACACTTAGAATTTGTTTTTGGCTCAGTGATCTGAAGAGCAAAAAAAAAAAAAAGAAGTTAAAAGTTAAAAAATTTTTGCTGAATTTGATTGGTTCTTTCATATCATTTGGGTTTTCGAGAAGGGTAATTCATCAAAATTTCTATTGAAGCACCAAATTTCTGTCTGAATTTACATAAGTCTGTAATTGTTTGCATGCTTGTTTGCTTGTTGTGCCAGTTTGTGATTTCTATATTTTAAGTATTATAGCTTTAGGTTTTCTTTAAATTGAGTGTACGTATTTTATAATTCTTACTCCCATCTCTCTATTTGCCCTATATTTTTTTCTTGTTGTTTATGCTAGTTTGGCGATTACACATTGTTATGAGCTTCTTTGGTAAGTCATATTCACATTATAATGAATGCAAACATGAGTGGAGTAGATTGATACATATTTGAGTGAAAACACAAGGGCGTGTCAGATTATATAATTATGTTAACATATTTGTTACTTTCTAATTTGTTTGTTGATGCTTTGAGATGGCAGGTACTAGTTTGACAGTGGATGAGAATCGTAAGGCTTTAAATAGGAAGTTTATGAATATGATGGAGAATATAAATACTGCATTAGAGAGGTTGTCAAAGAGCGCTGAGAGTATACAGACATGTAGTGTTGCAAGAGTACTACTACCATAGATTGTGTCATTTCTCCAAGTTCCATCACTTTGAGTACCACTAGTGGAGGATGAGGCCAAGAATGATCCTAATGGTTTTAATGATTTGGAGGACTCTATTGAGGAAGAAGATAGGTATAGGCCTAGGAATCATAGGCAAGAGCGGAGGCATAATAGGATATATATGAGGTTTGATAGAGAAGATTGGATGACAGACGTAAGGATTATTACATGAGAGGTTATGGTTAGACATCGTGATGTTGATGGTGATTTGAGCATCATCAAGATTAGGATACCAAACTTGCGATCCATAAGCACTTTTGGAGTGGGAGAACAAAATCGAGTTGATTTTCAATTGTTATCATTACTCTAATGAGAAGAAGAATAATCTGACAGCCATGGAATTCATTGATTATGCGATGATTTGGTGGGATCAGACTGTCACCAACCTAAAGAGGAATTATGAGAGGCCATTTTAGACATGGGAAGAATTTATAGGTCTCATGAGGAAATTGTTCATACCCAACCATTACTATTGAGAGTTGTATCAGAAACTACAACATCTATATTAGTGGGCCATGCGTATAGAGGATTACTATACTAATATGGAGGTTGCCATGATCAGGATGAATTTAGTGGAGGATGCAGAGGCTACTATGGCACAATTTCTCTGGATCTATAATAGCGAGATTGTCAACATGGTGAGTTGCATAATTATGTTGATTTAAAGGATATTCTTCATATGGATATCAAGGTAGAGAGGCAACAAAAGAAGAAGTCTACATCCAGATTTGATACTCAGACTACTCATGCATGGAAGGGTGGTGAGGTACATTATACCAATAATGAGGTTGAGGTTTGTGATGATGAGCCTGAGATTAAGGATACTATTGACAAAGAGGAAGTTGCATACCCGCTGGATAACTTGTCCTTAGTTGTCAAATGTGTTTTGAGTGCACAAATTTTTTAGAATGAAAGTGATGAGCAGATAGACAATATATTATACACTACATGTTGTGTGAATTGCAATGTGTGTAGTATGATTATTGACGAAGGTAGTTATACTAATATCGTAAGTATGAGATTAGATTACTTAAAGCATCCCAAGTGTAGGACACAAAAATCAGCGACACTGTTCTAGGCTCACGGCCTAGTCAGAAGTACGAAATAGTCAACGAGGAACTAAACCAGAGAATAATGGAGTCGCCACCCAGTGTGAACTGGGAAAATGATTTAAGCTGCACTCACCACTCGCAAGGGAAGACCTCAGATAATTGGGTTCGGAATGGTCCCTTACTTATGCCACTTGTAATGAAAAGATTTATGCAATGATTTAACCAAGTCTACGCAACCTACATAGATGAGAGTAACCTACGTCTAAGTTTGCATGCATAAAAATAAAGCCTAAATCTAATTTTGCATGAATAAAAGTAAGTCAGCATAACGGCAAGCACGCAAGCACATGAACTCATTAAATCGACAAACATGACGATATAAATAAATAACAATCAAACATGAACATAGAATGGATATAATTAAAAATTCCTAATGCAAAAGAAATAAATAAATCATGCTTGGAAATAATCAACTAAATCATGCATAACAATAACGTACTAAACAACCTAATCATGCATAAAAGTAATATAATATTTCTAATAAACAACGAATAAACACAAACGTGGATGAAACAAAATATGTGTGTCTCTCAAGCGGCACGTTGCATTGTATCCTAGAGTGCACACCGTACTACAGTCCATTCGAATTCGGCTACGAAATTTACGTCCGGGTTTCCATCAGATATACCGCAAGAGATAACAATATTTCATTCATCTCATGACCACAACATTCACGAATCCACAATATACATGCGAAGAAATAAATAAATAACGGAAAGAAAGTTCAGGAATAAATAAAAAGGGTGTCCTCAGGTCTAACCTCTTAGTCGTCTCTTGGAAGTGCGTTCGCGATCGTCGGAATGGTTGATGCTCCACAACTTTTCTGATTTACTGGTTCGTTTATTTCCTTTTCTGTCTCGCTGTTTTGGGCAGCTGTTTTACTCCGTTTCGCTACTATTTTTACTATAATTTTTGGACTCTATTTTGTGGTTTATTGGGTAATTTTTGAAAAGTCCCTGTGGTGATTTAGGACAGTTTTACTGGGTAGAATTTTTGGTAGTTCATGAGGGCAGTTCAGGGGTAATTTCGGTGGTTTGGGAGTGCAATGCAGGGCAGAATTTTTGGTGGTTTGGGAGTGCAGTTCAGGGCAGAATTTCAGTGGTTTTTGGTGGTTTCTTGATATTTTTTGGGGTGTTTGGCGGTAATTTCCTAGACAGTTTCTGGGGTGTTTGTTGCGTAAATGTGAGGGCTGGTTTAAGGTGCAATTCAGTGCAGTGGATGAGGGCTGTGTGCGGCAGTTTGGGGTTTGATTTCATGAGTATTTTCGGTGGTGTTTGTGCAATAATAAGGGGAACTTGGGAGAGCTTGGGCATGAATACTTATTGCTATTGGTTGAATTTGCTAGGCTAGAGGTCTCAAGGGTTTGGTTTATGCTTCTTTTTATAGGCAAGGGTTTGGGTTTACCTTATACAGGTAGGAAAACTGAGATTGTGTAATTATGAGGGAATATTTAATTTGTGTGTCATAAGGTAAAGATCTCTTTAATTAGGAATGTAATTTGATTTGATTTGATTTTTTTTTATTTAGTTTAGGAATGTGATTTAATTTTATTAGGAATGTGATTTATTTGAATCTTTTAATTCGGGAAGGTGATTTGGCTTGATTTCAACATGTGTTTAATGTGTGTGTTTGTTATTTTGGAAGGCTTTAGGTGTGCATTGAGGGGTTTGGGTGTGCATTAGGTCTTTTGATGGGCTTTTTGTATGTGGGATTGGTGTATGGTTTGAGGGGGTTTGGGCTAAGGATGAATTTTAAAATAGAGGTCCAACGAGCAAACCCGAGACTAAGCAAACAAACTTAATCCAACAAGGTATCAATTCATGACTTATTCCTTCCGACGTCCGTTTCCCGCGACTTCGAAAACATAAAAAGGAGTGCCTCTGTATGACACTCATCATCGAGACTTACATGCAAAAATGTAGTGCCTGCAGTCGCCCCCACTTTGATGGGACTTTTGCAGTATGTAACAGTGACAATTCTATTAAAGTTATGCAATGCATTTTTACTTTCCTCGCTCGCCAGCTGCCACCTGACTTGCCTGCTGCTTCGAACTGAGTTGATGATGCAGCGGGCCTCGACCCTGGGATGCATCCCAATAACTGCAACTGATGTGTGGGCCTTGACCCTGGGATGCATCCCAAAACTGATGATGATTGAATTTCCGGCTCACCAGCTGCCACCTGACTTGCTTGTCGCTTCGAACTGAGTTGATGATGCAGTGGGCCTAGACCGTGGGACGCATCCCAATAACTACAACTGATGTGTGGGCCTCAACCCAGGAACACATCCTAAAACTGATGATGTAGTGGACCTCGACCCTGGGACGCATCCCGAAATTACAACTGATGATGCAGTGGGCCTCGACCTTGGGACGTATCCCGGAACTACAACTAACAACGGGGGCCACGACCTTGGGACGCATCCCAATACCACTGATAATGTAGGCCTCGACCCTAGGACGTATCCCAAAACTGATGATATAGTGGGCCTCGAACCTGGGATGCATCCCGAAACTACAACTGATGATGCAGTGGGCCTTGACCCCAAACTGATACTGATGTGGGCCTCGCCCCCAAATTGATACTGATGTGGGCCTCACCCCCAAATTGATACTAATGTGGGCCTCGCCCCCTAGGACTCATCCCTAAACTGATACTATTGTGGGCCTCAACCCAAGCTCCATTTTTAAGATTGATTCTGATGTGGGCATCGCCATTGGGACTCACCCCCAAAAACTGATACTAATGTGTGCTTCGCCCCCTACTCCATTCTTGAAATGCCATTCTCAGCATACTGAGCCTCAAACCCGAGGCGTTGCTGATGTGATGATTCATTCCCAAACCATGCTGTATGAGAAAGGGGATACTGGTCGCCCCCCAGTCTCGGTTCATTTTTTTATTCTTTGTGTTGGATAGTTTTGACCCATAGCATCACTATTTGTACAGATCATGGTGTTGTTGTACAAATTAACTATGTGACAAAGGAGATTGCACTCTCATCATTTGTGATTAGATCATCTAGATGTATAAATGATATGAGGTCCTTATGATTAGTTCCTGGATTGAGATGATATGGGACAATATCAGTCCACGAAGGATTAATCATTAAATATCCCTAGTCAGAGTATTATTCAGATTGGACATCGATAAATGCACAAAAAAACTAGTATTACACTTGTGCGCGTTGTGAGGGCACAATAGCATAGTTCTCATATATTTCGGTATTGGATACTCATGAAAGTATAATAGGAGGTTGTGTTTTACCGATAGTATAGAAAACAGCTTCGCTCTGGATAGACCCCTTCAGAATTCCATTGGTAGTATGACTATGTGTCTATGGAAGTCCGAAATCAGGGTAGGTGTATTTGATCTTAGAGACTTGCACCGCTAATACTTATGAAAATCAATATACTTTGGTTTTGGTCGTTCAGGGCTTTAACAGGTTATGTGTACGCCTCTGCTGGGTATATTGAGAATCGTAGTGTATTGGGTGTGATGTCAAGACGGAAGTATCACTCCATTCATAGTGGAGATGATTTAGGATACGGTACTAGTACTCTTATATGCTACAGCTATCGGGATATTATGACTAGGTCATGTATATCCCATTATAGAGACTAGTTACCAGACATCCGATATGTGCTTCATACAGGGCAGACACAATTCCAACCACAGGCCTAGCACGTGACATTCGATACTGGTTCGACATAAATGATACTACATATACTACACCTGATATAGATCGTTTATTCATATAAGCATGTTTCTGGAGAATTGGGTATGCATGGCGTTTTGCTAGAGACCAACCTTGTCTTGTAAATCGGTAAAATGCAGTAGTTGGTGCGTACGTGTTTAGATAGTCCGACGACCGTATTTACTGCAAACATATCCGGGGATCTCATGGGTCGCTTCCCGAAGATTTACTGATGACGTATGATTCGCACTTTAATTAATCTGGAATTAATTAGATGAGAGAGAAAGATAATCTGAGATTAATTATGGAGATATTTTATCTAGGATAAAAAAATCATTTAAAGAGAGATAACGATTAATTTGGAATTAATCGATAAATTAATATATTCGATATATTAAACGAAATTGGATTTAGACGCGAAATTAAAATTAGATTTTTTTTCGGGCGAATGAGTTAATTTAGAATTAATTCGTTAATGACATGAATAGTAATTATGCTTGACATGATTATTTAATTAAATTAGATTTAATTACGACGCAACGAAAAATTCATTAATTTGGAATTAGCGAACCCGAGCTCGGGATTATTTGCGAGCGCATTCGCATTTCGAATTCGAGTGCGTCAAATCAAGCATCAAATCATTACTCATATCAAGTGTCAAATCACTAGTCACTTCAAGTGTCAAATCACTTGTCACTTTAAGTGATGTGACTTGACAACTTGTAACTTTGAGTGATATGACTTGACAACTTGATGGATGTGAATAGTGATGGATGGTGGTAGTTGGCAAACTTTATGCTTGACTTTTGAAAGAGAAAATTGGTAATTTAATTTTTGAAATTGAATTTGTGTATTAGATACACAAATCTCACCAACCATTCATCTCTCTCTCACTTCTTCTCTTCTCTCATTACACGCCCAAAGTGGGCTATTTTCTTTATATTTTCTCAACTCACAGCCGAGAATGGGGGAGGAACAAGATGATGATTTTGTAGCAAAATCATCAAGTGCTAGCACACAAAAGGGTCTTGCGAAGGTGATAGGGAAACCCACTCGTGAGCTTGGGATCACATCACGAAAGCTTGGAGCTTGGAGCTTGGACCAAAGTCGAAAATGGAGGACACCATTACAGCTCAGTGTCGAACTTAGAGGAGGGCAGGAAAAAAAATTTTATTGTCACTTGCATCGCTCAACTGATCGATGTAACTATTCCGCAACTTCTTCGATGTATTCATACATGTTTCATTGCTTTAATCGATCCTCAGGACTTAGAGATTTCCCAACAATGGTATCAGAGCGAGTAAAAGCATGAAATTTGATTTATGGCTTAAAATTGGATAAATTGATTTTGAGCATGATTTAATGAAATTGGATGATTGAGTATGCTTAAAACATGTTTAATTGAAGATTGATTGGATCAATTTCATGAAATATTATTTGGAACAATTTTTCCCAAATACCTTGGCTTGGCCGAATCTAGATGCCCTAATTGTCTTGGTGATTTTTTGTTTTTGATTCATTGGATGAGTTGGAAATGATTTGAATTGTTGATTTAATGTCGATTGTGGATTTAATTGGATTGAAACCGAATCGAACTTAAAATCCTCACTTGGCCGAGACATGTAAAGCATGTGATGGGTTTGATTTTTCATAAATTGTGTAGGACATGATTTAATGTTAATGAACATGATTAATTGGGCTAATTGGTGTTTTGGAAATATTGAATTGGGTAATTAATTATGTTATACACTTTTGAATAATTAAATTGTGAAATTGGATTTTGTAATTTAGTTATGTTGGGCCAATTTTAGAAATTGGGCTTTAATGGGCTTGGTTGTACCAAGTTAGGTTTAGGTAAATTGGTTGTATCCAATTGGGCTCAAAACCGCTTCCATAAAGTCCAAATGCGACTAATGGGCCTTTAAAGTTTAATTAGGCCTAATGGGCCGAAATTGATTTCTAGGCATATGGGTTAATTCCTTGATTGGGCTTTGGTTGCCGAAGCCCGCACCTTAAGATATTAATTGAAAGCCCGTTAGACGTTAATTGAACGACACTGGATGTTAGTCGGGCTTTGAGACCCGTAACGATTAAATTTGGAATTTAAGTCGTAAAGGTTCGTTAATAAAGTGTGATATTTAATTTGGAATTAAATAAGTGAATTAGTATTAAATACAAGTTAAATTGGATTTAATGTTGTAGTTTAATTTAATTCAAGAATTCGTACTTTGAGTACTTATTTGCAAAACGAGTTTGACTCGTGCAAAATCAAATTGTTGTTTGAACATTGGATGGTCATTAATTATCAGATTAATTAATTTGATTAGATTGATTGATAGCATGCTTGTGTGAATACATGGTTGCGATGCATGAATTATGTATATCAGATGGATATTAGATGGGTGGGGCAATTTTAGAAATTATTGTAATAAATTTGGAATTTATTAAATTGGACCTGCGTGTCCAGTCTATTACCTCCTTACTCTGTGTATTTCTCTTCTCACATATTCCCCTCAATTTAAATGAGGCTTCTTTAGAGGTGTAGTGTAATGGGTAGAAGTAAATACTTGTGCTTGCGGGAGAGAGGAAAGTGAGAGATTTGATCTAGGATCAATGTGTTGAGTATCCATCCGCATATCATTATTATTTTTTTTATACGCGCTTTATTATGTGTTTAGAATGCATGTTTAAGGGTGTATGATGATTAGACCTTAACAAAGATAATAAATTGGTTGCCAATTTGCACGCGAAAAACCCTCCAACAATATTAAGTGTTTTTCCTTCCATTGAGTGATTCTTACTCAAGATCCAAGACTGGCATTGGCTTGTTGGCCAAAGTCAAGGCCTTTGGAGGATGTGTTTGAATCACCAGAGCTTTGTTCCATATTGGTGTCTTGTCCAAGTCGTGATTTGTTGGCCAAAGTCAAGATCACTTCTTGTCCATCGACATTGATTACGAAGCTTTCTATGGTCAATGGGTTCCGCTTAACTGGGATCATTAAGTTTGTTGTGCCAAAGCCAAGGCTTAATTGATTCAGAGGAAAAAGGTTAGGGAATATATTGGATATATTGTCATATATAAGATATATGTTTCGGACTTGGATGTCCACCTACTGGATCTAAGAATTGGATTGGATTCAATTGATCTTAGAGATCTACCTAGTTAATTATCATATAATTTGTTGGCCAAAGTCAAGATTGTGTGTTATTTAACCGGATCCTAGCCCACTAAGAAACACGGTTTCCCGAGTACTCGACAGAGAGTTAGAGGCTCGCCAAAAAATAGTGGGAAACAAGTATTAGATTTGCAATATTCGTTTAGTTACTTGCCATACACGCTCATATCAAATTTTTACGTCAAATAAATTAAATGTTAGTTGGACTAATATTTAAATGTTGTTTTAATTAAACAGTTGGACTGTATTCAAACTAATTCAATAAATAGTTGATTTTATAATTGGATTATAGTAATCAATAAAATTGAATTTAATAAATGAAAAGGTATAGTTGATTATATAGTTGGACTATAGTAATCATTATATTAAAAGTACCTGAAATCGTTGATTAAATAGTTGGACTATTAGAATCAAGATTAAATCGAAAGATTGATGTTTAAAACATAATCCTAGGGAAAATGTGTTTAAACGACTTTAATTTTCACATTGGGAATAAATTTCAGGATAATCCTGAAAACTAAGAAGTTACTTTATTTGATAAAATAACAACTTAGGCCTAAGCCCGGAGTTGAGCAATAAGTAGAGCATGATCTTTGGAAGATTCATGTGATGATAAATTTAGTGCTTAATCCATTATGCTTGCCATAATGACTCCTTAATTTTGTCGTCATAATTAAGGATTAGATCTTTAAACCATGATGTTTAAATTGAAGGATCTTCATAGGTCTATACTTAGATCTTAGAAGCATTAATTGCAATAGTAAACTCTTGGAGAGTTAATGGCAATGCTCAATGAGTTAAAGCCAAAGTTTGCAATAAGGCAAGAAGTGCAAGGCGTACCTTACTTCGATATTCTAGAAACCGAAGGCTTTGCCAAAGGCTTCTGGAATATAGAAAAGGGCAAAGGCAAAATCGTTATAATCTTCTATGAAGATAAAGGACATATCACAAGATGTCTGTCTAAACTGTGGCAAAAGGGGTTACTGAAGCGTGACTGCCATATGGAAAAGGCAGACATGAAGGAATTGAAGAAAGGGCAAGGCTCTGACTTCAAAGATGTTTGTCATAAAAATGTTCGCTACTAGTATTAAAATTGGATTTTAAATACTTACTGTGATACATAAATATGTACTGGTGTGCAGCATCTGCTATGAGCAGGATACTGACTTCAGTTGAGATTAATCTGCGAATAGGAAACGGGACGAAAGTCCTGTTTTAACTGTAGATACCTAAGTTTAGGAACTGCCCTTCTGGTGTGTACTTAAATTAGGAAACTATTATAATGTAACTAGTTTGACTAGAAACATTATCTCTATATCGAGTATAACTCGTTGCGAGTATACCTTTATATTCTAGAACACTAAAGTGTTTTATTATATAAATATGATATTGAGATAAACACATTAGATGTAAGTAACAGTAAATCTCAAACATATAACATGGCAAACGAATAGCTCAACCTGATTTGATCAGTTAAGACTTATTTGTGGCAGTGTTGTCTAGGACACATTAAACAAGACTCGTATATCCACACTTTCGAAGGGTGGGTACTAGGACAAATTTGATTTTTCAAATGAAGTCTACGAATCTAGTTTATTGGGCAAAGTGCCTAAAACACCTTTACTTGGTAAAAGTGTTAGTGCCACTGATCTGTTAGCCCTTGTTCATAGTGACGTAAGTGGGCCAATATCTAGCTAGGCTAGATGTGGATAATGAATATTTCGTGACCTTTACGGATGTGGCATCACGTTATGGTTATGTGTTTATTTTGAAACACAAATCGAAAACTTTTAAAGTTTCGACACGAAGTAGACAAACAGATCGGCTAAAGTATTAAAACATCACGGTTTGACCATAATGAAAATATTTAAGCAATTAGTTTCTAATATACTTGAAAGGGTATAGTATTCTTTCAAATAGGACTCCTCTCGGAACACTTCAATTTGACAGTGTGTCCGAATGGAGAAACCAAATTTTATTAGACATGATAAGGTTAATCATGAGTTGCTCTGAGCTACCATTTCCTTCAACGGATAAGCATTAACAATGCAATACTTATTTTGAATAAGGTTCCATGAAAATCTATATGACAGACTTCATATTAGATATGAACAGGAAAGAAACCGGGCTTTCTCGCTCCTGATGATTTGGGAATGCTAGGCATACGTTTGGATGATACCAAACTAAAACCTAAATCGGATAAGTGCCTAATTGTAGGTTTTTCTAGGAAAACCAAAGTATAGTACTTATACATCTCATAAGAGAACAATTTAATTGTTGCTCGCAATGTGGTTTTCCTTAGAGGAATACCGATATGAAATGGTAAGTGGGAGGATAGTAAAACTCGATGAAAATCGGAGTAATACTATCCAGGCGTCGAGTCCTTAATGGAACACAAATAGTTCATCAAGGATGAAACTGTACCGGTAATCTTCGAATACACAAGAACCACGTAGGTCGGAGAGAGTCAGAAAACAACCTGGGGTATGGGTTTCTAATCTCACCTCATAAAGATGTCAATCTTATTGAGGAAGACGATCTGACTACGTATGAGGAAGTGATACAAGATATCGACTCCCTTTTATGGCAAAGTGCCATGATGTCCTAAATGGATTCCATGTACAAATCAACCAAGTTTGGATACTAGTTGATGTACCACAAGACATTGTGTCTATTGGTACTAATGAGTCTTCAAGGAAGACATACATTGATGGCAACATACCAACGTACAAAGCTGGGCTTGTAGCGAAAAGGTATTGTTATCAATTTTATGTCGATTACGACGAAACCTTTTACCTGTTGCCACAGTAAATCCATTTGGATAATGCTTGCTAATGCTGCATGTTTCATTTATGAAATATGGCAGCTGAACGGGAAAATCACTTTCCTGAAAAGGAAACCTTTTGGAGGATGTATACAACATCCTGTCGGTTTTGTCGTACCAAAACTAGCAAACAAGGTTTGGAGGTTATTCGATCTATGTTTGGATTGAAGCAATCATTAAGTTCTTGGAATTATCGTTTTGATGTAATCATATTGGTTTATGATTTGATTCCAAACGAAATGATTCTTGTGTATATAAGGAGGTTAGTGGGAGCGCATTGAAAGTGACTGTCCAAAATAATGATGATATGTCATTTCTTGGAAATGATATTCCCATATAACAATCGGAGAAAGCTTGGCTTTCATGAAAATTCTCCGTAGAATTCTTGGGAGAAACAACCTTTATTCTAGGAATAAAGATCTACTGGGATAGATTTAAAGTTGTTAACAGTCTCCGAGAAATCATAAATTGAAAAATGTACGTGACCTGATGTCTCATACGCTTTGAGCATATGGAGTCACAAATAGGACAATCCAAGTGATAGTCACTGGATTGATATTAAGGAACATCTGTTAGTATCTTAGTGAACTAAGGATGATGTCTTAAACTATGGAGAATGAGAACTTGAAGTGACTGGGATCACTGCTGCAAGTTTCCTAACCGATAAAAATGACTTTAAGTCGCTAAACAGTACTATACAGTTTGAATAACGAAACAATGAGCTGGAAATCTTCAAAGCAAGACTCTGTTACCAAATAAACAACAAATGCGGATTATTGCTGTAGCTGAGGCAGTAATAGAAGCCATCTAGGTCAATAACAAATCTAAATAGATTAGATATAATTCTGTTAGCAGCTGAGCTAGGCATCAGCATAGGCTAAAGAATTAATGGTCTCATCAACGATCAAGATACATACTTCGACTATTCATCTGATTCGTTCGGATCATACATCGTGGCGATGTGATGATCGAATAAATCGTATCAGATGATAATCATGTAAATCCACTGACGAAAGCCTTCCTCAGCAGTTTAAGCGAACCGTACATAGTTCTGGTGTAAGACACTCGAGTGACTGGCTATAGGCCAAGTGGGAGATTGTTGGATAGTTATAACTTATAGCGTCACTATTTGTACAGATCATGGTGTTGTTGTAAAAATTAACTATGTGACAAAGGAGATTGCACTCTTATCATTTGTGATTAGATCACCTATATGTATAAATGATATGAGGTCCTTATGATTAGTTCCTGGATTGAGATAATTTGAGACAGTATCAGTCCACCAAGGATTAATCATTAAATATCCATAGTCAGAGTATTATCGAGATTGGACATCGATAAATACATAAAAGACTAGTATTACACTTGTGCGCGTTGTGAAGGCACAATAGCATAGTTCTCATATATTGGGTATTGGATACTCATGCAAGTGTAATAGGAGGTTTTGTTTTACCGATAGTACAGAAAACAGCTTCGCTCTGGATAGACCCCTTGGGAATTCCATTGGTAGTATGACTATGTGTCTATGGAAGTCCGAAATCAAGGTAGGTATATTTGGTCTTAACCTGAGACTTGCACCGCTAATACTTGCGACATCAATATACTTTGGTTTTGGTCATCCAGAGCTTTAACAGCTATGTGTACGCCTCTGCTGGGTATATTGAGAATCGTAGTGTATTGGGTGTGATGTCAAGACGGAAGTATCACTCCAGTCATAATGGAGAGATGTCACGTAGGATACGGTACTAGTACTCTTATATGCTGCAGCTAACGGGATATTATGACTAGGTCATGTATATCCGATTATAGAGACTAGTTACCAGACATTCGACATGTACTTCGTACGGGGCAGACATAATTCCAGCCCCAGGCCTAGCACGTGACATCCGATACTGGATCGACATACACGATACTACATTTACTACGCCTGATATAGATCGCTTATTCCTGTAAGCATGTTTCTGGAGAGATTGGGTAGGCATGGCGTTTTGCTAGAGGCCAACCTTGTCTTGTAAATCGATAAAATATAGTACTTGGTACATACGTGTTCGGATAGTCCGATGATCGTATTTACTACCAACATATCCGGGGATCTCATGGGTCGCTTCCCGAAGATTCACCGATGACGTATGACTCGCACTTTAATTAATCTGGGATTAATTAGATGAGAGAGAAAATTAATCTGGGATTAATTACGGAGATATTTTATCAAGGATAAAATATCATTTAAAGAGAGATAACGTTTAATTTGGAATTAATCGATAAATTAATATATTCGATATATTAAACGAAATTGGATGTAGATGCGAAATTAAAATTGGATTTTAATTCGGGCGAACGAGTTAATTTAGAATTAATTCATTAGCGACGATAATAGTAATTATGCTTGGCATGATTATTTAATTAAATTGGATTTAATTACGATACAACGGAAAATTCGTTAATTTAGAATTAGCGAACCCGAGCCCGGGATTATTTGCGAGCGTATTCGCATTTCAAATTCGAGTGCGGCACACAATTCAAATCAAGCGTCAAATCATTACTCACATCAAGCGTCAAATCACTAGTCACTTCAAGTGTCAAATCACTTGTCACTTTAAGTGATGTGACTTGACAACTTGATGGATGTGAATAGTGATAGATGGTGGTAGTTGGCAAACTTTATGCTTGACTTTTGAAAGAGAAAATTGGTAATTTAATTTTTGAAATTGAATTGTGTATTAGATACACAAATCTCACCAACCATTCATCTCTCTCTCACTTCTTCTCTACTCTCCTTACACGCCCAAAGTGGGCTGTTTTCTTTCTATTTTCTCATCTCACTGCCGAGAATAGAGGACACTATTGCAAGTGCTAGCACACAAAAGGGTCTTGCGAATGTGATAGGGAAACCCACTCGTGAGCTTGGGATCACATCACGAAAGCTTGGAGCTTGGAGCTTAGACCAAAGTCGAAAATGGAGGACACTATTGCAGCTCACTGCTGAACTTGGAGGAGGGCAGAAAATAATTTTTTCTTGTCACTCGCATCCCTCAACCGATTGATGTAAGTATTCCATAACTTCTTCGATGCATTCATACATGTTTCATTGCTTTAATCGATCCTCGGGACTTATAGATTTCCCAACACTTTGCTGCTTTCATTATGTTAAGGTAGATCTCCTAATATGACGTTACACGCCCACATACTATACTGTCTCTCACGAGATAATCCGGATAGCTAAACATATTTTCGTCCTCAAATGATACTTCGTGTCGAAACTAAAGAACCTTCAAAGTACTTGATACACTCAAATCCGACCGTCTGAGTCAGTGATCTGAACTAGATTCCAAGTGTGTGTTTGCCAAGGTTCTTTCACAGCTTAATCAATAATTAAGTCAAGGTTCTTTCGCAGCTTAATCAATAATTAAGTCAACTCGATGATTTTTTCTCTGAGAATTGGATAAGTGGGTCTAATCAACCGAGATGTCTTGATCATACTCTGTGATTACTTCCTCGTACTCAATATGATATGGTTTTCTTTCTCTTTCCACTCTTTTTTTCTTCCTTTTCATTTTGAACTTCTTTTTTTTTCTTTTCCTCTTTCTTTTTTTTTTCTCGACACCTCTACCCTTTAAGGTAGCATTTCTCCGCATGATGGTCGTAATACTCGCCCATGGGTAGCTTCACGCTTATCGATTTTAGGTGGCCTATTTTTCTTTTCTTTTAAGAGATTTTTTCTTCATTTCCAACTATATCATATATTGTAACATAAGTAAATTAGGATGGACATCTAGGCAAAGAATCATTCACTGATCCGCCATCTCTTCCACTAGTCACCTTGCCGACTACTCAGGCTTCTACTGCTAAGATCTCGTAAACAAGTGCTCGCGAGTCTAGCCAAGATTAACCACTCATAATATAGGATGAGAGCGTATCTCGTACTTATCATTTTTAAGGTTTCACCTTACATCAAACAATGTCATCACCGGACATATGTCTAACCACCAAAGACTTATCTCTCTCTTTTTTTTCACTCCACTAGTATTTTTTTTCTCAACTGCTGATAATGTGGGCTTCGCCCCCTATGATTCATTTTCAAAGCTGATACTGATATGGGCCTCAACCCTGGGACTCATCCCGAAACTGTTGTGGCCCTTAACCCTGGGACTCATCCCGAAACTGATACTGATTCATTCCTAAAACTGATGACACTTTACTGTTGCTGCTTCCGGTTGGCTTGCCTTTTCCGCTTTCTCTTTTTCTTCTTTGAAACCTATGATTTCAAAACAGAATAAACATAAAAAGGAATGCAAATACATTACGTGTATGCATGCATGCATGAATGATTTTCATATTCCGCTGGGTTAGGTCTTCTCTTCTTCAGGCCAAATACAACTCAATCTGTCTATGTTGATCGGATCAGTGAACTCGTTCCTTTCCATATCTATGTTAGTGTTCCTAGAACATGCCAAGGATCTAATAAGCATGAAAGTATGTGAAAAAGATCATTATAAGTTGCGGAATATACTTACAATGAACGGATTGGAATTTAACATTTTTGAGAAGTGATCTCCAAGATCCAACCTTTCAATGTTGATTCCAAGCTTTGAGTTGTTTCCCTATCACCTTTGTTGATCTTTGAAGTGCTAGCTTTGAATGATTTTGCCACAAAATCAAAGAGAGGAGGATACCACGTTCACGCCCACTTTTGAGAAACTAGGGTTTGTGTTTTGTGATGTTCCCAAAGTGAGAGAGGGAGAAGGCTTTTGGTGAAATCTAATTTATCCTTTTCACCTAAACAAGGTGGTTGGGTAAATGGTTTCACCGAAACCATTCCAAGGTGGTTGGGAAAGTTTGTGGTTTGGCATAAATGCCAACCACTGTCCCAACTACCACATGTGAAGTGGGCCCCATATTTTGAATTCAAAATTCAAACGATTTCTACGAATGTTTACCGCGGCTCGGATCCGTTCAATCCAATTAACGAATTTTCATCGCTAAATAATTAAATCTAATTTAATTAAATAACGACGCCTCATAAATTTATTACGAATGTCGTTTACGAATTAATTCTAAATTAATCTGTTCGCATGTATTAAAGTCCGATTTTAATTTCGTGATGAAATCTAATTCCAATTAATATATCTGATATATTAATTTTAGCCCATATCAATAAATTAAATAGAAAACTCAAATTTAAATATTAAATTTATTTTACTGAATAATTCCAAATTAATCGCCCTGTCTCTCTTCCGGACACATCTAATCCCAGATTAATTAATGCCTTAATTAATTCTAAATTAATTTTCTCTCTCTTATTTAATCCTAGATTAGTTATAATTTAAATCAACTGTCATCGGTGAATCTTTGGGAAGCGACCCAAGAGACCTCTGGATATATTGGCAGTAAATCCGGTTATCGGACTATCTGATTAAGTGTGTACCTTATACTACGTGCTAACCGATTTACAAGACATGGTTGGCTTCTAGCAAAGCATCGTGCCTACCCAATTCTCCAGAAATATTCTTACTGGAATATACAATCTATGTCTGGCGTAAAATACGTAGTATTGCGTATAGCGATCCAGTATCAAATGTCACATGCAAGGCCCGGGGCTGGAATAATGTCTGCCCCGTACAAAGCATATATCAGATCACAATCAACTAGTCTCTTTAATCGGATAATCATGACGTTGTCATATTATCCCGATGGTTGCAACACATTACCGTACCAATTGTGTATCCCTGCGTGATCATCATCTTCATATGACTGAAGTGATACTTCCATCTTGACATCACATCCAATACTCTACGATTCTTAATAAGCCCAGAAGAGGCGTACACAGAACCTGTTAAAGTCTCGGACGAGTAAAACTAAAGCGTAATGATTGTCGCAAGTATTAGCGATGTAAGTCTCAAGTTAAGACCAAATACACCTACCCTGATTTGGATTCCCATAGACACATTGTCATACAACCAATGGGATTCCATGGGGTCTATCCGAAGCGATGCTGTTTTCGTAGCATCGGTAAACACAACCTCTCATCACACTTGCATAAGTATCCAATACTTAAATATATGGGAAGTATGTCGTTATGCTCCCATGACGCGCACAAGTGCAATACTAGTCTATTCCACATTATCGATGTCCAGTCTCGATAATACTACGACCAAGGATATTTAATGATTAAACTTTAGTGGATTGATATTGTTTCATATCTTATAATCCGGAACTAATCATAAGTACTTTTATCACTTTATGTTTAAGTAATCCAATTATGAAATGATAAAATAGCAATTTCATAGTCATATAGTTAATTTGTACAAAAATCATAATGTCTTTTATAAATAGTGACGCTATGGGTCATAATTGTCTAACAATCTCCCACTTGGCCTATAGCCAGTCACTCAAGCATCTGACACATGACCTATGTACATGTCGCTCAAACTTTTCCAGTGAAATAGCTTTCGTCAGTGGATCTACAATATTGTCATCTGATGCGACCTTCTCGATCTTCACATCACTATGATGTATGATCTCACGAATTAGATGGAAACATCGAAGAACATGCTTGGATTATTGATGAGACCGTGGTTCCTTAGCCTGCGCTATAGCCCCGTTATTGTCACAATACAATAGAACGGGCTCAACTGCTAACGGAAGTACTCCTAATCCAATTAGGAATTTACGGATCCAAACTGCCTCTTTTACTGCTTCAGCTGCAGCAATGTACTCTGATTCTGTTGTTGAATCGGCAACAGTCTCTTGCTTGGAAGATTTCCAGCTTACTGCTCCGTTGTTCAAACAAAACACGTACCCAGATTGCGATTTGGAGTCGTCTTTATCGGTTTGGAAAATTACGTTGGTATACCCAGTTACCTCAAGTTTTCCATCTCCATAAAATAAGAAGACATCCTTAGTTCGTCAAAGATTCTTAAGGATATTCTTAACCGCCATCCAGTGATCATCACCTAGATCAGCCAGATAGCAACTACACATGCTCAAAGCATACGAGACATCAGATCGCGTACATATCATGGCATACATGATTGATCCGACTGCCGAAGCAAACGGGATCCGACTCATGTTGTCTCTCTCATCTTTAGTTTTAGGACACATGTCCTTAGATAGAGTGACGCCATTTTACATTGGCAACAGTTCTCTCTTGGACTGATCCATGTTGAATCGCTTCAACACTTTGTCAATGTACGTGCTCTGGGAGAGCCCAAGCAACTTTCTAGATCTATCCATGTAGATCTTTATTCCTAGAATATAGGCTGCTTCTCCCAGATCTTTCATGGAGAATTTTAATGAAAGCCAAGCTTTCACCGACGTTAACATGGGAATGTCATTGCCCATAAATAACACATCATCAACATAAAGGACAATGAATGTCAGTGCGCTCCCACTAACCTTCTTATATACACAAGGGTCATCCTCGTTTTGAATGAAATCATATTCTTTGATGATCTCATCAAAACATTGGTTCCAAGAACGCGATGCGTGCTTCAATCCATAAATGGATCGATTTAATTTACAAACTTTGTTTGCAAGTTTTGGCGCGACACAACCGTCAGGCTGTTGCATATAAACATCCTCCAAAAGGTTTCTGTTAAGGAAATCGGTTTTGAAGTCCATCTGCCATATCTCATTTCATTGTAATCGACACCATATCATTGACGATACCCTTTCGCTACAAGCCTAGCTTTGTACGTTTGTATGTTGCCATCCATGTCGATCTTCTTCTTGAAGATCCACTTGCAACCAATAGGCTTTACGCCTTCTGGTGCATCAACCAGTGTCCAAACTTGGTTGGTGTACATGGAATCCATTTCGGACTTCATAGCTTCTTGCCATAAAGCGTAGTCGATATCTTGTATCGCTTCCTCATACATAGTTGGTTCGTCTTCCTCAATAAGATTGACATCCACATGATGTGAGATCAGAAACCCATACCTCTCAGGTTGGTTTCTGACTCTTTGTGACCTACGCGGTTCTTGTGTATTCGAAGGTTATGGTACAGTTTCATCACTGATGAACTATTCTTGTTCCATTAAGGATTTTGTGCAGGAACAGTATCACTCTGATTTTCATCGAGTTCTACTTTCCTCCCACTAACCACTCTATTAAGGAATTCCCGCTCAAGGAAAACTTCATGTAGAGCAACAAATACTTTATTCTCTTGTGGGTTGTAAAAGTAATATCTTTTGGTTTCCCTAGGATAACCTACAAATATGCATTTATCTTATTTGGGTCCTAGTTTGGTACCTTCAAAATGTTTAACGTATGCCCAGCATCCCCAAATCTTCAGGAATGAGAAACCCAGTTTCTTTCCTGTCCATATCTCATACGAAGTCTGTTGAACAGACTTTGACGGAACCTTATTCAAAATAAGTATTTCACTGTTCAATGCGTATCCCCAGAAGGAAATAGGTAGCTCTATGCAACTCATCATAGAGCTCACCATATCCAATAAAGTTCGGTTTCTCCATTCGGACACATATTTTAACTGGGGTGTTTCGGGAGGAGTCCACTGTGAAAGAATACCATACTCTTTCAAGTAGTCAAGAATCTCATTGCTCAAGTATTCTCCACCACGGTCCGACCGTAATATCTTAATACTTTTTCCGGTCTGTTTTTTTACTTCGTGTCGAAACTCTTTGAATTTCTCAAAGGTTTCCGACTTGTGTCTCATAAGATACACATAACCATAATGCGATGCATCATCCGTAAAGGTTACGAAGTATTCATATCCACCTCTGGCCTGGCTAGACATGGGCCCACATACGTCACTTTGAACGAGGGCTAACAGTTCGTTGGCACGTACACCCTTTCCGCTAAAAGGTGTTTTAGGCATTTTGCCTAATAAGCAAGATTCACAGACGTCATATGAATTTGGATCAAATCCGTCCAATTACCGACTCTTTGAAAGTGTGGATATACAAGTCTTATTAATATGTCCCAAACGACAATGCCACATATAAGTTTCATCATTGTTACTTACTTTAAGCCTTTTGTTTGTTACATTATATGTTTGAGATTGATTTATATTCAAAATATAAAGACCATTACTAGCATCAACAGAACATATCTCAAAATCATCTTTATAAACAAAACACCAAGTGTTTCGGAATACAAAAGTGTACCCGCATTGGGTCAAACAAGATACAGATATAATATTCCTAGTCAAACTAGGTACATAATAACAGTCTGAAATTTTAAGTACATGCCCCGATGGCAGTTCTAAAATAAAAGTTCCAATGGCCAAAATGGCAACCCATTTCCTATTTCCAACGCGTAGATCAATCTCTCCTGAGGCCAGTCTTCTGCTAATCTGCAGATCCTGCACATCAGTACATATATGACTACCACAACCAGAATCCAAAATCCAATTTTTAGAACTAGTAGTAGACATGTTTATCTCAATAACAAACATACCTGAAGCCGGTGCCTCGCCCCCTTTCTTATCCTTCTTCTGTGCCTTGTACTCATGGCAGTCAAGCTTCCAGTGACTCCGCTTGCCACACTGCAGGCAGACATCTTGGGATTTGTCCCTTGACTTCCCAGAAGTCTTTGATGATTTGGTCTTGCCCTTCTTCTTCTTCTTCTTAATACCTCCAGTCACCTTGGGCCAAGCCCTTGGAGATTGAGATGTTGAAGCGAAGTACGCCTCGAGCTTCTTGCCATTTAGAAGTTCCTTTTCAGCTTCGCTTATTATGGACATTAACTCTCCAAGAGTATCATCTTGGTTCATCATATTGTAGTTCATGATGAACCCACTCCAAGTGTCGGGGAGAGACTGTAAGATCAAATCTATCAAAGTCTCATCCTCGAAGACAATGCCCATCTGTGTCAGCTGGTCGATGTCAGCAATCATCTGTGACACATGGTTCTCAACAGACATACCCTCTCACGTGCGAGCACGAAAGAGCTTCTTATGTAACTCATATATCTTCGATCTAAGATTAGATCGATGAAGATCGTGCAATTTCGCCAACATATTATAGGGATCCAATCCCTTGTTCTGTCGACGGAATTGCTGAGTCATAGCAGCAAGCATAATGGAGTGAGCAGTGGAGTTGTCATCGCTATGAGTCTTCCAAAGATCTAGCTCAAGCAACTGATCAGGTCCGGGCTTAGGCCCAAGAGGTCTCTCTATAGATAAAATAACTTCTCAGATCCAGGACAATCATGAGATTTATTCCCAGCCAGAAAAGTTCGTGCCGTTGAAGACATTATCACCAATGATGATGTCCCGGACACGGTTCGTTCCTGTCATCTTAATTGTAATAGTTAAAGTACTCAATTAACAATGTATGGGTACATTCTAACTGTTACAAGAAAAATAATAAATTATTAGTCCAACTAATAAACATTTATAATTGACGAAATAATTTGAAAGCGCGTATTTAGCAAGTATTTGAACGAAATTGAAAATTCAGTAGTAGCCTCCCATTATTTTTCGGCGAGCCTCTAACCATCTGTGAGTACTCGGGAAACCCAATTTCCTAGTGGGCTAGGATCCCGTTAAATAACACACAACCTTGACTTTGGCGAACAAGTTGTATGATATTTAACTAGGTAGATCTCTAAGATCAATTGGATCTCATCTAATTCCTAGATCCGGTAGGTGGACCTCCAAGTCCAAAACATATATCCAATATATCCAATATATTTTTTCCTAACATTTTTCCTCTGAATCAACTAAGACTTGGCTTTGGCACAACAAGCTTAATTATTCCAGTCAAGCGGGACCCATTGACTTGGAAAGCTTCGTAATCCATGTCGATAAACAAGAAGTGATCTTGACTTTGGCCAACAAATCACAACTTGCCCAAGGCATGCGATATGGAACAAAGCCTTCATGATTCAAACACATCCTCGATGGACAAAGGTCTTGACTGTGGCCAACAAACCAATGCCAATCTTGGATCTTGAGAAAGAATCATTCAATGGAAGGAAAACGCTTAATATTTGTTGAGGGTTTTTCGCGTAATTGGCAACCAATTAATTATCTTTGATTAGGTCTCATCATACACCCTTAAGCATGCATTCTAAAAGCCTAATAGGCGCGGTAAATAAATTAATAATGATATGTGGATGGATATCTCACAAATTGTTCATAGAACAAATCACTCATTTTCCTCTCCTCGGCTAGAACTATTCTAACTTCTACCAAATTACATAATACAATAAAGAAACCTCATTAACATTGAAGGGAATTGGTGAGCAGAGAATTACAAGGAGTAAAGAGATAGAAGGCTGGACACGCAGGTCCAATTAATAAATTCTAAAATTATTACAATTTCCAAAATTGCCCTCACCCTTCTAATATCCATCTGATATATATTATTCATACAACACATTCATGTATTCATATAAAGCATGTTATTCAATCAATCTAATCCAATTAATTAATTTTTGAATTAATGACCATCCAATGTTCAAACAACGATTTGATTTGCGCGAGTCCAACTCGTTTAAGAATAAATACTTTTAAGTACGTATTCTTGAATTATATCGAACTACAACTTTAAATATAATTTATTTGTATTCAATACTAATTCAAATTTAATTCCAAATTAAACACTTACACTAATTTATATGCCTTAAAGTCCTGGATTCCAAATCCAATCTTGATGGGTCTCAAAGGCCCAATAACATCCAATGCTATTTTAATTAAAGTCCAATAGGCTTTTAATTGATTCTTAAGGCATGGGCTTTGGCCATAATGGATCAAACCCAAAATGCCAAGGCCCAATAGGAATCACTCTATTGGCAACAAATCAATTTAGGCTCATTAGGCCCAATTAAATTCTTTAAAATGCCAAGTGATGTATTTGGACTTTATGGAATTGGTTTTGGGCCCAATTGGATCCAATCCAAAATTCCAAACCAAACTTGGTCAAACCAAGCCCATTAAGCCCAATTACACACTTTTAGCCCAATAAACTTTAAAAGGCCAATTATTTTAATTTAAAAATTCCAAATATTTTAATTATTATAATTAAAGTGTATTAGCCTGTTGGACAATTATGACCCATAGCGTCACTATTTGTACAGATCATGGTGTTGTTGTACAAATTAACTATGTGACAAAGGAGATTACACTCTTATCATTTGTGATTAGATCACCTAGATGTATAAATGATGAGAGGTCCTTATGATTTGTTCATGGATTGAGAATGATATGAGACAGTATCAGTCCACGAAGGATGAATCATTAAATATCCCAAGTCAAAGTATTATCGAGATTGGACATCGATAAATATGTAAAAGACTAGTATTGCACTTGTGCGCGTTGTGAGGGCATAACGACAGAGTTCTCATATATTTGGGTATAAGATACTCATGCAAGTGTAATAGGAGGTTGCGTTTTACCGATGGTACGGGAAACAGCTTCGCTCTGGATAGACCCCTTCGGAATTCCATTGGTAGTATGACTATGTGTCTATGGAAGTCAGAAATCAGGGTAGGTGTATTTGGTCTTAACCGAGACTTGCACCGCTAATACTTGTTACAATCAATATACTTTGGTTGCGGTCGTCCAGGGTTTTAATAGGTTCTGTGTACGCCTATATTGGGTATATTGAGAATCATAGTGTGTTGGGTGTGATGTCAAGACGGAAGTATCACTCCAGTCATAGTGGAGATGATGTCACGTAGGATACGGTACTGGTGCTCTTAAGTACTGCAGTCATCGGGATATTATGACTAGGTCATGTATATCCGATATAGAGACTAGTTACCAGACATCTGACATGTGCTTCATACGGGGCAGATACAGCTCCAGCCCCAGGCCTAGCACGTGATCAACCGATACTGGATCGACATACACAATACTACCTATACTACGCCTGATATAGATCCTTAATTCCTGTAAGGATATTTCTGGAGAATTGGGTAGGCATGGCGCTTTGCTAGAGGCCGACCTTGTCTTGTAAATCGGTAAAACGTAGTACGAGGTACTTACGTGTTCAGAAAGTCCGACGACCGTATTCACTACCAATATATCCGGGGATCTCATGGGTCGCTTCCTGAAGATTCACCGATAACGTATGACTCGCACTTTAATTAATCTGAGATTAATTAGAAGAGAGAAAATTAATCTGGGATTAATTACGGATATATTTTATCTGGGATAAAATATCAATTAAAGAGAGAAAACGATTAATTTGGAATTAATCGGTAAATTAATATATTCGATATATTAAATTAAATTGGATTTCGACGCGGAATTAAAATTAGATTTTAATTCGGGCGAACGAATTAATTCACAATTAATTCGTCAGCGACGTGAATAGTATTTATGGTTGGCATGATTATTTAATTAAATTAGATTTAATTACGACGTAATGAAAAAATTATTAATTTGGAATTAATGAATCCGAGCCCGAGATAATTTACAAGCGCATTCGTATTTCAAATTCGAGTGCGGTACGTAAGTTAAATCAAGCGTTAAATCGTTGGTCGCATCAAGCGTCAAATCGTTAGTCGTTTCAAGTGTCAAATCACTTGTCACTTTGAGTGATGTGACTTGACAACTTGAATGATGTGACTTGACCACTTGATGGATGTGACTTGATGGATGTTGATTGGCTTTAATTGTTTGAATTTTTGAAAGCCAAATTCACATGAAATGAATTTGAAATTCATAAAAGTGTATTAGATACACTTTAGCCATCAACTAAAATCATGACACACACAACTTCTTCTCTCTTTTTCCTCTCTTCTTCACACCCTTGGAGGGTAAAATTTCTTCTGTTCTTGGCGGTGAACTGTCGTGAGTCTTGAAGGAAAAAGGAAGCAAGTGTTTGATTTTTGTGGCAAAAATTATAAGAGCTAGTACTCTGAGAGACATGCGAAGGTGATAGGGAAGTCCACCCATGAGCCGGGAATCGTTTGATGAAGCTTGAAGCTTGCTCAAGAAGCATCAATGGGTGCCAAAATAGTGAGTTGTGAGCTGTCCACTGCCGAGCAGAAAATTATTTTTCTTGCCTCCCACGTCGCTCAATCGATCGATGTGAGTATTCCGCAACTTCATTGATTTGTATTCACACATGTTTCATGATTGTTTAATGATCTTGGGACCTTAGCAAACACCAACAATGGTATCAGAGCAAGGTTGAGCATGAAAATGTTTAGGGCTTAAAATTTGGGTAAAATTGATTTTGAGCATGTATAATGAAATTGGATGAATTATTATGCTTAAATGTGTTTTAATTGATGATTGATTGGATCAATTTGATGAAATTATGTTTGGAATATTTTTCCCCAAAATTTTGGTGTTGGCCGAGTGTCACTATGCCCTAAATTCTTGGTGATTTTTATTTTTTGATTCATTGGATGAGTTGGAAACGATTGAGGATGTTGATTTAATGTCGATTGTGGAATTAATTGGATTGAAACCGAATCGGACATAAAATTACCTTCCAAAGCTGAGAGTTGATAAGCATGTTTGGTTTGATTTTTTGTTAAATTATGTTGGACATGATTTAATATTGAAAAGCATGATTAATTGTATAAATTAATGTTTTGGAAATATTGATTTGGATGATTAATTGTGTCATACACTTTGATGTAATTAAATTGGAAATTGGATTTTTTGGAATTTAATTATTTGGGCCTTAAATTGGATTTGGGCTTGTTGTGTTGTAATTGGGCTTATTGGACTTGGTTGTACCAAGTTAGGTTTAGGCCAAATGGATTGGATCCAATTGGGCCCAAAACCTCTTCCATAAAGCCCAAATGCGACTAATGAACCTTTAAAGTTTAATTGGGCCTAATAGGCCTAAATTGATTTCTAGGCTTATGGGGTAACTCCCAGATTGGATTTTGGTTATTCGGTTTAACCCGAGTTGACCAAAAGTCCACGCCTTAAGAAATTAATTAAAAGCCCATTGGACTTTAATTGAATTGACGTTGGACGTTAATCGGGCTTTGAGACCCGTAACAATTAAACTTGGAATTTAAGTCGTAAAGGTTTGTTAATAAAGTGTAGTATTTGATTTGGAGTTAAATAGCGAGTTAGTATTAAATACAAATTGAATTGGATTTAATTATGTAGTTTAATTTAATTCGAGAATTCGTACTTTAAGTACTTATTCGCAAAATGAGTTTGACTCGAGCAAAATCAAATCGTTGTTTGAACATTGGATGATCACTAATTATCAGATTAATTAATTTGATTAGATTGATTGATAACATGCTTGTGTGAATACATGGTTGCGATGCATGAATAATGTATATCGAATGGATATTAGATGGGTGGGGCAATTTTAGAAATTGTTGAAATAAATTTGATTTATTAAATTGGACCTGCGTGTCTAGCCTTATCACCTCCTTATTCTTTGTATTCTCTTCTCACTTATTCCCCTCAATGTAAATGAGGTTTCTTTATAAGTGTAGTGTAACGGGTAGAAGTAAATACATATACTAGCGGGAGAGAGAAATGGAGAGATTTGATCTAGGATCAATGTGTAAAGTACCCATCCGCATATCATTATTATTTTATTATACGCGCTTTATTATGTGTTTAGAATGCATGTTTAAGGGTGTATGATGATAAGACCTTAACAAAGATAATAAATTGGTTGCCAATTTGCACTCGAAAAACCCTCGCAAAATATTAAGCGTCTTTCCTTCCATTGAGTGATTCTCACTCAAGATCCGAGACTGGCATTGGCTTGTTGGCCAAAGTCAAGGCCTTTATCCGTCGAGGATGTGTTTGAATCACGAGAGTTTTGTTCCATATTGGTGTCTTGTCCAAGTTGTGGTTTGTTGGCAAAGTCAAGACCATTTCTTGTCCATCGACATTGATTACGAAGCTTTCCATGGTCAGTGGGTCGCGCTTAACTGGGATCACTAAGTTTGTTGTGCCAAAGCCAAGGCTTAGTTGATTCAGAGGAAAAAGGTTAGGTAATACATTGGATGTATTGGCATATATAAGATATATGTTTGGGACTTGATGTTCCCCTACCGGATCTAGGAATTGGATTGGATCCAATTAATCTTAGAGATCTACCTAGTTAATTATCATACAATTTGTTGGCCAAAGTCAAGATTGTGTGATATTTAACGGGATCCTAGCGTGCTAGGAAACACGGTTTCCCGAGTACTCGACAGAGGGTTAGAGGCTCACCGAAAAATAGTGGGAGGCAAGAATTGAATTTGCAATATTCGTTTAATTACTTGCCATACGCGCTCAATCACAAATATCATTCGTTATTATAAATTAAATGTTAGTTGGACTAATATTTAAAATGTTATTTTAATTAACAGTTGGACTGTATTCAAACCATTCATTTATAGTTGATTTTATAATTGGATTATAGTAATCAATATAATTGATTTTAATCTATTAAAATATGGTTGATTAAATAGTTGGACTATTGTAATCATTATAATAAATAGTACCTAAATCGTTGATTGAATAGTTGGACTATTAGAATCAAGATATAATTGAAAGATTGACATTTAAAGCATAATCCTAAGGAAAATATATTTAAATGGTTTAATTTTCAAAATTGGGAATAAATTTCAGGATGGTCCTGGAAAATAATAAGTTACTTTATTAGATAAAATAACATATTATGCCTAAGCTCGGAGTTAAGCAAATAGTCGAGCATAATCTTTGGAAGATTTATGTAATGATAACTTTAGTGCTTAATCCATTAAGCTTGTCGTAGTAGACTCCTTAATTTCTTTGTCAGAACAAAGGATTAGATCCTTAAAGTATGATAATGAAATTGAAGGATCTTCATAAATCTATGCTTAGATTTTAGAAGTACTAAATTGCAATAGTAAACTCTTGGAGAGTTAATGACTATTCTCAAGGAGATAAAGTCAAAGTTTACAATTAGGCAAGTAGCGCAAGGCGCACCTTACTTTGATATTCTACAAGGCCTAGGCTTGGCCAAAGGCTTATGGAGTATTAAAAATGGCAAAGGTAAAATCATTATAATCTTCTGGGAAGATAAAGGACATATCCCAAAATGTCTGCCTAAATTATGGCAAACGAAACCGCGGAAGCATGACTTCCGCTTGGACAAAGCAGACATGAAGGAATTGAAGACGAGCAAGGCTCTGACTTCAAATATGTTTGTCAACATTATGTTCAGTACTAGTATTAAAATTAGATTTTAAATACTTAGTGTGGAACATAAATACCGATGTTCAAAATCTGCTATGAGCAGGATACTGACTTCAATCGAGATTAATCTGTGAATTGGAAACGGGATGAAAGTCGTTGTTTTAACCGTAGATACCTAAGTTTAGGAACTACCTTTGGGTGTGTACCTAAATTTGGAAACTGTTATAATGTAACTAGTTTGACTAGAAACATTATCTCTATATCCGTGTTTAACCCGCTGCGGTTGAATCTTTATATTCTAGAACACTAAAGCGTTTTATTATATAAAGATGATATTGAGATAAACACATTAGATGTGAATAACAGAATTTATATTTTGAATATAAATAAGTCTCAAACATAAAACATGACAAACAAATAGCTCAAACTGATTCGATCAGAAAAAACTAATTGTGGCATTGTTGTCTGGGACACAACTAAAACAAGAATCGTATATCCGCACTTTTGAAGAGTGGGTACTAGGACTGTTTTGATTCCAATCAAATAAAGTCTACGAATCTAGTTTATTGGGCAAATTGCATAAAACACCTTTATTTGGTAAAAGTGCATATGTCACAGATCTGTTAGCCCTAGTTCATAGTGAAGCAAGTGGGCCCATGTCTAGCTAGGCTAGATGCAGATATGAATATTTCGTGACCTATATGGATGTGGCGTCGCGTTATGGTTATGTGTTTCTTTTGAAGAACACAAATCAGAAACTTTTAAAGTTTTCGACACGAAATAGACAAACAGATCGGATATAGTATTAAACCGTCACGGTTAGACCGTAATGGAAAATACATAAGCAATAAGTTTCTAGTATACTTGAAAGAGTATAGTATTCTTTCAATGAGGACTCCTTTCGGAACACGTCAATTTGACGGTGTGTTCGAACTGAGTAACCGAATTTTGTTAGACATGATAAGGTTAATCATGAGTCGCTCTGAGCTACCATTTCCTTCAAAGGATAAGCATTAACAGTGCAATACTTATTTTGAATAAGGTTCCATAAAATCTGTTAGACAGATTTCATATTAGATATGAATGGGAAAGAAACTAGGTTTCTCATTCCTGATAATTTGGGTATGCTGTGCACATGTTTGGATGATACCAAACTTTAACCTAAATTGGATAAGTGCCAATTGTAGGTTATCCTAGGGATACCATAAGTATTGTACTTATACATCTCACCAGAGAACAATTAGATTGTTGCTCGCCATGCGATTTTCCTAAGAGGAATACCGATATGCAGTGGTAAGTGGGAGGATAGTAAAACTCGATGAAAATCGGAGTAATACTATTCAAGGCACCGATTCCTGATGGAACATAAATAGTTTATCAAGGATGAAACTATTACCAATAATCTTCGAATACACAAGAACCGCACGAGTCGGAGAGAGTCAGAAAATAACCTGGGGTATGAGTTTTCTGATCTCACCTCATGAAGATGTCTATCTTATTGAGGAATGCCAACTGACTACGCACGAGGAAGTGATACAAGGTATCGACTCCCTATTATGGCAAAGTGCCATGATATCTGAAATGGATTCCATGTATATCAACTTAGTTTAGATACTAGTTGATGTACCGCAAGGCATTGTGCCTACTGGTACTATATAAGTCTTCAAGGAAGACATACATGGATGGCAACATACCAACGTATAAAGCTAGGCTTTTAACAGAAAGGTATCGTTATCAACATTACGTTGATTACGATTCAACCTTTTTACCTGTTGCCACGATAAATCCATTTGGATAATGCTTGCTGAAGCTGCATTTTTCATTTAAGAAATATGACAGCTGAAACGGGAAAATCGCTTTCTTAAAAGGAAACCTTTCGGAGGATGTTTATAACATCATGTCGGTTTTGTCATACCAAAAACTAGCAAACAAGGTTTGCAGGTTATTCGATCCATGTTTGGATTGAAGCAAGCATTAGGTTCTTAGAATTATCGTTTTGATTTAATCATAATGGTGTATGATTTAATTCAAAACGAATATGATTCTTGTATATATAAGGAGGTTAGTGGGAGCGCACTGACCATGAATGTCATGATAATGATGATATGTCATTTCTTGGAAATGATATTCCCATAAAATGATCGGAGAAAGATTGGCTTTCATGAAAATTCTCCGTAGAATTCTTGGGAGAAACAACCTTTATTCTAGGAATAAAGATCTACTCGGATAGATTTAAAGTTGTTAACACTCTCCGAGAACTCGTACATTGAAACATGCACGTGACCTGGTGTCTCATACGCTTTGAGCATATGGATTCACAATCAGGACGATCCACGTGATAGTCACTGGAATGATGTTAAGAATATCCGTTAGTATCTTAGAGAACTAAGGATGCTGACTAAAACTATTGAGTAGGAGAACTGAAGTGACTGGGATCACGGTTGCAAGTTTCCTAACTGATAAAACGGTACTATACAGTTGAATAAAGGAACATTGAGCTGGAAATCTTCCAAGCAAGATACTGTTACCGAATAACAACAAATGCGGATAATTGCTGCAGCAGGCAGCAAGCCAGCAATAGAACCCATCTTGGTCAATAACAAATCTAATTAGATTAGATATAGTTCTGTTAGCAGCTGAGTTAGGCGTCAGCACAGGCTAAAGAATTAATGGTCTCATCAATGATCCAGATACATACTTCGATATTCATCTAATTCGTTCGGATCATACATCGTGGCGATGTGATGATCGAATAGATCGCATCAGATGATAATCATGCAAATCCGCTGACGAAAGCGTTTCCTCAGCAGTTTGAGCCAACCGTACATAGTTCGGGTGTAAGACACTCGAGTGACTGGCTATAGGCCAAGTGGGAGATTGTTGGACAATTATGACCCAAGCGTTACTATTTGTACAGACCATGGTGTTGTTGTACAAATTAACTATGTGACAAAGGAGATTGCACTCTTATCATTTGTGATTAGATCACCTAGATGTATAAATGATGAGAGGTCCTTATGATTTGTTCCTGGATTGAGAATGATATGAGACAGTATCAGTCCACGAAGGATGTATCATTAAATATCCCAAGTCAAAGTATTATCGAGATTAGACATCGATAAATACGTAAAAGACTAGCTGATCGGCATGATCACACACGTTTAACGCAAGCGCACGTATCGTTCAAGTAGTATAAAAAGATATCGATCCCACGAGGACTTATTACATATTCTATTAATTTTATGAGGTCAAGTTATTACTAATATCTAACAAGTTGTTTGATTGTTTAGAAAGGATGATGATTCTAAATTTAAAACAAGTAAAAGGAATTGAGAGTAGAATAATGAGAATTAAACTATCTAGGGTTGTGAATTCTTCCAATATTAATTAAAAGATGAAGTAGTTATATTATAGTTGGGTAAATCTTGAGTTATTAATCTGGAACACTAAAATATGTAAAAGCCTCTTCCGATGGTCATTTACAAATACCTAGAATAATCAAATTGAACCATATGTCTATGTCAATTAAATTACCTCATTAAGATTGAATTCCAATTATGATTACCCCCGCCCAACAGGTATATTCCTATCCTGTAAGGAAATCTATTAAAGGTTTATCTATCCTTAATGAAGATCACGGGTTGTTGAGTATAAGGTCTTTAAACTTAAAGTCTCTATGTCTAGTTCAAATTAAGTATTATCTAATCAATTTTATTAATGGCCAGTTAATAAAAAGGCTTTAAGACTATGACTCAACAAATAACTTCTTAAATTACCCAAACTATAATCTAACCCTTTTTTAAAACTGGTGATATTAGATTTTATCACAACCCTAGATATTAACTTAGTTACAACACATAGCTAAAATTGATAAAAACTTAAAAGACATAAAGTGAAATTGCTGAAAAGTAATTGTAGAATAATAATTGCAATAAAATGAAATGAAATGCTAAGGCAAAAGGAATCAACTTCTACTATTTACTATTTAGATATCTCCCAATAATATAATATATAATCTTGTGATATTTTAAACCAACCGTCCAGAATGACGGTATCCTGATTAAGTCAAATTCAAATATACCAGCCATAAGGCGGAACAGTAATATAAATTTAAACCAACGGTCCAGAATGGCGGTATCCTCATTAAGTCAGGTTTAACCAGTTTTAATTGAATTACCAACCGTCCAGTATGGCGGTATCCTTCATTAATTCAGGTTTTAAATAGTTTATATATTATATTTTAAGGGAGATTAATCTAAATAGCAAAAGTAAAAGTATTACCTTATTACCTCAGCATAGAGAAGTTACCCCCTCATAGATGGATAGAATTACTACTACAAAGCGTAAATAAAACTGAATATAAGAAGAAAATAAGAAGAACTCTCTTTTATTTATAAGGATTTCATAGAATAATGTACATTGAAACTAAGAAACAAAATCTATTTATAGGAAAAAAAAATCTAATTTATTATTATTATTTTTCTGATTTTTTACTATTTTATTATTTTATTATTTTATTATAATTTTTTTGGATCGCTGAATTTTCGACACGTGGCATGGTGGCCAACAAAAATGGATCGCTGAATTTTTGACACGTGGCATGCGGTGCAATTACCAAAATACCCTCTGTGTCGGGACGCCCAAAATTACCAAAATACCATTTTTTTTCCAAATTTCAAAATTTTACTCCAAATCACCACTAGAATATCCTGAAACTTTATTTTAGTGTCGGGATGCCCAAAATTACCAAAATACCCTTTTGTGTCGGGACGCCCAAAATTACCAAAATACCCTTTTTGCCAAATTTCACCAAATTTCACAGTTTTGCTCCAAATCACCTCCACAATGTCCTGAAACTTTATTTATCTACAAAATAACACCAAACACATCAAAATATTCACAAAACTCAAAAAATTATACAAAATATTAAGTTAAATGGGTGGGAAATAATGATAGTTTTACCACTCATCACACCCCCAAACCTAACATTTTGCTAGTCCTCGAGCAAAATAAAATATAATAAAATTTAACTAAGCCACTTTCGTAGGGATCACGATTGCATTTAGCATATGCAACAAGCCTTTAAACCCATAGGTGTCCCTAGTGGACGAGTTTTAGTCTCGTGAGAGTTTACAGCAATGATACCCACAAACTCTTTATAAAAGTAAAAAGGTAGTGAAACTAATGCACACAAAAGCAAAAAGACAAGAGAAAGGAGAATAAAGAAGTTAGTGACTAATTAGGTGAAACTTCTACTCTAAGTTTACTAGTTGTTTTGTTTCATTCTAAATTACTGAACAAGTAAATTCTCCGATTATTTTTACCATTCTCCATATACACAGCTAACAACATATTTAAACAACTCATTTTTTGCCTACAACAGTCATAAGTGCAGTTGATAAGAGAGTAATATTTTGTTGTCCTAAAGTTTTATCAAATTCACATTTTTGTAGTAATGGAATAAATTTTTTGATTTTTCTGATTTTTTTTTTGATTTTTTGAATTTTGACTTTTTATTTATATACAATTCCTTCCGTCTATGTAGCGAGCTTTAGGTCGGTGGCTCCCAAACCAGTTGGCTTTGGGCACCAGGTGTTAAAACACCCCTACGGACTTAATTACCCAGACTTCAGATATATATATTTTTATTTTTCATCATTTTGATCCATGTAGCGAGCTTTGGGCCAATGACTCCCAAACCAGATGGTTTTAGGGCATTAGGTGTTAAAACACCCGTACAGACTTAATAACTCGGATATCAGATGTAAATGTTTTTTTTTTCATCACTTTTTAGATGCTTCTCCAATTAAACTATAGTACTGAATATTACAATCTTTTCAATTTTAGCTCATGTCTGTATGTTACCATGTATGTTGATAATATCTGCCAACTAAGTATATGAAGATCCATTTAGTCAGTTTTATGGAGAATTTACAAATTAAATAATTTAAAAGGAAATAAACAAAAATTAACTTTTTTCGAAAAATGGGTTTGAAATACGTCTCAGGAGTGGAAATTCCTTACACAGCTATTTCTTACCAATTCCATCTTTTTAGTCAACATAAAAACAAAAACATAAACATAAAGGTATAACTTCTACTGGTCATGGTGTGTGACTAATTGTCGAATGGACTTCCCGTTGTAGATTCCCCAGAGGGAGGGTGGAGCGAGTCTCTCTTAAATACCCAAGCCTCTTAGGCTCTTATCGCTTGGTGTTAGGAATAAACAACGAGTCCTCCAAACTAGTCTATCACAACAAGCTATGGGTGAATGATTATCTAGGTGCATTCACAGCTTTTCCTTTTAGAGAGGTAGTAAGTGAAGGAAGACACCAAACCATCACCTAGCTTTATATATGCCTTTTTTTTTGAAAATTTTTTTTAATTAATTTTTTTGTATTTTCGAAAAATTTGGACTAAAAATAAAAATACATAAAAACAAGATACTATTAACTATTCCTCACCCCCAAACCTAAATGAGACATTGTCCCCAATGTCTAAAACAATAGAAAGAGTTTAGAAGATAGTACCTGATTAGCTGAAATTCTACAGGAAAATTAAAGGTTAAGATCCAGATTTATTCGACGCTTCTTACCATGATCATCTTCAGGCCATTTTATCTTTGAAAGGATATGATCAATTTGTGGTTCAAAAGCCAAGATTTGGTCAAACAAATCCTGGGCAGTTCTAGTAGTGAAGAGGAGTTCCTTAAGAGGTTTTGTCACGAATCCATTTCTCCGGGCATCCTCAAGAAACACACAAAGAAAATCATAAAATCCATCAACATTATACAGCCCAATTGGTTTCTGGTGTATGTTCAAGTTCGCCCAAGATAGCACTATAAAAATTTCCTCCAATGTGCCCAAATCTCCTGGCAAAGCAATAAAAGCATCAGCACGGTTAATCATTTCTACCAGTCGTTCAGACATACTTGGCACAATTAGTTCTTCTCCGTTTGATGGTCCAATAAGATTCGTATCTGCCAAAGGTTTTGGGATGATTCCCAAAACTGAACTGCCTCTATCATGTACAGCTTTTGAAATGGTTCTCATAAGTCCAAGATTGCCCCCGCCATATATTAAGTGCATATTCTTTTCAGCCATGACTCGACCCAATTCTTGTGCTACCTTTATGTATTGTGGATTAGTACCAACACTAGTACCACAAAACACACAGATGTTTTCAACTCGTCTTCTTGAAGTGGCTTCCATTTTTTTTACTCTGGATGTCTTCAAAGTGCAATGATGAATTGAATTTATAGAACCTAAAAAGGGTGAGTAATAATAGCACTAATACCTGCTAGATGACAATTATTAGTTAAACAGTAAAATAAATCATGATAGTAAAAAAGGTCTGGATCTTGTCGGAGAAAAAAACAAAATAAATTACAATTATTAGGAAAAGACAAAGAGATATAATATGTACAAAAAAAAGTAACGGCTTGATTGACATCTATGCGTCAGGGACAAGCTTCCCATCCAATTTTCTTATAAATTGGCAAACAGGGTCTTTTTGAGTCAGATTCCCAAGACTTAACTGTTGTCTTTCTTTTTGGAATTGTGTGTGTAATCTGCAAATTTCATGATACACAAATCCACAGGGATGCGTCTCAAGAGTTTCAGATATGTCATCCAAAGACTCTTACTCAAGCCATTCCTAATGAAATTAATCTTATCTTCGCGGGTATTAGACATTATTCCTAAAGAACGACAAGAGCTCTTCCTAAAACCAGACAGATGTGACATAAAAGAAGATCAGAAGACTTACCTGCCAATCGGACCGTGCTTCAATAATCCAACGAATGTCAGTAGGAATGTCTTTGATCATCTGTAGTCTCATCCGTTCCAAACGAGCTTTGTAGACTTTCATCAGAGATTTTCGAGGGAGAGAAGGAAATTGATTGCGAAGATTTGCGAGAGCTTCTTTCATATTGAAATGTCTTAACCTGCAAAAATTAAACACACAAAATAAAATTACACCAAATTGTAATATATACTAAAATTGCATGGGTTGCCTCCCTGCTAGCGCTAAGTTTAAAGTCGTCAGCTAGACGTGACTTCTCGAACGTTATGCTGAACCTGAAAGTGTGACACTTTCTTTTTGTCGCTCCAACGATTCTCCCCAGTAGTGCTTGACACGTTTGTTTTTAACCTTGAATGTTTTGCCGGAGTCAGGATCATGAATCTCAATGGCTCTGTCTGGTAAAACCTTAGTGATTAGGTATGGACCTGACCACCGTGATTTTGGCTTCCATGGGAAGAATTTCACCCTTGATTTATATAACAGTACCTTCTTGCCCTGGTTCCAGTTGTATCTGCACTAACTTTCATCATGTCTTTTCCTGGCTTTTTCTTTGTACAATTTGGCATTCTCAAAAGGCTGAAAGCGAAATTCCTCCAATTCATTAAGCTGGTGGAACTGTTTCTCTTCTGTTGCTTGTGGTGCAAGAATTGGCTTTAGTGCACAAAATGCTTTATCACCAGTCTCCACAGGTAGTGGACATGTTTCAAGTTTGTCAGTAGAACTTTGCTTTACGTCAGAGTTCTGGATGGTACTGTGTATCACATCGAGTCTGAAACATTCTTCCTTCTTTTCATCATCTGGGAAATTCATGGCTTTGAAAACATTGAATGTTACTTCTTGGTCTTGTACCCTCATGGTTAATTCTCCTTTTTGTACATCAATAATGGTCCGACCTGTAGCCAAGAATGGTCTCCAAAGAATGATCAGCACATCTGTGTCTTCCTCCATGTCAAGGACAATAAAATCTGCTGGAAAATGAATTTATCAACTTTGACCAGCACATTTTCAACTACACCTCTTGGAAATACGAGCGTTCTATCAGCAAGTTGTAGTGAGACTGAGGTAGGCATTGCTTCTCTAATTTGCAGTTTCCTGTAAATAGAAAAGGCATTCATTAAATTAATACTTGCACCTAATCACATAAAACCTTACCGAAGTTATGCTCTCCTATGATGCAAGGAATGGTGAAACTTCCAGGATCCTTCAACTTTGGGGGAAGTTTTCTCTAAATGATGGCGCTGCATTCTTCTGATAATGCTACTGTCTCATAATCTCCCAATCTCGGTTTTTCGTGAAAGAATGTCTTTCATGAATTTAGTATAACTGGGCATTTGTTCCAAAGCTTCTGCAAAATGGATGTTGATGTGTAGCTTTTTGAAAATCTCCAAGAATCGAGCAAACTGCTTGTCCAGTTTGTTTTTCTGAAGACGCTAGGAAAAGGTGGAGGTGGAGTGATCAGTTCTTTTTCCTTCATCTGTTGTTTGGCTTCTTTTGGAACATCTTCAATGGTTGCCTTGATTCCAACATCTTTGTTGATTTCAGTACCGCTTTTTAACATAATGGCATGACACTGCTCCTTCCCAATGTTCCTTGGATTTGGTTCTGTGTTGCTGGGAAGATTTCTTGTGGTCTGTAACTCTTAGCATTGGCTAGTTGTCCAATTTGATTCTTCAGTGCTTTGATGGAAGCAGATTAGCTTTGAAATATAGCATCATATGCTGCTTGTTGCTTTTTGAACATCTCTGCAATCCAATCTTTCATTTCTGGGTCTTTTTCAAACTCCTGGTTTTTATTCTGATGCTGGAATCCAGGTGGTGGATAGTTCTTTTTCCCTGAATTGTTGCTCCATGAGAAATTGGGATGATTCCTCCACCCTGGATTGTAGGTGTTGGAATATGGATTGTTCTCCTGTCTGTTGAAATTGTTGACATAATTCACCGTTTCTTCAAGTTGATTTTGTTCTGGTGCTTCTCCATATGGTGAATTTGTGGTTCCAATGTTGCTTTGCATACCGAGAGTCTCCATGAATTTGCATATTTGATCTAGTTTGGTACTGACTGCTAAATTGGCTCCAACTTCATAAATTCCAGCAATTCGTTGAATCATGCTCCTTTCTGTTGGCCACAAGGAATTGTTGTTGGCCATTTCTTCGATTAGGTCCCAAGCTTGATCTTCTCCTTTTGCTATTAATGCTCCTCCAACAGCAGCATCAATTGTGGTTCTCATTATTCCAGAAAGTCTATTATAGAATGTTTGGACTTGAAGCCATTTTGGAATCTCATGGTGAGGACATTTCCGGAGCAAATCTTTGTACCTTTCCCAAGCTTCATAGAGAGTTTCCGATTCTTGTTGTACAAAGGATGTGATGTCATTCCTCAGCTTTCCAGTTCTAGCTGGTGGAAAGTACTTTGCAAGAAATTTGATGGCTAACTAAAGTGTTCCAAGTTCTGATGGAACCTGTTGGAAGTGAATGTAGCCAAGCTTTAGCTCTGTCTTTCAAGGAGTATGGAAAAACACGCAGTTTCATTGCTTCTTCAGCTTCTCGGTTGTAATTGAAAGTGCCGCAAACTTCCAGGAAGTTGCTGATGTCGGTATTAGGATCTTCAGTTGCTTTTCCCCCAAACTTTACTGATTGCTGAATCATCTGAACGCAAGTTTTAATGTCGCCTGCATTTGCTGGTAAAGGAGGAAGTACAATACATGAAATGAGGCCATCTACCACCAAAATGGTTCTGTCTCGAATGGGAATTGGTGGAGCAATCTCCAAAGGTTCAGGTTCCATGTTAACAATTGCTTCTTGGCCTTGTCGCCTTTCCCTTCTCAAGTGTCTGATGGTTCTTTCAATTTCTGGGTCAAGCGGTCGTAGTTCAAAGTTTCTGGTTCGTCTCATTAAAAATCTGATAACCTGAAACACAATAAAACGAAAACAATAAGTAAAAAGAAAATTAGATACAAGTAATGTATCTAACCTCAAAACTAATAATAAAAGATAAAGAAGTCCCCGGCAAAGGTGCCAAAAACTTGACCAGCGTAATCACACAAGTTTAACGCAAATGCACGTATCGTTCAAGTAGTATAAAAAGATATCGATCCCACGAGGACTTATTACCTATTCTATTAATTTTATGAGGTCAAGTTATTACTAATATCTAACAAGTTATTTGATTGTTTAGAAAGGATGATGATTCTAAATTTAAAACAAGTAAAAGGAATTGAGAGTATAATAATGAGAATTAAAACTATCTAGGGTTGTGAATTCTTCCAATATTAATCAAATGATGAAGTAGTTATATTATAGTTGGGTAAATATTGAGTTATTAATCTGGAACACTAAATTATGTAAAAGCCTCTTCCGATGGTCATTTACAAATACCTAGAATAATCAAATTGAACCATATGTCTATGTCAACTAAATTACCTAGATTCATTAAGATTGAATTCCAATTATGATTACCCCCGCCCAATAGGTATATTCCTATCCTGTAAGGAAATCTATTAAAGGTTTATCTATCCTTAAAGAAGATCGTGGGTTGTTGAGTATAAGGTCTTTAAACTTAAAGTCCCTATGTCTAGTTCAAATTAAGTTTTATCTAATCAATTTTATTAATGGCCAGTTAATAAAAAGGCATTAAGATTATGACTCAACAAATAACTCTTTAAATTACCCAAACTATAATCTAACCCTTTTTAAAACCGGTGATATTAGATTTTATCACAACCCTAGATATTTAACTTAGTTACAACACATAGCTAAAATTGATAAAAACTTAAAAGACATAAAGTGAAATTGCTGAAAAGTAATTGTAGAATAATAATTTGCAATAAAATGAAATGAAATGCTAAGGCAAAAGGAATCAACTTCTACTATTTACTATTTAGATATCTCCCAATAATATAATATATAATCTTGTGATATTTTAAACCAACCGTCCAGAATGGCGGTATCCTGATTAAGTCAAATTCAAATATACCAGCCATAAGGCGGAACAGTAATATAAATTTAAACCAACCGTCCAGAATGGCGGTATCCTCATTAAGTCAGGTTTAACCAGTTTAATTGAATTACCAACCGTCCAGTATGGCGGTATCCTTTATTAATTCAGGTTTTAAATAGTTTATATATTATATTTTAAGGGAGATTAATCTAAATAGCAAAAGTAAAAGTATTACCTTATTACCTCAGCATAGAGAAGTTACCCCCTCATAGATGGATAGAATTACTACTACAAAGCGTAAATAAAACTGAATATAAGAAGAAAATAAGAAGAACTCTCTTTTATTTATAAGGATTTCATAGAATAATGTACATTGAAACTAAGAAATTCAAAATCTATTTATAGGAAAAAAAATCTAATTTTTTATTATTATTTTTCTGATTTTTATTATTTTATTATTTTATTATTTTTTTTTGGATCGCTGAATTTTCGACATGTGGCATGGTGGTGGCTAACAAAAAGGATCGCTGAATTTTTGACACGTGGCATGTGGTGCAATTACCAAAAAACCCTCGGTGTCGGGACGCCCAAAATTACCAAAAGACATTTTTTCCAAATTTCACAATTTTACTCCAAATCACCACTAGAATATCCTGAAACTTTATTTTGGTGTCGGGATGCCCAAAATTACCAAATACCCTTGTGTCGGGACGCCCAAAATTACTAAAATACCATTTTTGCCAAATTTCACCAAATTTCACAGTTTTGCTCCAAATCACCTCCACAATGTCCTGAAACTTTATTTATCTACAAAATAACACAAAAAACACATCAAAATATTCACAAAACTCAAGAAATTATACAAAATATTAAGTTAAATGAGTGGGAAATAGTGATAGTTTTACCACTCATCACACCCCCAAACCTAACATTTGCTAGTCCTCGAGCAAAATAAAATATAATAAAATTTAACTAAGCCACTTTCGTAGGGATCACGATTGCATTTAGCATATGCAACAAGCCTTTAAACCCCTAGGTGTCCCTAGTGGACGAGTTTTAGTCTCGTGAGAGTTTACAGCAATGATACCCACAAACTATTTATAAAAGTAAAAAGGTAGTGAACTAATGCACACAAAAGCAAAAAGACAAGAGAAAAGAGAATAAAGAAGTTAGTGACTAAATAGGTGAAACTTCTACTCTAAGTTTACTTGTTGTTTTGTTTCATTCTAATTTACTGAACAAGTAAATTCTCCGATTATTTTTACCATTCTCCATATACACAGCTAACAAAATATTTAAAACAACTCATTTTTGCCCACAATAGTCATAAGTGCAGTTGATAAGAGAGTAATATTTTTTTTCCTAAAGTTTTATCAAAGTTCACATCTTTTGTAGTAATGGAATAAATTTTTTGATTTTTCTGATTTTTTCTTTGATTTTTTGAATTTTGACTTTTTATTTATATACAATACCTTCCGTCTATGTAGCGAGCTTTAGGTCGGTGGCTCCCAAACCAGTTGGCTTTTGGGCACCAGGTGCTAAAACACCCCTACGGACTTAATTACCCAGACTTCAGATATATATATTTTTGTTTTTCATCATTTTTTATCCATATAGCGAGCTTTGGGCCAATGACTCCCAAACCAGATGGTTTTAGGGCATTAGGTGTTAAAACACCCGTACATACTTAATAACTCGGATATCAGATGTAAATGTTTTTTTTTTCATCACTTTTTTAGATGTTTCTCCAATTAAACTATAGTACTGAATATTACAATCTTTTTCAATTTTAGCTCATGTCTGTATGTTACCATGTATGTTGATAATATCTGTCAACTAAGTATATGAAGATCCATTTTAGTCAGTTTTATGGAGAATTTACAATTAAATAATTTAAAAGGAAATAAAAAAAAAATTAACTTGTTTCGAAAAATGGGTTTGAAATACGTCTCAGGAGTGGAAATTCCTTACACAGCTATTTCTTACCAATTCCATCTTTTTAGTCAACATAAAAACAAAAACATAAACATAAAGTATAACTTCTACTGGTCATGGTGTGTGACTAACTGTCGATGGACTTCCCGTTGTAGATTCCCCAGAGGGAGGGTGGAGCGAGTCTCTCTTAAATACCCAAGCCTCTTAGACTCTTATCGCTTGGTGTCAGGAAATAACAACGAGTCCTCCAAACTAGTCTATCACAACAAGCTATGGGTGAATGATTATCTAGGTGCCATTCACAGCTTTTCCTTTTAGAGAGGTAGTAAGTGAAGGAAGACACCAAACCATCACCTAGCTTTATATATGCCTTTTTTTTTGAAATTTTTTTTTAATTAATTTTTTTGTATTTCGAAAAAATTTGGACTAAAAATAAAAATACAATAAAAACAAGATACTATTAACTATTCCTCACCCCCAACCTAAATGAGACATTGTCCCCAATGTCTTAAACAGTAGAAGAAGAGTTTAGAAGATAGAGTACCTGATTAGCTGAAATTCTACAGGAAAATTAAGGTTAAGATCCAGATTTATTCGACGCTTCTTAACACGATCATCTTCAGACCATTTTTCTTTGAAAGGATATGATAAAATTTGTGGTTCAAAAGCCAAGATTTGGTCAAACAAATCCTGGGCAGTTCTAGTAGTGAAGAGGAGTTCCTTAAGAGGTTTTGTCACGAATCCATTTCTCCGGGCATCCTCAAGAAACACACAAAGAAAATCATAAAATCCATCAACATTATACAGCCCAATTGGTTTCTGGTGTATGTTCAAGTTCGCCCAAGATAGCACTATAAAAATTTCCTCCAATATGCCCAAATCTCCTGGCAAAGCAATAAAAGCATCAGCGCGGTTAATCATTTCTACCAGTCGTTCAGACATACCTGGCACAATTAGTTCTTCTCCGTTTGATGGTCCAATAAGATTCGCTTCTGCCAAAGGTTTTGGGATGATTCCCAAAACTGAACTGCCTCTATCATGTACAGCCTTTGAAATGGTTCCCATAATCCAAGATTGCCCCCGCCATATATTAAGTTTATGTATTATATTTTAAGGGAGATTAATCTAAATAGCAAAAGTAAAAGTATTACCTTATTACCTCAGCAGAGAGAAGTTACCCCCTTATAGATGGATTGAATTACTATTACAAAGCGTAAATAAAACTGAATATAAGAGAAAATAAGAAGAACTCTCTTTTATTTATAAGGATTTCAGAGAATAATGTACATTGAAACTATGAAATTCAAAATCTATTTATAGGAAAAAAAATCTAATTTTTTATTTTTATTTTTTTGATTTTTTATTATTTTATTATTTTATTATTATTTTTTTGGATCGCTGAATTTTCGACACGTGGCATGGTGGCTAACAATAATGGATCGCTGAATTACCAAAATACCCCTTTTGCCAAATTTCATAATTTTGCTCCAAATCACCTCTAGAATATCCTGAAACTTTATTTTGGTGTCGGGATGCCCAAAATTACCAAAATACCCTTTGTGTCGGGACGCCCAAAATTACCAAAATACCAATTTCACCAAATTTCACAGTTTTGCTCCAAATCACCTCCACAATGTCCTGAAACTTTATTTATCTACAAAATAACACAAAACACATCAAAATATTCACAAAACTCAAGAAACTATACAAATTATTAAGTTAAATGTGTGGGAAATAGTGATAGTTTTACCACTCATCACTAGTATTGCACTTGCGCGCGTTGTGAGGGCATAACGGCATAGTTCTCATATATTTGGGTATAGGATACTCATGCAAGTGTAATAGGAGGTTGTGTTTTACTGATGGTACGGGAAACAGCTTCGCTCTGGATAGACCCCATCGGAATTCCATTGGTAGTATGACTATGTGTCATATTTTTGGAATTAACGAACCCGAGCCCGAGATAATTTGCGAGCGCATTCGCATTTCAAATTTGAGTGCGGCACGCAAGTCAAATCAAGCGTAAAATCATTAGTCGCATCAAGCGTCAAATCGTTAGTCGTTTCAAGCGTCAAATCACTTATCACTTTGAGTGATGTGACTTGACAACTTGAATGATGTGACTTGACCACTTGATGGATGTGACTTGATGGATGTTGATTGGCTTTAATTGTTTGACTTTTTGAAAGCCAAATTCACATGAAATGAATTTGAAATTCATAAAAGTGTATTAGATACACTTTAGCCATCAACCAAAATCATGACACACACAACGTCTTTCTCTTTTTCCTCTCTTCTTCACGACCTTGGAGGGCAAAATTTCTTCTGGTCTTGGTAGTGAACTGCCGTGAGTCTTGAAGGAAAAAGGAAGCAAGTGTTTGATTTTTATGGCAAAAATTATAAGAGCTAGCACTCCGAGAGACATGCGAAGGTGATAGGGAAGTCCATCCATGAGCCGGGAATTGTTTGACGAAGCTTGAAGCTTGTTCAATGAGCATCAATAGACACCAAAATAGTGAGTTGTGAGCAGTCCACTGCCGAGCAGAAAAGTATTTTTGTTGCCTCTCGCGTCGCTCAACCGATCGATGTGGTATTCCGCAACTTCGTTGATTTGTATTCACAAATGTTTCATGCTTGTTTAATGATCTTGAGACCTTAGAAAACACCAACATAGCCATGATTAATTAATTAACCTTAATATTTCCAAAACATCAATTAACTAATTAATCATGCTTAAGTTAATCAATTTATGCTCAACACAAATTGAAGCAGAACATATCATTTTGATGCTCAACATGCTCTTTGAATTTAACATAAACATTATTGACTTTGATTCCAATCTAATCAAACCAACAATCAATATTTTATCATGCATTTAAACACATCAAATGTTGTAAAAAATAAAATTTCAAAGTGCAGTGGACTGTAGTGAGCATTCGGCCATACTAAGGGATTTGTGATTTTTTGATTCAATCAATTTATCTCAAATCTAATCATGAATAACTCTAAGTTATCATATTCTAAGCATGTTCAAACCATCAATTTGAAAAAATCATGTTCAAAACACAAAAGCCCCAAATTTTAGTCTCAAGAACCCTAGAATTTTTCATGCTTAAAATTGGCTCATGATACCATTGTTAGTGTTCCTAGAAGATCCCAATGATCTAATAAGCATGAAATTATGTGATAAAGATCATTATAAGTTTTGGAATATACTTACAATGAACGGATTGGAATTTAAATTTTTTGAGAAGTGATCTCCAAGATCCAATCATTCAATGTTGATTCCAAGCTTTGAGTTGTTTCCCTATCACCTTTGTTGATCTTTGAAGTGCTAGCTTTAAATGATTTTGTCACAAAATCAAAGATAGGAGGATACCAAGTTCACGCCCATTTTGAGAAGCTAGGGTTTGTGTTTTGTGATATGTTCCCAAAATGAGAGAGCGAAGGCTTTTGGTGAAATCCAATTTACCATTTTCATCTAAACAAGGTGGTTGGGTAAATGGTTTCACCAAAACCATTCCAAGGTGGTTGGGAAAGTTGGTGGTTTGGCATAAATACCAACCACTCTCATAACTACCACATGTGAAGTGGGCCTCACATTTTGAATTCAAAATTCAAACTATTTCTACGAATGTTTATCGCGGCTCGGATCCGTTCAATCCGATTAAACGAATTTTCATCGCTAAATAATTAAATCTAATTTTATTAAATAACGACGCCTCGTAAATTTATTACGAATGCCGTTTACGAATTAATTATAAATTAATCTGTTCGCATGTATTAAAGTCCCACTTTAATTTCGTGTTGAAATCTAATTCCAATTAATATATACGATATATTAACTTTAGCCCATATCAATAAATTAAATAGAAAAATCATATTTAACTATTAAATTTATTTTACTGATTAATTCTAAATTAATTGCGCTCTCTCTCTTCCAAACACATCTAATCCCAGATTAAATAATACCTCAATTAATCCCAGATTAAATTTCCCTCTCTTAATTAATCCCAGATTAATTCTAATTTAAATCAACTGTCATCGGTGAATCTTTGGGAAGCGACCCATGAGACCTCTGGATATATTGGCAGTAAATCCGGTTATCGGACTATCCGATTAAGTACGTACCGCGTACTATGTGCTAACCGATTTACAAGACATGGTTGGCTTCTAGCAAAGCACCGTGCCTACCCAATTCTCCAGAAATATTCTTACTGGAATATACAATCTATGTCAGGCGTAGAAAACGTAGTATTGCGTATAGCGATCTAGTATCAAATGTCACATGCAAGGCCTAGGGCTGGAATAGTGTCTGCCCCGTACGAAGTATATATTGGATCACAATGAACTAGTCTCTTTAATCGTATAATCATGACATTGTCATATTATCCCAATAGTTGCAACACATTAGAGTACCAGTTGTGTATCCCTGCGTGATCATATTCTTCATATAACTGAAGTGATACTTCCATCCTGACATCACATCCAATACTCTACGATTCTCAATAAGCCCAGAAGAGGCGTACACATAACCTGTTAAAGTCTCGGACGACCAAAACTAAAGTGTAATGATTGTCGCAAGTATTAGCGATGTAAGTCTCAGGTTAAGACCAAATACACCAACCCCTATTCGGATTCCCATAGATACATTGTCATACAACTAATGGGATTCCATGGGGTCTATCCGAAGCGAAGCTGTTTCCGTACAATTGATAAACACAACCTCCCATCACACTTGCATAAGTATCCAATACTTAAATATATGAGAACTATGTCGTTATGCTCCCACAACGTGCACAAGTGCAATACTAGTCTATTCTGTATTATCGATGTCCAGTCTCGATAATACTACGACCATGGCTATTTAATGATTAAACCTTAGTGGATTGATACTGTCTCATATCTTGTAATCCGGAACTAATCATAAGGACTTTTGTCACTTTATGTTTAAGTAATCCAATTATGAAATGATAAAATAGCAATTTCATAGTCACATAGTTAATTTGTATAAAAACCATAATGTCTTTTATAAATAGTGACGTTATGGGTCATAATTGTCTAACAATCTGACAGTCTCACTGTTGGGTTTCTAGGTTTATTCCCAAGATCAACTAAGCATAGAAATGTGAATGAATAACAAAAAAGAGTGGCAGAAACACACTTACATTGATCGGTTTTTGGATGAGTTGATCAACAAAATTCATCTAAGAAACTTTGTGAAAATTTGGCCAAGGCAATGCAACAAGCTCCAAGCTTTGTGTTGTCTTTCCAAGCTCTTGAATAGGTTTCCCTAACACCTTATTATGATCCTTGATGAGTGCTAGCTCTTTGAGAATTAAAACAACAAAAATTCTTTAAGTTTTCCCTTCAAAATTCGGCCAAGATGAAAGCAAAATGGAGAGGAAAATTGGCTCACTGCATTCGGCCAAGGTGAGAGAGTGAAGACTTGTTTTTATTTTCCAAAATTCAATTTAAATCAAATACCAAAATGTTTGGTTAAAGGGCACACAAGTCATGACATTTGAGTGTATTAGAAGTCATCAACAACTCCACCAAAACACATCACAATAAAACTACTTTAAAGTGACAAATGATATGACACTTGATGTGACATGTGGGCCCCACTCGATTCCAAATACGAGTGGGCCCGCAAACACTCCCGGGCTCGGGTTCATTAATTCCGAATTAACGAACTTCCGTCGCAACGTAATTAAATCGAATTTAATTAAATAATTATGCCTAGTAAAATTACTATTCACGTCGCTAACGAATTAATTCTAAATTAACTCGTTTGCCCGAATTAAAATCTAATTGTAATTCCGCGTCGAAATCTAATTTCGTTTAATATATCGAACATATTATTTTAATGATTAATTCCAAATTAATCTTTCTCTCTCTTCAAATAGTACTTTATCCAAGATAAAGTCTCTCCGTAATTAATCCTAGATTAATTAAGCTCGAATCATACGTCATCGGTGTATCCTCGGGAAGCGATCCAAGAGATCCCTAGATATGTTAGCAATAAATACGGTCGTCGGACTATCCGAACACGTACGTACCTCGTACTACGTTTTTACCGATTTACGAGACAAGGTTAGCTTCTAGCAAAGCGTCGTGCCTACCCAATTCTCCAGAAATATTCTTAATGGAATATAAGATCTATATCAGGCGTGGTATACCGTAGTATTACGTATTGTGATCCAATATCGGATGTCACGTGCAAGGCCTGGGGCTGGAATAGTGTCTTCCCCGTACGAAGCACATATCGGATATCAAGCAACTAGTCTCTTTGAATCGGATAATCCTGACCTTGTCATATTATCCCGATGGTTGCAACCCAATAGAAAACCAGTTCTAAATCCTTGCGTGATCATCATCTCCATATGTCCGAAGTGATACTTCCGTCTTGACATCACATCCAATACACTACGATTCTCAATAAACCCAGAAGAGGCGTATATAGAACCTGTTAAAGTTCTGGACGACCAAAACCAAAGCGTATCAATTGTCACAAGTACTAGCGATGCAAGCTCAAGTTAAGACCAAATACACCTACCCTGAAATGGACTCCCATAGACACATATACATACTACCAATGGGATTCTGTGGGGTCTATCCAGAGCGAAGCTATTTTCCATACCATCGGTAAAACACAACCTCCTATCGCACTTGTATAAGTATCTAATACTTAAATATATGAGAAGAATGCTGTTATGGCCCTCACAACTCGCACAAGTGCAATACTAGCCTATTCCGCATTATCGATGTCCAATCTCGATAATACTACGACTAGAGATATTTAATGATTAAACCTTTTATGGATTGATATTGTCTCATATCATCTCAATCCGGAACTAATCATTAGGACTTCTATCATTTATATATCAAAGTTAACAAATACAAAACGGTAAAAGATAATTTCATTACTACATAGTTAATTTTGTACAAAAACACAATGTCTTTTACAAACAATGAAGCTATGGGTCATAACTGTCAAACAATCTCCCACTTGGCCTATAGCCAAACACTCAAACATCTAATACCTGAACTACGTACATGTCGCTCAAACTTTTACTGAGGAATAGCTTTCGTCAGCGGATCTGCCATGTTGTCATCTGATGCGACCTTCTCGACCTTCACATCACCACGATGTATGATCTCACGAATCAGATGGAAACATCGAAGAACATGCTTGCATCATTGATGAGACTGCGGTTCCTTAGCTTGTGCTATATCCCCGTTATTGTCACAATACAATGGAACGGCCTCAGCTACTAATGGAATTACTCCTCATCCAATTAGGAATTTTCAGATCCAAACTGCCTCTGAAGTAGCAGCAATATACTCCGCTTCTGTTGTTGAATCGGAAACAGTCTCTTCTTGGAAGATTTCCAGCTTAATGCTCTGTTATTCAAACAAAAAATGTACCCTGATTGCGACTTACAAACGTCTTTACCGGTTTGGAAACTTGCATCGGTATACCTAGTTACCTCAAGTTCTCCATCTCCATTGATTAAGAAAGCATCCCTTAGTTTGTCTAAGATACTTAAGGATGTCTTAACCGCCACTAGTTACCTTCACCTGGATCGGACTAATAGCGACTATAATGCTCAAAGCATAGGAGACATCAGGTCACGTACATATCATAGCATACATGATCGATTCGACTGCCGAGGCGAACGGTATCCGACTCATGTTGTCTATCTCATCTTGAGTTTTAGGACACATGTCCTTAGATAGATAGACGTCATGTGACACTGGCACAACAGTCCCCTCTTGGACTGATCCATGTTGAATCTCTTCAATGTACGTGCTCTGGGAGAGTCCAAACAGCTTTCTAGATCTATCCATGTAGATCTTTATTCCCAGAAAAAGGCTGCTTCTCCCAGATCTTTAATGGAGAATTTCAATGAAAGCTAAGCTTTCACTGACGTTAACATGTGAATGTCATTACCTATAAGCAATACATCGTCAACATAAAGGACAATAAAAGTCAGTGCTCTCCCACTAACCTTCTTATATACACAAGGATCATCTTCGTTTTAAATGAAATCATATTCTTTTATGATCTCATCAAAATGTTGGTTCCATGACCGCGTTCGGTCAAAAAATGGACCGATTTAACTTACAAACCTTGTTTGTAAGTCTAGGCACGATAAAACCGTCAGACTGTTGGATGTAAACATCCTCCAAAATGTTTTCGTTAAGGAAAGCGGTTTTAACGTCCATCTGCCATATCTCGTAATCGAAATATGCAGCAATAGCAAGCATTATCCGAATGGATTTAATCATGGAAACGGGTGAGAAAGTTTCGTCATAATCGACACCATGTCATTGACGACACCCCTTCGCTACAAGCCTAGCTTTGTACGTTTGTACGTTTCCATCCATGTCGGTCTTCTTCTTGAAGACCCATTGCAACCAATAGGCTTTACGCCTTTTGGTGCATCAACCAGCGTCCAAACTTGGTTGGTGTACATGGAATCCATTTCGGACTTCATTGCTTCTTTCCATAAAACGGAATCGATATCTTGTATCGCTTCCTCATACGTAGCCGGTTCGTTATCCTCAATGAGATTAAAATCTACATGAGGTGAGATCAGAAACCCATACCTCTCAGGTTATTTCCTGACTCTCTCCGACCTACGCGATTCTTGTGTAATAGAAGATTGTGGTACAGTTTCATCCTGGATGGACTGTTCTTGTTCCGTTGAGGATTCTATGCCAGCAATAGTGTCACTCCGATTTTCATCGAGTTCTACTTTCCTCCCACTAACCACTGTATTTAGGAATTCCTTCTCAAGGAAAACCATATGTAGAGCAACAAATATTTTGTTCTCTCGTGGGTGATTGAAGTAATATCCTTTGGTTTCCCTAGGATATCCTACGAATAGGCATTTATCCGATTTGGGCTCATGTTTGGTACCTTTTAAATGTTTGACGTATGCCCAGCATCCCCAAATCTTTAGGAATGAGAAACTCGGTTTCTTTCCTGTCCATATCTCATACGGAGTCTGTTGAACAGATTTTGACGGAACCTTATTCAAAATAAGTATTGCACTGTTTAATGCATATCCCCAGAAGGAAATAGGTAGCTCAGTGCGACTTATTATAGACCTAACCATGTCCAATAAAGATCGGTTACTCCGTTCGGATACACCGTTTAATTACGGTGTTCCAGGAGGAGCCACTGTGAAAGAATACCATATTCTTTCAAGTAATCTAGAAACTCATTGCTTAAGTATTCGCCACCACGGTCCGACCGTAATGTTTTTATACTCTTGCTGGTCTGTTTTTCTACTTCATGTCGAAACTCTTTGAATTTCTCAAAAGTTTTCGACTTGTATCTCATAAGATACACATAACCATAATGCGATGCATCATCAGTAAAGGTTACGAAGTATTCGTATCCACCTCTAGCCTGGCTAGACATGGGCCAACATACGTCACTATGAACGAGGGCTAACAGTTCGGTGGCGCGTTCACCTTTACCGTTAAAAGGTGATTTAGGCATTTTGCCTAATAAGCAAGATTCACATATGTTATATGAATTTGGATCAAATTCATCCAAGTACCCACTCTTCGAAAGTGTGGATATACGAGTCTTGTTTATGTGTCCCAGACGATAGTGCCACATATAAGTTTCATCTTTTTTACTCATTTTAATCCTTTTGTTTGTTATATTATATGTTTGAGATTGATTTATATTCAAAATATAAATACCATTATTTGCGATAGTAGTGCAAATTTCTATATCATTTTTATAAATAAAACACCCGACATTTCTATATACAAAAGTGTACCCACATTGGGTTAACATAGATATAGAAATAATATTCCTAGTCAAACTAGGTATATAATAACAGTCTGTAAGTTCTAGTACATGCCCCGATGGCAATTCCAAAACAAAAGTGCCAACGGCCAAAACGGCGACTGGTGCCCCATTTCCGATGCGTAGATCAATCTCCTCTGAGGCCAGTCTTCTACTAATCCGCAGATCCTGTACATCAGTACATATATGAGTACCACAACCAGAATCAAAAATCTAATTTTTAAAACTAGAAGTAGTCATGTTTATTTCAATAAGAAACATACATGTAGCCGGTGTCTTGCCCGTTTTAATCTCCTTTTGGAGTGCCTTGTACTCGCGGCAGTCACGTTTCCAGTGACCCCGCTTGCCGCACTGGAGGCATACATCCTGAGATTTGTCCTTAGGCTTCTCAGAAGCCTTTGACGATTTGGCCTTTCCCTTTCTCTTATGCTTCTTCTTCTTCACACCTCCAGTCGCCTTGGGCCCAGCCCTCGGTGTCTGAGATGTCGAAGCAAAGTGCGCCTCACGCTTATTGCTCTTGAGAACCTCATTCTCAGCTTCCTTGATAATTGACAACAACTCCCCAAGAGTGTCATCTTGGTTCATCCAGTTATAGTTTATGATGAACCATCTCCAAGTATCGGGGAGAGACAGCAAGATCAAATCTATGGTAGTCTCATCCTCTAAGACTATCCCCATCTGAGTTAGCTCGTCAATGTCAGCTATCATCTATGTCATATGGGGCTCAACAGACATGCCTTCTGACATACGTGCACGAAAGAGCTTCTTCTGCAACTCATATCTCTGCGATCTTCGGTTTGATCGATGAAGATCGTGCAACCTCGCCAACATATTATAGGGATCCAAGTCCCTATTCTGTCGACGGAAATGTGGAGTCATAGCAGCAATCATAATTGACTGAGCTGTATCATTGTCATCGATGTGAGTCTTCCAAAGCTCCAGCTCAAGTAACTGATCAGGTTTTGGTTTAGGCCCAAAAGGTGTATGTATAATATATAGAAGCCTCTCGGCTCCAAGGACTATCCACAGATTCATTTCCCAATCGGTAAAGTTCGTGCCCTTGAAGACATTTTCGCCTATTATAATGTCTTGGACATTTCCCTTTCCTGTCATCTTGATTACGATAGTCCAACTATCTAATCAACAATATTTGGGTACAGTCCAACTGTTACAAGAAAAATAACATTATATTAGTCCAACTAATAAAATAATTTTGACGAAATAATTTTGAAAGCGCGTAAAGCTAAGTATCTGAACGAAATTGTAAATTCAATACTAGCCTCCCACTATTTTTGGGTGAGCCTCTAACCCTCTGTCGAGTACTCGGGAAACCCAGTTTTCTAGTGGGCTAGGATCCCGTTAAATAACATATAACCTTGACTTTGGCCAACAAGCTGTATGATATTTAACTAGGTAGATCGCGAAGATCAATTGGATCTCATCCAATTCCTAGATCCGGTAGGTGGACATCCAAGTCCGAAACATATATACAATATATATGCCAATATATCCAATATATTTGCCTAACCCTTTTCCTCTGAATCAACTAAGCCTTGGCTTTGGCAAAACAAGCTTAATGATTCCAGTTAAGCGGAACCCATTAACATGGAAAGCTTCGTAATCAATGTCGATGGACAAGAAGTGATCTTGACTTTGGCCAACAAATCACAACTTGGATAAGACACCGATGTGGAACAAAGCCTTCATGATTCAAACACATCCGTAATTGACAAAGGTCTTGACTTTGCCCAACAAACCAATGCCAATATTGGATCTTGAGTAAGAATCACTCAACGGAAGGAAAAACGCTTAATATGTTTTTGAGGGTTTTTCGCGAAAATTGGCAACCAATTTATTATCTTTGTTAGGGTCTCATCATAAACCCTTAAGCATGCATTCTAAAAGCATAATAAGGCGAGGAAAGTAAATTAATAACGATATGCATATGGATATTTAAGATATTATTCCTAGAACAAATCACTTTTTTCTTCTCCCCGGCTATCACTATTCTACTTCTACCTAATTACATAATACAATAAGAGAAACCTCATTACATTGAGGGGAATTAGGTGAGAAGAGAATACAAAGAAATAATGAGAGATAAGGATGGACACGCAGGTCCAATTTAATAAATTACAAATTTACAATAATTTCTAAAATTTCTCTTTCCTTTCTAATATCCATCTGATATACGTTATTCATTCAACACATCCATATATTCATTCATAGCATGCAATTCAACCATTTAATCCAATTAATTAGTCTTTAATTATGTTATAATCCAATGTTCAAACAACGATTTGATTTTGCGCGAGTCCAACTCGTTTGAGAATAAATACTCAAAGTATGAATTCTTGAATTATATCAAACTACTCGTTAAATCTAATTTAATTCGTATTCAATACTAATTCATACATTTAATTCCAAATTAAATATCTACACTTTTTAATACGCTTTAACGACTTAGATTCCAAATCTAATCTTATCGGGTCTCAAAGCCCAACTAACATCCAATGTTCGTTTAATTAAAGTCCGATGGGCTTTCAATTGATTTCATAAGGCATGGGCTTTGGTCAATGTGGGTCAAACCCAATTACTAATCCCAATTTAAGGAATCACCCTCATTTTCCAAGAAAACAATTATAGCCCATAAGGCCCAATTAAACTTTTAAAGCCCATTTGTCATATTTAGACTTAATGGAATGATTTAGGCCCAATTTGGATCCAATCCAATTGGCCAACACCAACTTGGCCCAATCAAGCCCATTATGCCCAAATACAATAATTTTAAGGCCAATTCAAAATTAAGCCCATTAATCAAATTTTAAAATTCCAAATTTTATAATTTAATTAACCAAGTGTATTACATCAATTAATTAACTAAATCAATATTTCCAAAATATAATTTAACTAATTAATTATGTATCCTATTGTTAAACTAATGTCCAACATTCTTGAATCAAAAATCAAGTCCATTACATGCTATCAAGGTCTCGGACATGGTAAGGAATTTTGTCCGAATTCGTTTTTCAATCCGATTGAATTTTAAATCGACATGTCCCAATCGTTTCAAGTCATCCAATGATCTACAAAACAAAAAATACCAAGACTCTAGGGTAACTATCATACCCTGCCAAGCCTATTCAAGGGGCAAAAATTGATCCAATCAATATTTCATGAAATTGATCCAATAAAACCTCAATATATCATCCTTCAAGCATACTCAATCATTCAATTTTATCAAATCATGCTCAATTGATTTAACCCAAATTTTACCCTAATTCATTTCATGCTTATTTTGGCTCAAAGATACCATTGTTGGGTTTCTAGGTTTATTCCCAAGATCAAATAAGCATAGAAATGTGAATGAATAACAAAGAAGAGTGGTGGAAACACACTTACATTGATCGGCTTTTGGATGCGTTGATCAACAAAATTCCTCCAAGAAACTTTGTGAAAATTCGGCCAAGGTGATGCAACAAGCTTCAAGCTTTGTGTGTCTTTCCATGCTCTTGAATAGGTTTCCCTAATACCTTGTTATGATCCTTGATGAGTGCTAGCTCTTTCAGAATTAATGCAACAAAAATTCTTCAAGTTTTCCCTTCAAAATTCGGCCAAGATGAAAGAAAAGTGGTGAGGAAAATGGCTTACTACATTTGGCCAAGGTGAGAGAGTGAAGACTTGTTTTTATTTTCCAAATTCAATTTAAATCTAATACCAAAATTATTGGTAAAAGGTCACACAAGTCATGACATTGGAGTGTATTAGAAGTCATCAACAACTCCACCAAAACATATCACAATAAAGCTACTTTAAAGTGACAAGTGATGTGACACTTGATGTGACATGTGGGCCCCACTCGATTCCAAATGCGAGTGGGCCCACAAACACTCTCGGGCTCGAGTTCGCTAATTCCGAATTAACGAACTTCCATCACAATGTAATTAAATAGAATTTAATTAAATAATTATGCCTAGCAAAATTACTATTCACGTCGCTAACGAATTAATTCTAAATTAACCCGTTTGCCCGAATTAAAATCTAATTTTAATTCCACGTCGAAATCTAATTTCTTTTAATATATCGAACATATTATTTTAACGATTAATTCCAAATTAATCTTTCTCTCTCTTCAAATAGTACTTTATCCAAGATAAAGTCTCTCCGCAATTAATCCGAGATTAATTAGGCTCGAATCATACGTCATCGGTGTATCCTCGGGAAACGACCCAAGATATCCTTGGATATGTTGGTAGTAAATACAGTCGTCGGACTATCCGAACACGTTCGTATCTCGTACTACGTTTTTATCGATTTACAAGACAAGGTTGGCTTCTAGCAAAGAGTCATGCCTACCCAATTCTCCAAAAATATTCTTAATGGAATATACGATCTATATCAGACGTAGTATACCGTTGTATTGTATATTGCGATCCAGTATCAGATGTCCCATGCAAGGCCTGGGGCTGGAATAGTGTCTGCCCCGTACGAAGCACATATCGGATATCAAGCAACTAGTCTTTTTGAATCGGATAATCCTGACCTTGTCATATTATCCCGATGGTTGCAACATAATAAAGAACCAGTTCTGAATCCCTGCGTGATCATCATCTCCATATGTCTGAAGTGATATACTTCCGTCCTGACATCACATCCAATACACTACGATTCTCAATAAACCCAGAAGCGGCGTATCGATTGTCACAAGTACTAGCGATGCAAGTCTCAGGTTAAGACCAAATACACCTACCCTGAAGCGGACTCCCATAGACACATATATATACTACCAATGGGATTCTGTGGGGTCTATCCCGAGCAAAGCTATTTTCCGTACCATCGGTAAAACACAACCTCCTATCGCACTTGCATATGTATCTAATACTTAAATATATGAGAACTATGTTGTTATGCCCTCACAACTCGCACAAGTGCAATACTAGCCTATTCCGCATTATCGATGTCCAATCTCGATAATACTACGACTAGGGATATTTAATGATTTAACCTTTATAGATTGATATTGTCTCATATCATCTCAATCCTGAACTAATCATTAGGACTTCTACCATTTATATATCAAAGTAAACAAATACAGAATGGTAAAAGACAATTTCATTACTACGTAGTTAATTTTGTACAAAAACACAATGTTTTTTACAAACAGTGACGCTATGGGTCATAACTGTCTAACACTCACTGCCTCATTTCCCATTACTTTCTGGACTATGTAGGGTCCTTCCCAGTTAGGCTTGAATTTTCTCCTCGGATCTGTCATTGACGGCTTCGACTACTTGAGTACCAGGTCACCCTTTCTGATCTTGGTAGGACACATCTTCTTATTGAATGCTCGAGCCAGACTTTTCTGGTATAATTGCATGTGACATAAGGAATTCATCCTCTTCTCGTCGAGCAATACCAACTTTTCAAGCCTTTGCGAGGCCTATTCTTGCTAAGGTAATTCTGCTTTTTCTAGTACCCGCATGGATTGTATCTCAACTTCTACTGGCAGTACCGCTTCCATTCCGTAGACCAAAGAGTAAGGCGTGGTGCCTGTTACCTTTCTCATTGAAGTTCTGTACCCCAACAGGGCATACGGTAGCTTGTCGGCCCAATCTATGTAGTTCTTCGTCACTTTGGCTAACATCTTCTTTATTGTCTTATTGGCTGCCTCGACAACCCTATTTGTCTGCGGTCGGTAAGGTGACGACTTGTGATGTCCTATCCCATACCTCTGTAGCATTGCCTTCATTTCTTCTTAAAGCTGTACTCCGTTGTCCATCACAACGTGATGCGGCATCCCATATCGGTAAATGATGTTCCGAGCTTTGAACTTTGCCATCTGCTTTTCTGTGACGTTGCGAAATGACTCGGCTTCCACCCATTTCGAGAAGTAGTCTACTGCCACTATTATAAAGCGATGTTTGTTTGACGCGTGGGGTCAAATTTCCCTAATTATATCAATTCCCCATGTTGAGAAAGGCCACGTCTCTAACAGCCCATGTAGCTTTGTGTGCGGCAAATGTTCAAATTACCGTGCGCTTGACAATCATGACAATGCTTTACCAGCTTCGCGTAGTCAGCTTCTACGGTCGATCAGTAGAGGCCTTGTCTTACTATCTTATGAGAAAAATTCAACCCATTCATGTGCGGTCCACATACTCCGGTATGTACTTCTTCCATTGCTTCTTCTTTCTTCAAACACTTCAGCTGAATTCCATTTGCTTGTATCTTGTAAAGTTCTCCCTTCAAACTCACAAACTGAGAAGCTAACTTCTGGATGGCTATCTCTGAATGTCGTAATAACATGGTTTTCGGTCGTCGACCTCTACATCTAATATCCTCTCTATTTCATAGACGGGTTTGTTCGCTGTCGTCAGCACTAGAGGTCTCATCACCAACTTCTTTGGATTTTCCCAAGTTGCGGCTAATGTTGCTAACGCGTCGGCCATTTGATTCTCTTCTCGCGGCAAATGCTGGAACTTGTAATTAGGGAGGGCCTGTGCCAGACTCATGAGGTGGAATAAGTACGGTTTCAACCGGTCTTCCTTTAATTCCCATTCTCCTTGCATTTTTTGGATTACCAACATCGAGTCTCCATAAACTTCTACATTCTTAGCCTTCAAAGCTATCAGTGCCGTCAGTCCAAATGCGCATGCCTCATACTCAGCCATGTTGTTGGTTACAACGGACGTTAATCTCTTGGCCATAGGCAAGGTTTCTCCTTCAGGGGTTACTATCACAATTCCTATTCCGGCTCATTTGCTGTTTATCGCTCCGTCGAAGTACATCTTCCATCCTTGGACCATTTTTTCTTAGATTTCCTCGTCTGGGAATTCAAACTTGTACTGATCCCCTTCTATCGGTTGTAATGTCAGGAACTCTACTACTGCTCGCCCTTTGATCACTTTAGATATGAGATGCTCAATATCAAACTCTGTTAGTAGTACCAACCACCTGCCTAGCTTCCATACTAGCGAAGGCACCAAATGTAGATACATCAGGGGATTCTCCTTTGCTACCACTTGGATCTTGTACGATTGGAAGTAATGACGCAACTTTCTGGACGCCCATACTATTCCTAAACAGATCTTTTCTACTTCTTGATAGCGGGCTTCATATGGAAGAATCTTCTTACAAAGGTAGTAGACTGCATGCTCTACCCCAGTAGTAGACTGCATGCTCTACCCCAGTCTCATCTGCTTGTACCATCATTACCCCTAGCTCTTCGGGCTCTATGGCCAAATACAATACCAAAGGATTGCCCGGACTCGGAGGCTTCAAGACAGGAGGCTTCACCAAGTATCCACTGATCTTGTCGAAAGCTTCTTGACATTGCTCATTCCATTTCACTGGCTGGTCTTTTCTCAGTAATTTGAAGATAGGCTCACACACTGACGTCAACTTGGCGATGAACCGACTCATGTACTGAATCTTCCCAAGGAATGCTCTCACTTCTTCTCTGTCTTTGGCGCAGACATCTCGATAATCGCCTTGATCTTCTCAGGGTATAGTTCTATTCCGCCCATTTCGACAGTGTGTCCTAGTAACTTTCCTAACATTACTCTGAACATGCACTTCTTGGGATTTAACCGCATGTTATAATTGTCAACTCGTTCAAGAAATTTCTTCAGTGCTTCTATATGTCTGCTTCTCGTCTCTGATTTCACCATCATGTCATCCATATATACTCAATCTCCTTATGCATCAAGTCATAGAATAACGTAGTGGCCATCCGTTGATAAGTGGCTCCTGCATTCTTGAGCCCAAACGACATCACTTTGTAGTAATATGTACCTCACTCCGTAACAAAGGTAATCTTATGCTTATCCTCTTCCTCCAGAAGAACTTGATTGTATACTGAGAACCCATCGGCGAACGAGTACATGGCATATAATGCCGCACTATCAACTAGTACATCTATATGAGGTAAAGGAAAGTCATCCTTCGGACAAGCTTTGTTAAGGTCTCGGTAATCCATACACATTCTGACCTTCCCGTCTTTCTTCGGCACCAGCACAATGTTCGCCAACCACTCGGGGTACTTCTCCACTTCTAGAATCCCACATCTATTTGCTTCTTGACCTATTCTCTAACCTTTTCGGCCAACTCTGGTCTCATTCTCCGAAGCTTTTATTTTACCAGCCTCATGTTGGATAAGTCAGTATCGCATGCTGGGTAATGCTTCTATCTACTCCAGGCATGTCTTCGTAGGACCAAGCAAATACTTTAACATATTTAACTAATATCTCTTCTAATTTTTTCCGTTCATCAGAGGTAACCTCACTTGCAATTAAGATCTCCTTGGGGCTCTCAAGTGTGCCAAGGTTAAATGCATTTGTTTTGGTTGAGTTGATATCAAATATACTCACATCATGCAAGTTGAAAGGAAGAGACTCATCCAAATAAGCAAAGTGATTGTCTTTATTACTAGCAAATACGGGAGTACACTCAAATAAATCAGGAAGATGAATGTCTTCATCATCTACAGACACTTCATCATCCGTAACCGGATTTTTCTCAGCCTCCTTATTCTCTTCGAGGCTTAGGCTCTCCGGTTTCATCAGCTCTTCTTCCCACTTATCTTCTTCCTTCACAACTTCTTCCGTCAGCGGTTTCTCACACAGTATGTCTTGGAAGATCTCAAACCCCGGTACTATGACCCCATTAACTTCTACTAGTTCGGGCTCTCATTGATACTCGTAGCCTTCACAAATCATTCCATAATATTTAACCCTTTCTTCTTAGCCTTCGGCTTTTCCTCATCAGACTTGTATCCCAAACCCCTCCGGGTGGTCTGCGCCTTGAAGTCGGATAATGTTCCTCCAACACCTGACCAGTGCCTAGCTCGAATTTCATTTTCTCCATGATCCTAACCACCTTAGGATCTACCCACTCCTCAAAGGTTACCGACACTTGGAACCTCATGAAAGGTTGTATTTCCAAAGCAGCCACAACATTTTCTAGCTCAGCTCTGATGGTGACAATCTCTCATCTATACAGAAACTTGATAACCTGATGCAGAGTGGAGGGCATGCCCCTAAGCTTGTGAAACCATGGCCATCTCAATAATAAAGTAAAAGTGGTCGAGATATCAAGCACTGTGAACTCAACCTCATCCTCAATTGGGCCTAAATTTGACCACTGTAGCAAAAGTACCATCGACTCCTCGCTTGCTCTAATCATAAGCCTTGATAGTCATATTGGAGGGACAGCTCTGTTGTCTTTATACCCAACCTCGCCAAAATCTTCAATGGGCATACATTGAAGGATGACTCATCATCCACCATCACACAAGATGTCTTCTTGCCCGTCAATTCAGTGCGTAGCTTCCTTCTATATTAATCCCACAAACATCATGGGGTTGGCATCCTCCGGCACTCTTATCTTGATCAAGGCCTCAACCATGGCACGCTTGTGCTCTAGCGATGCACACAACAATTCCTAAATGCTTAGATGTGCTCGCTTCTTCTTCAGCTGATGCAGCACTACATCTCCTTCAGCATTATCCATGTTTTCTGCTATTTCTCTGCCATCTGCCAACACTTTCTTGCCCTTTTCTGTGGTATCACTGTAGAAACACCCACTTCGGGTCATTCTTTTCACCTCCTCTTCGTCACTGCTGGAGAATTCCAACCAAAAGTTCTTCCCTTGCTCTGTTTCATCCTCACTGTTGCTATCCTAAATCCTCAGGCAAAAGGCTTGCTGGTCAAAGGTTTGGAGGACGAGGTATTCAAGTAGGCCAGAGCTAATCATGTAGGTAGATAGCGGGACAGAGTGATATTTGGCAAGGGGTTTCTGTGTGTGTTGGGTTGCTCCTTTTCAAGGTCGGGTATTTTATGGGAGTCGATAAGGTCTTGGATTTCATGCCTGAGACGAGCACAGTTATCAATGTCCTGCCCTTTCTGCTAGTAGTAATGATAGTAAGGTTCAGGTTATAGTGTGGTGGTGGAGGATTGGGGAGTAGTCTAGCTTCTAAGGGTTTAAGGAGTCCCTACCTCGCCAACTTCTCAAGCACCTTGGACAAAGGCTTTCCCAGATTAGAAAAACGCCGATTTTTTTATGGCGCCTACTTCAGCAGAAATAGGCTTAGTACTATAAGGCCCTCCAAAAGTTCTCATATTCTGGCCATAGAACTTCTTATTCTCCACTTCTTCCTCCTCAATGTCCATGACAGTCTCCCTCAACTGTCGGAAGTCAGTGATCATAGAGGTCATCCTCCTCAACTTTCCATAGATAGAGGGCTTGGGGCCCTTGAAGATCATTTTGATCTGGTCCTTCTTCGAGGGATGAGTCTTCATTTTCAAAAGTTGGCTTCTTTAACGGTCCACATAATCCTTAAAGCTCTCCTTCGACTTCTGTTTGGTGTTCTCCATGTCACAAAGTTACAAGTTGATCTCCAAGTCTGTGACATACTGACTCAGAAAGGCCTCTGCCAATGCCCTCCAATCGTCTTTGACCTTCCTCTCCAGGCAATGGTAAAATACCACATGTGCTCCCTCAAGCGACATCCCAAACATCTTCTGGATCTGACCCTTCGATAGACCCGCTGAACTCATTACAGAAACGTACTGCCGGAGATGGACCCTCGGATCTACGTTCCCGTTGAACTTGGCTATATCAGACATTTTGAACAGAGCCGACAGCTGTTCCTCAAACGTCATCGCCTCATAGTCCAGCAAATTTTCATGCTTACCTTTTATCTTGCGATTAACTGACTCTACCTGATCTCGGAGTTTCTGCAATTCAACCTCAGACCCGGCTAACCTTCCCGCCGCATACTCAGCCATGTCATCATCAAAGATAGGGATATCATCACACAACCTGTTCGGAGGGTCCTCACGCCTCTTATTCTCAAAGCCTCCCCCAGCATGGGGCACAACCATATTGGCCATAACGTCCGTCAGAGCTTGCAGTTGCTCGGTAACCTTAGTGAGACTAGTCTCTAACTGATCCGTATGAGATCCTTCATTAACTGATTCGCTCATGTTTGCTGACGGCCTTTTGATGAGTCTTCCCTCTTCCCTAATCCAACGGGTATCTATGATGTCTTTTAAAACTATAAGTTAGCATGTATACGTGCGATACATGGAATATATAAGTCGGCCCATTACTATTTTAAAGCATTCAATCATACTATTGCGAGGTGAAAACTTGTCCCAGTTGAAAAGGCCCAATAAGTTTACACTTTTGCGATAACATGGCTAAACAACTTCAAATGATAAAGGGCCTAAACATAAAGTGGCCCATCGGCATTTTAGAAGTTTTTGGACCAATTGACATAAATCACGGACTCGTCCCAATTTAAATGGCCCAACACGCCCATACCTCATGATAAAAAGTCCAACTGAATCCAAATGACGATGGTCCTAAACACAAATATAAAGGGATAGTTTCTATTTGTCCTACAACTACACTTCATGTGTGGGTTTATAGGGGTATGGACAAAGGCTCTCGCCGCTGAAGGATTTCCCACAACTATGACTCCCCACTCATGGATTCAAGCGACCAAGTGAGGGCACCCTTTTTATACGCTAAGGTACGTGCCAACGAGTTAAGATGCGTGACTGACTGTTAAATGGATTTCCCATTGTAGATTCCCCAGAGGGAGGGTGGAGCAAACTCTCTTAAATGCATAAGCCTCTTAGGCTCTTATCGCCTTGGTGACAGGAATAAACAACTAGTCCTCCAAATTAGTCCATCACAGTGAGCTACAGGTAAATGATTATCTAAATGACTTCACGTCTTTTCCTTATAGAAATGTAGTGAATGAAGGAAGACACCAAACCATTACCTAGCTCTAATAATGCCTTTGATTAAACCCCTTCAACCCACGGCAGACACGGTCAATTAAAGCACATATTATAAATATTACAAGACATTATTTCGGGGCTGATTCTCTATCCTCAGTGGAATCACCAGACTATAGGACACAGAAATTGGCGACGCTGTTCCAGGCTCGCGGCCTAGTTGGGAGTACGAAATAGTCCATAAGGAACTAAACCGGAGAATAATGGAGTCGCCACCCAGTGTGAGCTAGGGAAATAAATTAAGGCCGCACTCACCCCTCGTAAGAGAAGACCTCAAACCATTGGGTTCGGAATGGTCCCTTACTTATGCCACTTGTAATGAAAAGATTTGTGCAATGATTTAACCAAGTCTACGCAACCTACATATACGAGAGTAACCTACGTCTAAGTTTGTATGCATAAAAATAAAGCATAAATCTAAGTTTGCATGCATAAAAGTAAGTCGGCATAACGGCAAGCACGCAAGCACATGAACGCATTAAATCGAAAAACAAGACGATATAAATAAATAACAATCTAAACATGAATGTACAAGGGATATAATTAAAAATTCCTAATGAAAAAGAAATAAATAAATCATGCTTGGAAATAATCAATTAAATCATGCTTAACAATAATGTACTAAACAACCTAATCATGCAATAAAAGTAATATACTATTTCCAATAAACAACGAATAAACAAAAAATTGGATGAAACGAAACATGTGTGTCTCTCAAGCGGCACGTGACATTGTTTCCCGAGTACAGACCACACTACCGTCCTTTCGAATTCGGCTACGGAATTTACGTCCGAGTTTCCATCCAATATATCACAAGAGATAACACAAATTTCATTCATCCCATGGCCATAACATTCACGAATCCATGATATACATGCGAAGAAATAAAATAAATAATGGAAAGAAAGTACGGGAATAAATAAAAAGGGTGCCCTCACGTCTAACCTCTTAAGTCGTCTCTTGGAAGTGCGTTTATGGTCATCGGAAAGGTTGATGCTCCGCAACTTTTCTGATTTACTGGTTCGTTGATTTCCTTCGCTGTCTTGCTGTTTTGGGCTGCTGTTTTACTCCATTTTACTGCTCTTTTTGCTGTATTTTTTTGTCACTGTTTTATGATTTATTGGGCAGTTTTTGGACAGTCTATGCGGTGGTTTAGGACAGTTTTAGTGGGCAAAATTTTTGGTAGTTTAGGAGGGCAGTTCATGTGTAATTTCGGTGGTTTGGGAGTGCAGTTTAGGGCAGAATTTTTTGGTGGTTTGGGAGTGTAGTTCGGGATAAAATTTTGGTTGTTTGGGAGTGCAGTTCAGGGTAAAATTTTTGATGGTTTGAGAGTGCAGTTCAGGGCAGAATTTTGATGGTTTTGGGGTGGTTTCTAGACAGTTTCTGGGGTGTTTGGCAGTGATTTCCCAGAAAATTTCTGGGGTGTTTGTTGCGTGAATGTGAGGGCCGGTTTAAGGTGCAATTCGGTGCAGTGGATGGGGGCTGTGTGCTGTAAATTGGGGTTTGGTTTTAGGAGTATTTTCGGTGGTGATTGTGTGACAATGTGGGGAACTTGAGAGAGCTTGGGCGTGAATTCTTGTTGCTATTGGCGTGAACGTACTAGGCTAGGGGTCTCAATGGTTTGGTTTATGCTTCTTTTTATAGGCAAGGGTTGAGGTTTACCTTATACGGGTAGGAAAACCGAGATTGTGTAATTATGAGGGAATATTTAATTTGTGTGGCATAAGGAAAAGATCTCTTTAATGTTGATTTGATTTGATTTTATTTAGTTTAGGAATGTGATTCAATTTAATTAGGAATGTGATTTTTTTGAATCTTTTAATTTGGGATGGTGATTTGGCTTGATTTCAACATGTGTTTAATGAGTGCGTTTGTTATTTTGGAAGGCTTTGGGCGTGCATTGAGAGGTTTGGGCGTGCATTAGGTCTTTTGATTGGCTTTGTGTGTGTGGGGTTGGTGGTGTGTGGTTTGCGGGGTTTGGGCTGAGGATGAATTTTAAAACAGAGGTCCAATGAGCAAACCCGAGACTAAGTGAACGAATTTAATCCAACAATGTATCAATTCCTGACTTTTTCCTTCCAACATCCGTTTCCCGTGACTTCCAAAACTTAAAGAGGAGTACCTCCGTACGAGACTCATCATCGGGACTTACTTGCAAAAATGCAGTGCCTACACCAGGCCTTACATGTTTAGTAGTTGAATGACTGTAGAGAAATGTGGGTGACTAAGCAGGTATTATTTAGCTTCTCCATTGGGCCTTACACTGATGATGTTTTGTATGTTGTTATACTTATGCATATATGACACATTCTTTTACGAAAGTCATGGTAGTTTGATAGGAATATTATACACGATGGGTTCAAGAAGAAGTATTCCTTTCAGTATAATGGAAAATCTATTAAATTATACCTACTTACCCTGGGGCAAGTCCACGAGGATCAAGTCAAGTTGCAACTTAAGAGAGATAGAGAGAACGGGAGTGCAAACACAACCTTAGAGAAAACAAGTGAGGGGAATGTGACTGAACCTAGTAAGAAAATTAAGGCTAAGGCCGTGAGTGTTCCCAAGGCGAGTGTGAGTGACATTAAGGGGAAAACAAAAGGGCGAGTGAAAAAAGCTTCTATATGGGTGAGGGTGAAGCGATGTGAGCTTTTGAAGGGTAGCAAGCTTATGCTTTTGCTAGACTACAAAGATCACCATATTTCTATTGCTAACATTGACTCTATGCTTCCTGTATCCATTTCATCTCTTTTGTAGGAATTCAGTGATGTTCTAACAGAAGACATTCCTAGTATGCTTCCACCCAAATAGATTTTATACTCTTTGCAGTCATTCCCAATAGACTAGCCTACCGGAGCAATCTCGAGGAAATGAAGGAACTTCATAGGCAAGTGCAGGATTTGATGGAGAAATTTGATGTTAGATAAAGTATGAGTCCCTATGCGATACTAGTTCTTTTAGTTCCTAAGAAAGGTATGACGTGGCATTTGTGCGTTGATTATCGAGCGATCAAAAATATAACGGTAAAGTATTGTCACCCTTCTAGACTATATGACATATTGGATGAATTACATGGTTCCAAAGTTTTTAGTAAGATTGATTTAAGGAGTGGATACCATCAAATTCATATGAGAGAGTGAGATAAGTAGAAAACTGTATTTAAGGCCAAGTATGGATTGTCTGAATGGTTAGTTATGCCATTTGGTCTTACAAACTCACCTAGCATATTTATTAGATTGATGAATCTTGTTATGCGTGCATTTATAGGTATGTTTATAGTAGTTTATTTTGATGATATCTTAGTTTATAATAAAATATTAGATAAGCATGTTACTTATTTGAAACATGATCTTGATGTGTGTTAAGAGAAGAAAACTTGTATGCTAACTTTGATAAGTGCACTTTTTGTAAGGATAGAATTGTTTTCGTTGGTTTTATTATAAGTGCAGATGGAATCAAAGTTTATGTAGAAAAGATAAAGGTGATTCAGGATTGGCCTACATCGACAATGTGACAGAAGTCAGAAGCTTCCATTCATTAGTAAGCTTCTACCATATATTTATTCGTGACTTCAGTAGTATTGCAGCACCACTGACTAAAGTAGTGAATAAAATTATTTGCTTCAAATGGGGAGAACAGCAAGAGTTTGCATTATAGGATCTTAAAATGAAGTTGTTTAATGCACCAGTTTTAACGCTACCCAACTTTGAGAAGACATTTGAGATTGAGTTTGACGCATCCGGGATAAGCATTGGAGTGATTCTTATGCAAGAAAAGTGGCCAATAGCCCACTTTAGTGAGAAGCATAATGGAGAAGTTTTGAGGTGCCCCACATACGATAAGGAATTATATACGCTAGTGAGAGCCCCTGAGACTTGGAAGCATAATATGTGTCCTCGGGACTTTATGATCCATATAGATAATGAGTCATTGAAGCATTTAAAAGGGCCATGGTAAGTTGAACAAGCGACATGCGAAGTGGTTAGAGCTTATTGGGACATTTCCATATGTAATCTGTTACAAACAAGGTAAGGAAAATATTATCATTGATGCACTATCGCGAATGTGTGTTTTACTTACTTCAATGATGCAAGGATGTTGGGATTTAATTTGATTAAGGATTTATATGCATGTGAATATAACTTTGATGAGATTTATGTTGTATGTACAAAGTCTTCATTTGGTATGTTTTACTTAAATGATGGATTCTTATATAAGAGGAATAGGTTGTGTATTCCCGCTTGTAATATGTATGAATTACTTATGAAAGAAGCGCATGAGGTATTTGATGGTGCACTTCGGTATTAGTTAGACATTAGTTTTTTTACATGACCACTTTATTGGCCTAGAATGAAATGTGATGTTAAGCGTATTTACGATAGATGTATAACATATAAGCCTTCTAAATCTAAATTGATGCCTCATAGATTGTATATTCCTTTGCTTGTACCTAGTGAACCTTGGGTTGACATATATATGGATTTTATATTAGGCTTGCATAAGATAAAAGGGGTATGGATTATATATTTGTTGTTTTTGATAGGTTTAGCAAGATGGTTAATTTCATAGCATGTCATAAAACTGATGATGCCATAAACATAGCTGATTTGTTTTCAGATAGTGCAACTTCATGGTATTCCTAGGAATATTGTATCAGATAGAGATGTTATGTTTCTTAGCCATTTTTGGAAGGTTTTGTGGGCTAAATTGGGTATTAATTCGTTATATTCTACCACTTGTCACCCACAAACAGATGGACAAACAAAAGTAGTTAATAGAACTTTATCATAATTTTTTTGCACTATAGTTGGTAAAAACTTGAAATCGTGGAAAGAAGGTTTTCCATTTTTAGAATTTCCATATAATCAGTCCATTTATGTTATTACTTCTTATTCGCCTTTTGAGATTGTATATGGTTTTCATTCTCTGACTCATTTGGATTTATTGTCTTTACCTGTTAATGAGCAAGAGAGTTTGGATGGTAAAAAAATGCGGATTTGGTGAAATTAATACATGAGAAAGCTAAAGCATATATTGAGTGGAAGAATGAACAGTATGTTTCTCATGCTAAAAAATGAAGAAAGTGCATTGTATTTGAGCCCGGAGATTGAGGATGGCTACATTTGCTCAATGAGAGGTTCCCAGCAACTGGGAGCAGAAAGTCTATTTCAAGCCTTGGAGCAGATCAACGACAATGCTTACAAGCTGGATCTTCCTGGCGAGTATGGTATGTCAGCAATGTTTAATGTTTCTGATTTGTCTTACTTTGATACAGGTGCATATTCGAGGTCAAATCCTTTTCAAGAGCGAGGGAATGACATAATCCAAGCCACACATGGTACATCAAAGAACATGGCCAACAATATAATGGAGCTATTGCAAGTAATAGAGGGCTAATCATAAGATAGAAGGCCAAAAGGATCAGAGAAACAATGGCGGGATTAGCTCAGAGTTATATGGCCAAATACGACAAACATCTCGGAGGTGTAGGACACAGAAATCGGTGATGCTGTTCTAGGCTCGTGGCCTAGTTGGGAGTATGTAATAGCCCACGAGGGAACTACACCAGAGAAATAACATGGAGTCGCCACCTAGTGTGAACCGGGAAAATGATTTAAGGCTGCACTCACCCCTCGCAAGGGAATACCTCAAACTATTGGGTTTGGAATGGTCCATTACTTATGCCATTTGTAATGAAATGATTTGTGCAATAACTTAACCGAATCTACGCAACATATATCTCCAATAGTATTCTATTTCTAAGTTCACATGCATGAAAATAAGCTCATAGCTAAGTTTGCATACATAGAAGTAAATCAGAAAGACGACAAACATACAATTTCATACGCACATTATATTTACGAGTACGGAAACAAGAGTAAATAATAATTACACAAGCATGCATAAAAGTAAATTGGAATAATGGTAATCATCTAATTTCATAAACACATTATACTTATGAATACAGAAACGCAAGTAGACAATAAATAAAGAGAGGTGATCAAGTGCATAATGTAAAGAGATGATTAAGGAGGCAATATTACATTAAGATAAATGTCCAATGATGCGATGCAAAAGAAGATAGGCAAATAGGGTGAAAGAAAAGAGATGTAATATATGCCTATATCTATATAAGACCTCGAGTGTCCGATTGAACGTATTTCACGTCCAATCGAATGTGCTTTTTCCGGCGCGGCAAACGTCATGGCCAAGGTAGCCTTTAGCTTTTCATCCCTCAAAATGTAGGACCTTTAATCCAACTTGATTTGCCCATGCGCATTGCAATATGATGCATGATTATGCAAGGAGATGAAATACAAAAAACAAATAACGGAATAAAAGGCGCGGCAAAGTATTATCATAAAGGTAGATTTTTAGACTTTTCTTCCCTCAAATAGAGAACCTTTAGACAAATATAATAAGCCCATGCGCATTACATTACAATGCATATAAAATAAATACAATAATATAGGACTTTGTATGCTCGATTGGACATATCTCATATTCAATCAAACACACTTTGTCCTGCGCGGCAAAACATCGTGGCAAAGGTAGCCCTTAGGCTTTTAATCCCTCGAAATGGAGGACCTTTAATCCAACTTGATTTACCCATGAGCACTATATCATCAATACACAAACAAATAACTTACAAAAAATAAATGGCGGAATATAAAATACGGATAATAAACACATAAGATAAAATAAAGCAAAATATGTACCGTTTACTCAAGTGGTACGTGGAGTTATCTCCCAAGTACAGACCGTACTACCATCCATTCGGATTCGGCTACAGAATTTACGTCTGAGTTTCCACCCTATATACCATGAGAGACGACACATTTTCCATTCATCCAATTACCACAACACACATTAACCAACGACTCTCATGCGAAAAAATTCAATGAATAATTACAAAATGAATGAAAATAGATAAGAAATGTGCCCTCAGGTCTAACCTTTTATGTCGACATTTGGAAGCACGTTACACGGCCGTCGGAAGGGCGGATTCCCCATAATTTGTTAGTGTTCCTAGAACATGCTAAGAATCTAATAAGCATGAAAACATGTTCATAAATTCAAATATAAGTTGCGGAATACTTACAATGAACGGATTTGAGCTTTAAAATTTTGGAAGGAAGATGATTCCAACTCTTGAAGTGGTTTCCCTATCACCTTTGTTGATTTGTGAAGTGCTAGCTCCTTTGAAATTGTAATAAAATCAAAAGGAAGAAAGAAGGCCATTCACGCCCATGGAGAGGATATTAGGGTTTCATTTTTTTCAAGTGTGATGCATACACCAAATGAGGGAGAAAGAAGAGTTTTAGGTAAAACCAATTTACCCTTTTACCTAAACAAGGTAGTTGGGTAAATGGTTTTACCAAAACCATTCCAAGGTAGTTGGATGGTGGGTGGCTTGGCATAAATGCCAACTACCCTCCCAACTACCACATTAAAGTGGGCCCCACATTTGAATTCAAAATTCAAATGTCTCTACGAACATTTACCGCGGCTCGGTTCCCTTTAATCCGATTAAACGAACTTTCGTCACTAAATAATTAAATCTAATTTAATTAAATAACGATGCCTCCTAAATATATTACGAACGTTGTTTGCGAATTAATTCTAAATTAATTCGTTCGTCCGTATTAAAGTCCGACTTTAATTTCGTAATGAAATCCAATTCATATTAATATATCCGATATATTAATTTTAGCCCAAACAAATAAATTAAATAGAAAAATCAAATTTAACTATTAAATTTGTTCTACCGATTAATTCCAAATTAATCGCGTTCTCTCTCTTCCGAACACATTTAATCCCATATTAAATAATACCTTAATTAATCCCAGATTAATTTTCTCTCTCTTAATTAATCCCAGATTAATTCTAATTAAATCAACTGTCATCGGTGAATCTTTGGAAAGCGACCCAAGAGATCCCTGGATATGTTGGCAGTAAATAGGTTATCGGATTATCCGAATATGTGCGTACCTCGTACCACGTGCTTACCGATTTACAAGACATGGTTGGCTTCTAACAAAGCACCGTGCCTACCCAATTCTCCAGAAATATTCTTACTGGAATATATAATCTATGTCAGGCGTAGTATACGTAGTATTGCGTATTGCGATCCAGTATCGGGTGTCACGTGCTAGGCCTGGGGCTGGAATTGTGTCTGTCCCGTACAAAGCACATGTCGGATGTCTGGTAACTAATCTCTATAATTGGATGAACATGACATAGTCATATCATCCCGATGACTGCAGTACTTAAGAGCACCAGTACCGTATCCTACGTGACATCATCTCCACTATGACTGGAGTGATACTTCCGTCTTGACATCACACCCAATACACTACGATTCTCAATACACCAAGCAGAGACGTACACAGAACCTGTTAAATCCCTGGACGACCAAAACCAAAGCATATTGATTGTCCCAAGTATTAGCGGTGCAAGTCCAGGTTAAGACCAAAGACACCTACCCTAATTTCGGACTTCCATAGACACGTAGTCATACTACCAACGGAATTCCGAGGGGTCTATCTAGAGCGAAGCTACTTCCGTACCATCGGTAAACACAACCTCCTATTACACTTGCATGAGTATCCAATACCCATATATATGAGAACTATGTTATTGTGCCCTCATAAATCGCACCAGTGTAATACTAGTCTATTCCGTATTATCGATGTCCAGTCTCGATAATACTACGACTAGGGATATTTAATGATTAATCCTTCGAGGACTGATACTGTCTCATATCATCTCAATCCAGGAACTAATCATAAGGACCTCCTATCATTTATACATCTAAATGATCTAATCATAAATGATAAGAGTGCAATCACCTTGTGGTGGCCGGTGGCAGCCCTGAGTCACCTTCGAACGGTAGAAGAGGAGAGAAACGTGTGCGTGAAATGTGTTTCCCGATCCTGGCTCGTCGGTCCGCTTCACGACCCGAGCCACCTACCAAATCAAAGCCCTATGAGAGTACTACGGGTATGAGGAATCGATTTTGCCGAACAGCGGCCTGTTACACGTGAAATGAGGAAAGAAGCATCGGATGAATAGTAGACCCAGATGAACAGTAACTCCAATCGAAATTTCATCGACACCAGCGCGTTCGAATGGCTGAGGGGAGTCCGAATATGGCCTCGGAATTTCGGTACGACTCTCCGTTTAGATTTCATCATTTTCAAGTTTACAGTTTTATATTTGGATGGTTCTAATAGTTCCGTAGCGTAGCGAATTAGCATGGAATGAATTGGATATGTCTTAATATGCTAAAACGATAAATGTGGTAGAATTCGGGAGGAACAGATTAGATTTGATCGATCCGGTAGTATTAGCGAGTTTCTGATAAAACAGAGTTTCTCGCGCGATTGAGCTTAGATGACCCTAGCCTTGGTTGAGATATAAATATGTTATTGCGAGGGTAATTAAGTAATTCTGTATTAGTTCGGAGGGTTCAAGACCCTTCCGTAGCGTTTGCGGAAACTTTTCCGTAAGTTTTTACCGCAAACGCGTAAAATGAGAATCTGAGGTATCTAGTTAGTTCAGAATAGTGTAGAAAGACATATTAGAGTAATGAAGCTTAAACCGTAGAGTCGGTGAGGATTCGTGTATTTCGGGAAAGTCCGGAAGTATATATAGATGAGTAGAAGTTCCGCAAATAGCGTTCTGACATGTGTTGTGATTTGTTTTGACAGATCGGACCCAGGTTCGGAGTGTCCGCATAACCAGGTAAGTAACTCATGCTACGAATACTTAAGAGATTTCACATTGATCGTAATTAGTTATATAAAAAATAGTATATAGTTAAAGACATAGAACCTAGATATTTATATAAAGAAACTTTTAGGTATATGTGTAAATATGAAACCGGATATATTTATATATACTCATGTATGTGATAAGAGATTAGTAAACTCGATTTGAAAAGTATAAGAATGACAAGTTTATGCACACTCATAAAGCATGAGGACATGTTTATAAATGCTATATTATAAGACTTGGGTTTGAGGGGTTGTAGAAAACTACACCCTAGGGAATGAGACTAGTATTATGAGGGAAAGTTTGTAAATTATGCATTATACAAGAATATTAGTGACATGAGTATAGATACGAGTATTTTAAGGTGATAAAGAGCATAAATGAGTAGTATATGCATAGTATGAGAATATATAAAAGTTTATGACATGAGATTCTCGAGCACAAGTCGATAGTTAGAAAATGGTAAGTAAGTTTAAGAACTAAGAAATTGAAACTCATAGATGTTTGAAGTCTGATGTAGTAGAAGAGCTTCGATCGTGTGTGTATGAAAATAAATTATGTTTTATGTTGTTTGTGAGCCACTAGCAAGGTAAGTTATAGAGATAAGCCTAGTTATGATGGTATAAATGTGTAAGTGTACTGAGAATAGTATAAACTTATTAAATGTGAGATGATTAAAATGTAAGCATATCAGGAATAGAATACATAATTCATTACTTGCCATATGCATAAACATGTGCATGAACATAAGCATGAACATATGCATGGACATATGTGATAGTATGCAATAAGCATATAGTTTAACATGGTTAAGGTAGAGAGGATCATGAGAAAGAATCTGCATGTGTGTGTTAAGTTTTCAGTAGTCGAGCAAAAGATAAAAATGTTTTCAAAGATTTCAAAGGTTTCAAAGGAAAGTTTCAGATGTTTTGAAAGACAATATATTTCAGAAAAAGCTTTCTTTCAGTTTTGAGATTCAGTATATGGTTTTATGGTTTTCGAGGCATGAGGTAAAAATTCACCCCAGTATGTAACTTGAGACACAGTTTGGACTTGACAGATACTTTGGATTCGGGATTTGGGATTTGACCCCCATCCCAGTTGTACATTATTGGAATTGACGGATTCAGAGACATGTGCACATGTCGAGGACTGAGGGGACGCTCTCAGATCCTCCAGACGGGCTAGGGGGATGGTGATACATAACGCCCCTAGACCCTAGTTTGAGCTTGGGTGGTAGCATAGATCCGCACCCCCAGCTCCAATTTGTGGCTTGGGGGACGGCGAGACGTAACGCCCCAAGAACACCAGTTTCAGGACAGGTATGACATGCTTTGGGGGACGGCGATACGTAACGCCCCAATATCATGGGTTTGCATATCTGACTCTAAGGCGTATGAGGGGACGGCGAGACGTAACGCCTCCATGCGTCAGTTTTTCTACAGACACTCAGATACCAGTTTTAAGAAAGAAGTTTTGAAATATCAGATTTTTCAGAAAATAGTTTTCAGAGATAAAAAACTCAGAGAAAGTTTCAGTTATAGTTTTCAGATATAGTTTACAGTTTTGAGATACAGTTTCAGTTTTCAAATACAGACTACAGTTTCAAACACAGTTTTCAGTTTCTAGTTTAGTTTTCCGAAAGAGCCTTTTTAGAAGGAAAGAGTAAGATAAAGTTTTCAGCAAAGAGCTTTCAGAAGGGTTATCAGAAAGTATTTTCTAAAGACTTAGAATGTTAAGTGTAGTAAATTTTACAAGTCGTGTATATACCTCATGTATTCAAGTAATTTCATCTGTGATGCATATAGTTGATATCATGCATGAAAGCATTAGTACATTCATATGTGAGTTTTTCAGAAAAAGCTTAAAAGTAATAGTTATAAAAGTGTATGGCATATTGAGTAAAGTATTTTTCACAAGATAAGCATATAGATCACACCCCCGAGAGGTCATTTGGGATGCATATAGATGTTATTAATGCAAGATTATATGATTTCATATTCGTGAGTATATGGTTAACTTTGTGCATCGCATATTCATATAGAGTTAGCAGTTTGTAAGATACGAGTACAGAGTAGCAGGATCTTATTTTAATGCATGTATATCAAGGATGATTGTATAAGTTTCTTGCTTACGTAGGAAGAACATATTGTAAGGATGCTAGATCATAATGAAAAGGTAACATATGCATGTAATCATGGATAGTGGTAGTGGATTAGATAGTTAACAAAAATAAGTTTTAATTATCCAACTTGATGATATTTCAATATAATAAAAGAAAGAAAGCTATCATAATTGTCAGATCTAGAATTAGCTCAGAGTATACAGAAAAAGGTAAAGAGAAGAATGAGAATAGCACAGAATAAGTGAAATGGATTTTAACCTGTTAGCTTGTGAAGTAGTATTTGACGTATTTAATAGAAGTTAAAATATATAGGTGTATATTCAGATGAAAAGATTAATAGCAAGTAACACGGGAATAAATGGATATAAGTTATAGAGTTAAATTAGATTGGTTAATGATTGCATGATTACTTACTGAGTCATTACGACTCACACCACCACAGTTCGTTAGTTTTGCAGGTCAGCAGCTGTCTTATAGAACCAGCTATTGTTTGGTGAAGACTTTGAAGACGGTGGATCGCCCCAGTCACAGTCAAGAGAGTCCTGGGTCGAGCTATGGGTCCCCACGGCCCTTGTATGGTTTTTTGTATTTGCATATCATTTGTATAAGTCATGTAATGGCATAGTTTCATTTTGAGTTCTGGACGGAGGCCAAGTAATTTGTATTTTGTTCATTGAATCCAGGCCTGAGGCCTTGTTGATGAATGTATTGATGTTGAGTTACCGGCCTGAGGCTGAGATTGTATGTTCTTGTTGTATATTGATGCTGGCTACAGGCCAGGTTACATGATGTTACGAATACATCATGTCGAAATTCGTCAGAATCAGAGGCTTATGGAGATGGGTTCTCATGTCTCCTGCCGGTAGCATCCTGGCCTAGGCGGGATGTTACATTTTGCCTAACAAATAAGATTTGCAGATATCATATGAATTAGGATCAAATCTGTCCAAGTATCCATTCTTCGAAAGAGTGGATATACGAGTCTTATTAATGTGTCCCAGACGACAATGCCACTGATAAGTCTCATCTGTTTTACTCAATTTAAGCCTTTTGTTTGTCATGTTATATGTTTCAGATTCGTTTATATTCAAAATATAAAGACCATTATTAACATTATTGTACATATCAAAACATCATATTTATATACAAAACACCCAGTGTTCCGGAATACAATGGAATACCTGCATCGGGTCAAACTAGATGCAGAGATGATATTTCGAGTCAAACTAGGAACAAAATAACAGTCACCTAATTTAATTACATACCCCAATGGCAGATTCAAAACATAGGTCCTAACGGACAAAACGGCAACTCTTGTCCCATTTCCGACTCGCAGGTCGATCTCTCTTGAAGCCAGTCTCCTGCTAATATGCAGATCGTGCACATCAATACATATGTGAGTCCCACATCCAGAATCAAAAATCCAATTTTTAAAACCAGTAGTAGACATGTTTATTTCAATAACAAACATACTTGCAGCTGAAGTCTTACCCGCCTTCGCTTTCTTAAGTCCGCCTTGTACTCACGGCAGTCACACTTCTAGCGACCCTATTTACCACGTCCTTTGTCTTCCCATAAGACTTTGACGATTTAGCCTTGCCATTTTTCCTTCTTTTTCTTCAAACCCCTAGAAAGCCAAGGAAGCTTCGGCCAAGCCTTGGCTTTCTGGAATGTCGACGTAAGATGCGCCTCGCTCTTCTTGCCTTTTTTGAAGTTCTAGTTTTGCCTCTTTCAGCATCGCCATTAATCTCCAAGAGTCTTTTCTTGGTTCATTATATTGTAGTTCATGACAAACCCGCCTCAACAATCGGGTAAAGACTGTAAGATCAAATATATAGAAGTCTCAGCCTTGAAGGTAATGCCCAGCTGACCTAGCTGTTCGATGTCAGCAATCATCTGTGACACATAATGCTCGACAAATGTACCCTCTAACATATACGAGTGAAAGAGCTTCTTTTGCAATTCGTACTTCTGAGATCTAAGATTAGATCTGTGAAGGTCCTTCAATTTCAACATCATGTTATAAGGATCCAATCCTTTATTCTGAGGATGAAATTGAAGATTCATTTATTGGACAATTATGACCCATAGCATTACTATTTTTAAAAGACATTGTGGTTTTTGTACAAATTAATTATGTGACAATGGAAATTGTTATTTTTTCATTTTGTAATTAGATTACTTAAATATATAAATGATAAAGTTCTTATGATTAGTTCTGGATTATAAGATATGAGACAGTATCAATCCAGGAAGGTTTAATCATTAAATATCCCTAGTCTTAGTATTATCGAGACTGGACATTGATAATGTGGAATAGGCTAGTATTGCACTTGTGCGCATTGTGTGAGCATAACGGCATAGTTCTCATTTATTTAAGTATTGGATACTTATACAAGTGTGATAAAAGGTTGTGTTTATCGATGGTACGAGAACAGCTTTGCTCTAGATAGACCCATCGGAATCCCATTAGTAGTATGACTATGTGTCTATGGGAATCCGAATTAGGGTAGGTATATTTGGTCTTAACCTGAGACTTGCATCGCTAATACTTGCGACAATCAATACACTTTTGTTTTGGTCGTCCGGGACTTCAACAGGTTCTATGTACGCCTCTTCTGGGTTTATTGAGAATCGTAGTGTATTGGGTGTGATGTCAAGATGGAAGTATCACTTCAGTCATATGGAGATGATGATCACACAGGGAAATAGAACTAGTACTCTATTATATTGCAACTATTGGGTGATATGACAAGGTCATGATTATCCGATTAAAGAGACTAGTTGCTTGTGATATGATATATACTTCATATGAGACAGACACTATTCTAGCCTCAGATCTTGCATGCGACATCCGATATTAGATCGCAATACGTAATACTACGTATACTACGCTTGACAAAGATTATATATTCCTTAAAGAATATTTCTGGAGAATTGGGTAGGCACGACACTTTGCTATAAGCCAACCATGTCTTGTAAATCAGTAAGAACGTGGTACCGGGTACACACGTGTTCGAATAGTCCGACGATTGGATTTACTGTCAACATAACCAGTGATCTCATGGGTCACTTCCCGAAGATTCACCAATGACGTATGACTCGAACAGAATTAATCTGGGATTAATTATGAGAGTGAGAAAATTAATTTGGGATTAATTACGGTGAGAATTTATCTCGGATAAAATTCAATTAGAAGAGAGAGAACGATTAATTTGGGATTAATCGATTAAAATAATATATTCGATATATTAAATAAAATTAGATTTCTAGACGGAATTAAAATTAGATTTTAATTCGGGCGAATGAATTAATTTAGAATTAATTCGTAAGCGACTTTAATGATTTAATTAACGTCGCAACGGAAAATTCGTTAATTCGGAATTAACGAACTCGAACCCGAAATGTGTTAAGCGGTCCCAGTTGGATTTTGAATTTAACGTGGGGCCCACGAGTCACATCACTAGTCAACTACTTACTTTATGGTGATGGAAGTTAGTGAAGACTTTGATGTTAGCTTGTTTCTTACACTATCATTATTGTAATTGATTTGTAAGACCTTTACCAACTTTGGAATATTTGGTAATTGATTTATTGATTTTGGAAAATCAAATCTAAAACATATCCTTACTTGGCCGAATCCTCTCCCTCTTCTTTCTCTCAAAAATGGCTTGAACAAAGGGTTCATGTATTCTTGATTTTTGTTTCAAAAACTTGCATTCTAGCATATCAAATAGTCATCCAAGGTGATAGGGAAACCATTCCCAAGAGTTTGGAATTTATTCATCAAGCTTGGAGCAAAACATACAAATCAAAGAGGAGCTTGGAGCACTTCTAAAGGAACAAAATTTTTGTTCTCAACACATCCTATAAACCGTCGTTGTAAGTATTTTTCCCCATTCTTACTTCGAGTATTCATATCTTTTATGCTTAATTGATCTTGTAATTTTTCTTAGAGAACTCAATAATGGTATTATGAGCCAATTTTAAGCATGAAATATTTTGGGTTCATAAACTTTATTCTGGGGATTTTGTGATTTGAGCATGATATCTTCAAATTGAATGTTTGGTTATGTTTGGAATATGATAACTTAGAGTTATGCATGATTAATTTGGATAAAAATTGATTGGATAATTTTTCCCCAAATTGGATAGCATGGTCGAATGATAGAACCCTAGAAGCTCATGGTGTTTTTTGAATTTTAGGCCATTGGATGTGTTTAAAATACATGAGATATATTGATTTGTGATTGAATTGGATTGAAATCAAAATTGGTTAATTTTGTGCATGAAAACCGTGAGATGAGGAGCATGGAATGAGGTTGATTTTGCTTCAATTATGTTGGACATGAATTGAAAATTATAAAGCATGATTAATTAATTAAATTGGTGTTTTGGAAATGCTAATTTGACTAATTAATTATGGCTATACACTTTAATTAAAAAATTATGATATTTGAAATATTGTAATTTATTAAATTAGTCTTTAATTTGGAATTGGGCTAATGTTGTTATATTTGGGCCTTATGGACTTGGTTGGGCCAAGTTGGTTTAGGACAATTGGATTGGATCGAAATTAGGCCTAAAACCATTCCATAAAGTTCAAATATAATAATTGGGCTTTTTTAAATTTAATTAGGCCTAATGGACCGAAATTAATTTTATGGCAAATAAGGTGATTCCTTTATTGGGCCTTGGTATTCGGGTTTGATCCATGTTAGCCAAAGCCCATGCCTTATGAAATTAATTAAAAGCCCATTGGACTTTAATTAGATTAACATTAGATGTTAATTGGGCCTTTGAGACCCATTAATATTAGATTTAGAATCTAAGTCGTAATGACATATTAATAAAGTGTAATTGTTTAATTCAAAATTAAATAAGAAATAGCATTGAATACAAATTAAATTGGATTTAAAATTATAGTTTGATATAATTCAAGAATACGAACTTTAAGTACTTATAATTAAACGAGTTGGACTCGCGCAAATCAAATCGTTATTTGAACATTGGATGATCACTTAATTCAAAGATTAATTAATTGGATTGGATTGATTGAATAACATGATTTGTGTGAATACATGGATGTATTGAATGAATAATGTATATCGGATGGATATTAGAAGGGTGAAGGTAGTTTTGGAAATTATTGTAATAAATTTAGAATTTATTAAATTGGACCTGCGTGTCTAGCCATTATCTCTTGACTCTTTGTAATTTTCTTCTCACCAAATTTATTTATCGCGCCTTATTATGTTTTTAGAATGCAAGCTTACGGGTGTATGATAAGACCTAATCAAAGATAATAAATTGGTTGCCAATTACGCGAAAAAGAATAATAAGGCGCGATAAAAATTAATAATGATATACAGATGGATATATAATACAATTTATTCCTAATACAAATCTCTCTCTTTTCTCTCTCTCACTAGCACTTTACATTCTTCTACCCAATTACATAATACATAAAGAAACCTCATTTTCATTGTGGGGAATTGGTGAAAAGAGAAATACAATGAGATAAGAAGGTGAAAGGCAGGACATGCAGGTCCAATTTAAATAAATACCATATTTACAATAATTTCCAAAATTACCCCCACCCAACTAATATTCATCTGATATACATTATTGATACAAACACATCCAAGTATTCACACAAAGCATGTTGTCAATCAATCTAATCCAATTAATTAATCTTTGATTAATGACCATCCAATGTTCATACAACGATTTAATTTGCACGAGTCCAACTCGTTTAAAATTAAATACTCAAAGTACGTATTCTTGAATTATATCAAACTATAATTTTAAATCCAATTTAAATTGTATCAAATACTTATTCATGATTAATTTCAAATTAAACAATTACACTTATAATAGTACATTTTGGACTTGGATTCCAAATCCAATCTAATAGGGTCTCAAAGGCCCCATTAGCATCCAATGCTATTTCAATCAAGTCCAATGGGCTTTCAATTGATTCTTTAGGCATGGACTTTGGCCATTATGGATCCAACCCAAAATGCCAAGGCCCATTTAGGATTCACCATATGCCAAAAATCAATTTTGGCCCATTAGGCCCAATTAAATTTTTAAAGGCCCATATTCATATATTGGACTTTATGGAAATGGTTTTGGTCCTAATTGGATCCAACCCAATTTTCCAAAACCAAATTTGGCCCAACCAAGCCGATTAGCCCAAATACAATAAATTGGATTAATATATTATTCCAAATTTCACACTAATCCAATTAAAGTGTAATTAACACAATTAATTAATTAATCTAATATTTCCAAAAATATTAATTAATATAATTAATCATGCTTTACATTTCAATTCATGTCCAACACAAATTGAAGCAAAATCAGTTCTTTCAACATGCTTCATACTCACGGTAATTGCAAGAAACAACATTCAATTTTGATTTCAATCCAAATAAATAAACAATCAACATTCATTTCATGCTTATAACACATCCAATTGTCAAATTTCAAAAATCACCATGAGTTAAGCCTAGGGTTCATATTCGGCCATGAGAGGATTTTGGGGAAATCTTTGATCCAATCAATTTTTCACAATCCAATAATGCACAACCCTTAGTTATCATCATCTAATCACAACCAAACAACCAATTTCGAATTTACATGCTCCAAGCACAAAATCCCCAAATTAAAGTTAAGAACCTTAGAATCCCAAATCAAGTCTAGATGGCTCTGATATCATTGTTAGTGTCTCTAAGACATGCCAATGATCTCTAAACATGATTCTAGTGTGAACCTAACAAGTAAGTTGCGGAATACATACAATGATTGGTTGAGTGAAATTTCAAAAATTTCCAATGGATATAGAAGCTCCATACTTTGTGTTGAGTTCCAAACCCTTATGTGAGTTTCCATATCACCTTCAAGTGACTCCCGAAGTGCTAGCTTTGCCAAATTTTTGAAACAAAATTTGCCCTCCAAGGTTAACAAGAATCAACAATGGTAGAGGAAAGAGAGAAGATGAATAGTGTTTTTTGGTTTCTAAAACTTGGTGGTTGTGTTGAGTAAATGATGCCTTAAATACTTGCCAACTACTTCCATCACATGTCAAACACTTGATGTAAGTTATGGGTCTCACCTCTTTAAATTTCAAATTTAAGTTGGCTTACACAACACACTTTGGGCCCGTGTTCGTTTAATCCGATTAAACAAACTTCCCATCGCTTAATAATTAAATCTAATTTAATTAAATAATTATGCCTCGTAATGTTATTGCGATAGTCGCTTATGAATTAATTCGTTCGCTTGAATTAAAATCCAATTTTAATTTCGTATTGAAATCCAATTTTAATTAATATATCTGATATATTATTTTAGCTCAAATAAATAAATTAAATAAAAAATCTAATTTAACTATTAAATTTATTTCATTGATTAATTCCAAATTAATCGCGCTCTATCTTCTAGATGAATTTAATCCCAGATAAATTCTTGCCGTAATTAATCCCAGATTAATTTTATCTCTCATAATTAATCCTAGATTAATTATGTTCGAGTCAAATGTCATTGGTGAATCTTTGGCAAGCGACCCAATATATTCTTGGATATGTTGACAGTAAATACAGTTGCTGGACTATCCGATACATACGTACCCCATACCACATTCTCACCGATTACAAGACATGGTTGGCTTCTAGAAAAGCACCGTGCCTACCCAATTCTCTAGAAATATTCAATGAGGAATATATAATTTGTATCAGGCATAGTATATAAAGTATTACGTAATACGATCCAGTATCGGATGTCACATGCTAGGCCAAGGGCTAGCTTTGTGTATGCCTCATGTGAAGTATATATCAGCTCCCGCGTAACTAGTCTCTGTAATCGGATAATCATGACCTAGTCATACTATCCCGATAGCTGTAGCATTTAAGAGTACCAGTACCGTATCATGTGTGACCATCATCTCCATATGACTGAAGTGATACTCCCATCTTGACAGCACATCTATCATACTACGATTCTCAATAAACCCAATATAGGCGTACACAGAACTGTTAAAGCTCCGGACGACCAATACCAAAGCAAACTGATTATCCCAAGTAATAGCGATGCAAGTCTCAGGTTAAAGATCACATACACCTACCCTGATTCGGAATCCCATAGACACATAGTCATAATACAAATGGTACTCCTATGGGTCTATTCAGAGTGAAGCTGTTCCGGTCCAATGGCTAACAGAACTTCTTATCACACTTGCATCAGTATATAATACATAAATATATGAGAACTATGTCGTTAAGCTTCCATAACATGCACAGGTGTAATACTATTGTATATCACATTATCGATGTCTATTCTTAATAATACTATGACTATGGATGTTTAATGATTAAACCATTCGTGGATTAATACTGTCTCATAACTTATTAATCTGATTTAACTATAAGGACTTTTATCATTAATAATCTAAGTAATCCAATTACATAATGATAAAATAGCAATTTCCTTTTGTCACATAGTTAATTTATACAAAAACAAAATGTCTTTTACAAATAGTGATGTTATGGATAATAATTATCCAACATACAAACCAACAGATTCTACCTTGATATGCACCGGTTAACAAGTATATTGGTCCACACCCAACAATCATCTAGCAGTCAGACCATGAAAGATCTCTAACATATATGGCTTCAAAGTGTGAAGGATCACACACAAAATCAATGTTATCATATAGTCAAATGATCACATATGCTACTCGACTCGATGAGATTCATATTGACGGTTGTGTGTACTATCAACTATTAGGAAACATCTGTGAGTCATTTAGTATTCGCTCCAACGGATATCCACATGTCTATATGAGCTTCTCTTGCTCAAGATCCATTAAGTTAGACCATTAGAACTCCAATTCCAATATACGATAAATGTTAGTCTTCTAGGTTATAGGAATCTGACCGTTTTCTAAAACCAGCGATTATGAATATATATAATTTAAGAATACTTTATAATAGTGATATTATCCCAATGTCGAAACACACCCAATGTCCAGTATTACTACATGACTATTCTAAGGTCGATGTCATTCTCAGCATATAAATATATATGTATATATGTGTGCGTGTGTGTATATATTAAACTAATATACAATAAGAGATAATGACATAATAATAATTACCATTAATAAACTGAAATGAAAATTTAGTTATTTTAATAATAAATAATAAAATATAATCTATAATACATTATTCGGATTAGCTTTCAAAGCACCAACTCTAATTGTATGATCGTTTAAAAATTGAAAACACGAAACTGTGTTGTCTTTTAAGTGCCCTCAATGGGTGAGGATTGGTGGAAACTGACTTAAGATCTGGTTGTCAGATCATGAGTTCAAGTTCAAATGGTGCATTTCTTGTAAGAGTTCGGGGCAACCTGAGGTTTTACCTCTAACGTCATAGTTTCCAATATTTTTTTTTTAAAAAAATAAATTATCTTTTAAGTGTATTTTCACTGATATCTATGTACTATGTTAAATTTTGATTATGACACGTTCTTTTGTATTTTCTTAGGTTGAAATTGTTTCCCCAAAAAGAGCAAAGGATTGATAAGTTCAAATATATTTTTAATTATTTAACTGTTGGGGTTGTACTCAGAGTGCCAATTTCATGTTGTATTTCCTTTTAAATGCTCTTGTAAACGTTTTATTATGAATAAAATAAGCAGTTTCTATAATATAATATATATCTTCATATGGTAAAGACGTAATTGACCTTAGAATGATTAGTCATGATGCAGTTGCAAAAGTATCGCAACTTACATTGAGTTGTATCACGATGTTGTCACTCGTAGACAGTTCCTAATCAAGATTTACACTACTTGGTCAGTAAAGTAAACCCATTGAGACCGGTACATGTCGTATACTGGAATAATGGATTCCAATGGTTTCTCAATGAACCATCAGTCTTGGAGACTCATATACACATGTAGGTATTTATAGCGGATAATACTGAATGACTCACCGATGATTCTTAATGGATGGTACACCAACATCAATAAAAATCTTCTCAAGTTGAGTAGCATTTATGATTCTTCGACTTGAGATACCATTGTGGGCATATGAGATATCTTCCACATTTAGATGGCAGTCAAGTCATCGATCTATTTAGATTATATCTCCGTTTGTTCGTTGGGTCTGGACAGATCCTCAGGGTGTTCTGTGTGTGTCGAGATATGATCCATCTGTTCTGTGTACAGAGCATAGGTAGTCCAAATATGATTAGCAATCAGATAAAAAATATGGGTCTGTAGTACACTTTAGAAGTGAGTTCTAAGTTTTCTTTTAGAAATTGCTAATAGAGACGTCGACAGGATTGTCCCTATTGAGATTTGACATTTACATCATATCTCTGGGATATATCCGGATACTTGTGACTCAGGAATTAAACATATGCCATGACCTCGACTTGTATGATTCAGTGAGTTTATCTGTGGTCGTCATAATTTACGGGTGGGTAAATTATGGACACGAAATTAGATTTCGTGATGGATATGCATAAATCTAGAGAGTCTCACTAGTGAAATATACTCGTAAAGCACTAGGACAAGTTTTATGAATAATACTAATTATTTATAAGTCGTTTAAAGGTTAAATAAAAAATACATGAAAAATGACCTAATGGTCATTTCTTAATTAATGTATATTTGTATTTAATGAATAATTTTTTAAATACACATTAATTAAATGTCAAATTATGATATTTGACATATATCATAAATATATATGTATTTGGATATTTAAAGTAAATATAATACATATATTTAAAAAATTTATATTGAAATAATTATTTAATTGTTAAATGATTAAAGTAATTAAAATATAAATATCTTAAGTTATGATTATTTTAGGTAATGACTTTAGTTGATTTATATAACTTGTTGTAAATCATTAAATGTAGTAATGATCAAATGCACAAGGTTATAAAATTGACTTTAATGAAAAAATATCTACATATTTTTATATACTCAAATTCGGCCAAGGGCATTATTGTAGAGTATATATTATTTTGTTTCATTTTTTATGTATTAGGTTAAAACAAGTTACCAAAAACATAACAAAAAGGTTGAGATCAAAGTTGAAGAACTAAAGAGAAGACGCTTGAAAATATTTGAATTTGTAAGTTTTTTCTTAAACTTTTCAACTAAGAAATTATCTCTATCATGTTTAGCTTCAACATGTGTTGTTAGGATGTTGTCTCTATACTTGTAGTTTGTGTTTAAATGTTCAACATGTGTTGTTAGGATGTTTTTCTCTATACTTTTAGTTTGTGTTTAAATGGTTGTGAACTTGTTTGAAAGATGAAAGTATATATGATAAGAAAGTGAACTTGAAATAAGTTCTTAAGCTCTCTTTTTGATTATTTGATAATCAAGTTGTCATTCTAGAGTTGCTAGGACACTCATTGATGATCTAGAATTATTCTTGAGTTGTTTCATGATGGTAATACGTGTTTGGTGTAGAAAAGATTGAATTAAAGTATTGAATTTGTTCAATTTTGTGTAATTTATCAATTTAAAGAAATTGTAAAATTAGGTCTAAATTTGAGGCTTTTCACATATGTGATGTATTATAATGTTTATATAATGCATATTAATTTTTGGGTTGATTGGATTTGATCTTGACATGTTTTGAACAAAAATGGACTAAATTGTGAAAACTGAAAAATTAAAGGTTGTTCGGCAATTTGTAAATAATATAGAGATTTTGTTGCAGTTTATTTTTGATGTGTTGGACATGCTGGAAATATTTTTAGAATTGATTTAGAATCATCCAAAATTGTATTTGACAATTTAAAGACTAAAATAAACAAAATGTAAAGTTTAGGGTCAAACGGTAATTATCAAAAATATGATTTCTTGGTTAAAATTTCAGTTTTTAAGTATTCGGTAATTAAATAAATAAGTTTATTTAATTGATCCAAGAAAAATTATTGAAATAGGAAAATTTTGATTTTCCGCATTCCTCTGTGTTACTGGATAATCCCTGTAAAACCCCTTCAAAATAGTATTAGAGCGAGTCTGATTCTGGACACCCGATATTATTATGCTTTTAAATTCAGTGTTTAATTTAATCTTTACTTTATGCATGTATGTGTTTATTTAATTTGATTGAATAAAGTAAAAGCATCTTTTGCGAAAAATGCCTAATTAATAAGGATTTATGTTAATTATGAATTTGATACATGTTACGTGGTCTGTCTTGTCAATATGGTTTATGGATATCTTTTCTATGACTACATCCGAGAATATGCCAAAGCTGTGAGGGTGTAGTCGATAGAAATTTATTTATGTCAGATGTATAACTGATATTGGATAAATTCAAGCGAAAGCAAAATCCTAAACGTGTCAAAGCTCTCAGGGTTATGCAAGTAGCTTGAGTTTATCATTGATGAGTTTAACCTTGGTACGCCTCCTCGTGAACGTGCCAAATCTGTCACAATAGGAAACGACCAGGATCGGAAACACATGAGTCACTATTGAGTGATTTACAATAAGTTGTCTACCATATGAATATACATAAGCGAGAACATTGCTCTGAGCTGAAATATTTTGATCCATATTTTACTATTTGTATTTAATTTAATTATTAAATCTTTATATTCGGTTTGGGGATTACAGTATTGCATGATTTAGTGGGAGGGGTATTTTTAGATTAAAAAATCCATGATCTAGTTAAAACTTTCGATATTATTTGAAACTATTTAATTCTACTAACCATTTTTCATAATCTATATGATAGATTTACGATGGCGGCACAATCGACTAATCCATTTGCGCGTATGTACGAACAAACTTAAAGGTGCTGAAAACTTTTCTGATTGGGATTTAGATTTAAGGATTGTCCTTGAATCTGAAAAGTTGTGATATATACTTGAGGGTCCGCAACCCCTTGCTGTGTCTGATGGCGCAACACCGGAGGAACTACAAGTTTTCCAAGCTTGGAAAGGTGATGATTTAAAAGTTAAATCATACATCTTCAGTTCACTAGCATCGGAACTTAAGAGGCAACACTATGGCATGTTAGATGCATATAGTCTGATGATGTGATTAAGATAATCGTATATGAACCAAGAGTAAATTTTTGTTCATAAAGTTACGATGGAACTGTTCCATGCGCGACTAGATGACGGGTAAGTTGTGAGCTCATTTGTTCTTCACTTGATCGATTTGATCGAACAATAGAGGCAATATGATCTCCCTTTGAATGACATTTTTGGTATGAGTGTCATTCTTGGTTCGCTCCCAGCTTATTATCACCAGTTTCATGTTGGACAATTATGACCCATAGCGTCACTATTTGTAAAAGACATTATGGTTTTTGTACAAATTAACTATGTGACAATGGAAATTAAATTTTATCATTTTGTAATTTGATTACTTGAATATATAAATGATAAAAGTTCTTGTGATTAGTTCCGGAGTATAAGATATGAGACAATATCAATCCACAAAGGTTTAATTATTAAATATCCCTAGACGGAGTATTATCGAGACTGGACATCGATAATACAGAATAGACTAGTATTATGCTTGTGCGTGTTATGGAAGCATAACAGCATAGTTCTTATATATTTAAGTATTGGATACTTATGCAAGTGTGATAGGAGATTCTGTTTACCGATGGTATGGAAACAGATTCGCTATAGATAAACCCCTCGGAATCCCATTGGTAGTATGACTATGTGTCTATGGGAATCCGATTCAGGGTATGTGTATTTGGTCTTAACCTGAGACTTGCATCGCTAGTACTTGGACAATCAATACGCTTTGGTTTTGGTAGTCCGGGACTTTAAGAGGTTATGTGTACGCCTCATCTAGGTTTATTGAGAATCGTAATGTATTAGGTGTGATGTCAAGATGGAAGTATCACTTCAGTCATATGGAGATGATGATCACGCAGGGATACAAAACTGGTACTCTAATGTGTTGCGACCATCGGGATAATATGACAAGTTCATGATTATTCGATTAAAGAGACTAGTTACTAGTGATCTGATATATGCTTCGTATGGGACAGAAACTATTCCAGCCCCAGGCCTTGCATGTGACATCCGATATTGGATCGCAATACGCAATACTACGTATACTACACCTGACAAAGATTATACATCCCTTAAAGAATATTTCTGGAGAATTTGATAGCACGACACTTTCTTAGAAGCCACCATGTCTCGTAAATTTGTAAGAACATGGTACGAGGTACGCACGTATTTGGATAGTCCGACGACCAGATTTACTGCCAACATATCCAGGGATCTCATTGGTTGCTTCCCGAAGATTCACCGATGACGTATGACTCGAACATAATTAATCTAGGATTAATTAGAAGAGAGAGAAAATTAATCTAGGATTAATTGCGGAAAGGATTTATTTGGGATAAAATTCATATGGAGAGAGAGAGAGAACGATTAATTCGGAATTAATAGATAAAACTAATATATTTGATATATTAAATTAAATTAGATTTGATAACGGAATTAAAATTGGATTTTAATTCCGGCGAACGAATTAATTTAGAATTAATTCGCGAGCAACTTTAATAGTAATTTTGCTAGGCATAATTATTTAATTAAATTTGATTTAATTAAGTTGCAACGGAAAATTCACTAATCCGGAATTAACGAACCCGAGCCCGGGATGTGTTTGTGGGCCCACTCGGATTTTGAATCAAGTGGGGCCCATAAGTCACATCAAGTCACACTTGTTTTTCTCATCACCTTTTGTGATGGAAGTTAGTGTGATGTGATGTTGGCTTGTTTTTCATACAATTGTGAAAGGTAATAGACTTTTACCAAATCTTGGATTTGGTATGTCATTATTTGTTTTATGAAAATCAAATACAAGTCACAAATTCATTTTCTTCTTCTCTCTCCCAACCAAAATTTTCTCCCTCTCCTTTACACACATTGCCGTGAGTTTCAAATGAGGTTTTGGAAGTTTTATTGCAAAATTTTCTAAGAGCTAGCACTTTAAAAAATCATAAAAAGGTGATAGGGAAACCTTTCCCAAGATTTTGGAATCCTTTTCTCAAAGCTTGGAGCTTGACACTAAAGATTGGAGGAGCTTGGAGCAACTTCAAAGGAAGCAAAAATTTTGAACTCTACACATCCTATAACCGATCGTTGTGAGTATAATTCCGCTATAATTATTTGCGTATTTACACATCTTTCATGCTTAATATGATCTTGTTTGTTCAATAGAACCCAACAATGGTATCAGAGCCTATTTAAGCATGAAATTGAATTAGGGTTCGTAATCTAAATTTGGGTATTTTTTATTTGAGCATGATTAGATCAAATTGTTTGTTTGAGTATGCTTAGATAATGATAACTAAGAGTTTTGCATGATCAATTTTATGAAAAGTTAATTGGATTAATTTTCCCCAAAAATATTGGCTTTGCCGAATACATTAGGTACCCTAAACTCATGGTGATTTTGATTTTTTAGACCATTGGATGAGTTTAAAATACTTGGATATATTAGTTTGTGATTTAATTGGATTGAAATCACAATTGATATAAAAATCCTACCATTGTCGTGAGCCTTATGAGCATGTTAGATTGATTTTGCTTCAATAATGTTAGACATGTATTGATAATTATAAAGCATGATTAATTATGTAAATTAGTATTTTGGAAATGTTAATTTAAATAATTAATTATGGCTATACACTTTAATTAATTAAATTGTGAAATTTGGAATATTAGAATTTAATTAATTAGGTTTAATTTGGAATTGGGCTAAAATTGCTGTATTTGGGCCTAATGGGCTTGGTTGGGCCAACTTGATTTAGGACAATTGGATTGGATCTAAATTGGGCCTAAACCATTCCATTAAGTCCAAATATAATAAATGGGTCTTTTAAAATTTAATTGGGCCTAATGGGCGAAAATTAATTTTGTAGCAAAGGGTGATTTCTTATTAGGCTTTGGTTGCCAAAGTCCATGCCTTAAGAAATTAATTGAAAGCACATTGGACTTTAATTAAACGGACATTGGATGTTAATTGGGCTTTGAGACCCATTAAGATTAGATTTAGAATCTAAGTCGCAAAGGCACATTAAAAGTGTAATTATTTAATTTAGAATTAAATAATGAATTAGTATTGAATACAAATTAAATCGGATTTAAGATTGTAGTTCGATATAATTCAAGAATACGGACTTGGAGTACTTATTCTTAAACGAGTTGGACTCGCGTAAATCAAATCGTTGTTTGAACATTGGATGATCACTTAATTCAAAGACTAATTAATTTGATTAGATTGATTGAATAACATGCTTTGTGTGAATACATGAATGTGTTATATGAATAATGCATATCAGATGGATATTAGATGGGTGAGGGCAATTTTGGAAATTGTTATAATAAATTTAGAATTTATTAAATTGGACCTGCGTGTCTAGCCTTTATCTCTCGATTATTTGTAATTCTCTTCTCACCGATTCTCTTAAATGTTAATGAGGTTTCTTTAATTGTATTATGTAATTGGGTAGAAGTTATAATAGTGCTAGCCGGGGAGAGGAAATTGAGTGACTTGTTCTAGGAATAATTTGTGAGATATCAATCCGCATATCATTATTAATTTATTTATCGTGCCTTATTATGCTTTTAGAATGCATGCTTAAGGGTGTATGATGAGACCTAATGAAAGATAATAATTGGTTGCCAATTACGCGAAAAACCCTCAACAAATATTAAGTGTTTTCCTTCCATTGAGTGATTCATACTCAAGATCCAAGATTGTCATTGGTTTGTTAACAAAAGTCAAGACCTTTGTCCATCGCGGATGTATTTGAATCATGAAGGCTTTGTTACATATCGTATGTCTTGTCCAAGTTGTGATTTGTTGGCCAAAGTCAAGATCACTTATTGTTCATCGACATCGATTACGAAGCTTTCCAAAGTCAATGGGTCCCGCTTAACTGGAATCATTAAGCTTGTTGAGCCAAAGCCAATGCTTAGTTGATTCAGAGGAAAATGTTAGGAAAATATATTGGATATATTGTATATATGTTTCGGACTTGGAGGTCCACCTACCGGATCTAGGAATTGGATGAGATCCAATTGATCTTAGAGATCTACCTAATTAAATATCATACAACTTGTTGGACAAAGTCAAGGTTGTGTGTTATTTAAAGGGATCCTAGCCCACTAGGAAACTAGGTTTCCCGAGTACTCAATAAAGGGTTAAAGGCTTGTCGAAACATAGTGGGATGCCAGTATTGAATTTGCAATTTAGTTCAAATACTTGGCATTACGCGCTTTCAAATTATTTCGTCAATTATATATATTTATTAGTTGGACTAATATTTATTATTTTTCCTGTAACAGTTAGACTGTACCCATACATCGTTAATTGAATAGTTTGACGATTGCAATTAAGATGGCCGAAAAGTTGAATGTTACGGACATCGTCATGGGCAAAAATATCTTCAATGGTTTAAACTTTCCAGACTGGGATATCAACCTTAGGATTGTCCTGGGGGCCGACAAGTTGCTCTACACTATAGAGAGACCTCTTGGACCTAAGCCCGGAAATGAGCAGCTGCTTGAGCTTGAGCTTTGGAAGACTCATAGCGATGATAACTCAACTGCTCAATCCGTCACCCCTCAATTTTAGCGATAGAACAAGGAATTGGATCCCTATAGTATAATGTTCAAATTGAAGGACCTTCACCGATCTAATATTAGGTAGCAGAAGTATGAGTTGCAGAAGAAGCTCTTTCACGTTCGCATGTCAGAGGGTACATCTGTTGAGCACCATATGTCACAGATGATTACTGACATCGAACAGCCGGGATAGCTAGGCATTGTCTTCGAGGCTGAGACTTACATAGATTTGATCTTATAGTCTCTGCCCGACAGTTGGAGCGGGTTCATCATGAACTACAACATGTTGAACCAAGAAGATACTCTTGGAGAGTTGATGGCTATGCTTAAAGAAGCAAAGAAAGAGCTCCTGAAGGGCGAAAAGCATGAGGTGCACTTCGCTTCAACATCTCAGTCTCTGAGGGCTTGGCTCAAGGCGACTGGAGGTGTAAAGAAGAAGAAGAAAAAGAAGGGCAAGGCCAAATCGTCAAAGTCTTATAGGAAGGGAAATGACAAATCCCAAGATATATTGTAACAACACGGGTTATCTTAGCGAGATCACGTAAATTTATTTTTGCTCATGAGACCGAGTCCGAACGCAAGGTTAATTGTTATTTTAATTGGGAATTTTTTTAAAAGATAAATAGAAAAGGGTTAAAATTAGAATTTAATTGTATTTATATATATATTAAATAAATATCTCTAGAATTCTCTGCATACCATTGATTAATATATATATATATATATATATATATATATATATATATATATATAGATATTTTTTTACAACACATCAATTATTCTATATTTCATATAAACGCACACAGCAACACACAAAAAAAATAAAAATAAAAATGTCAAAAACACACACACAGCACAATAAGCACAATACACACACAGAACAGGAAATCAGAAAAGAAGAGGGAAAGATCGAGAACAAGGAAGAAGAAGTGGAAAGCTGAGGAAAAAAAGGGGGGACCGAAAAGAAGAGTAGAAACCAGAGAAGAGGGAGAGAGCATAGAAGAAACGAGTGAAGAGAAAAATGGAGAGGAAGATGCCGAAAGGAAGAAAGCAAAAAATAAAAAAAATAAATTTGTGCTTCCTCAAACTTGATCAAACTAAGTAAGCTGCTAACTCCATTTCTCTTGAAATTTTGATTATTTGACTTGAATCTTTCTTCTTTCATTTCGAATTCACGGCTGTTCGAGTTTGGTGTACCTCAATTTGCAAGATTAGGCTTGGAATATGAGTTAGATAGTCAGGTCATGGCATTACATCATACTTTCATATTTCAATACATGTTTTCAGTTTTCTCCTCTTCTTTTATTTTATTTTTCTGAATCATTCTCATGGCAAAACAAAAAAAACAAAAAAAACAAAAAACAAAAAAAAAAGAAAAAAAAAGAAAAGAAAAGAGAAGACAGTAAGAGCTAAAGTTTAGCTCCATCTTATTTCTCATGACAACATGGCAAGAATCATCAAGGAAGTGAATCTACGTGTAATCCTTATAGTTAACAAAGTTCGTAAGCTAACTCTATTTTTTTCTTCTTGACCTGTTTCAGATTTTAAGTAAGGAACCCTAAATCCCAAATTCAAATCTCATGAGAAAATTTAGCTTTGACTTGAATTATTTGCATGATTAAGTGAATTAGGCTGTGTATTTATTATTTTGTTGACAAGATAACACAGAACATGTGAGAAATTTATTGAAATAGTTAGACTTGATTTTTAGATCGTGATATGATTGAGTAAGGGACTTGAGGACTCTTGAATATTAAAGCTTATTCGAGTTGTCAATCTTACAAATGGTGAGGTATTAAAATGGAGTTATGTTAAGATTTGAACTTGATCTTTGTTTGGAATTTTCATAATCCTAAATTGGGTCTCCTGGCCGAGAGTGAAGAATGGGGGAAAACAGCCCACATTTTTTTTTATAGAAGGAAGTTACTTGAATTCTTCAAGGATTAATCATATTGAGTAAGTTTCTACCCTTATTTTTCTTATTTAATTAGATATATGTGATGTTTATTCATTTTCCCCAAAATTTGAATTAAGTGGCTAGTGCTTGATTTCTTCTTAAGCTTTGAATGTAAGTACTTGGCTATGCTTTTAGGAACCTATTAGCATGCATTCGAGCTAATGTATTAGATTATGAAAATTTTTTAATTTCTCCTTACCTTGACCGAGAATGGTTGGGACTTCAAGTGGTAATGGTAGGGCGAGAGTGCTTAGAAGTAGTGTGAATAGAATGGTTAAACGTAAAAGAATAAGATAGCAATAAGATATGTATGGAGAATGATAGTATTTGGGATGTGCGAGTAATGATATAAGTAAGCTACAAAAGAATGTTATCATTATGATTAAACATAATAGTCTAAGCATAAATTTCAACTTAGTAAATAATGTTCATGGATGTAAGCTATAGTAGCGTTAACGTGTGTTAGTTTGAGCATGTATTATGAAAATATATAAGAAGTAAAGTCGATGTATCATTAATGAGTATGAGTACATCAACATATGCATAGGTATATATGATAATATGAGATAAGCATACACTAAAGCATAATTAGGTAAAATGACAGCATTAGAAAGGCATATGCATATTTATATATATGACATGATTTTTAGAAGTTGAGAATGGTTTTGAAATTCAAAGAGTTTTAAAGAATAGTCTTAAAAGCTTTTGAAGAAAATGTTTTCAGAAAACGGTTGACACGGTTTAAGATTTTAAAGTATGGTTTAACGTTTTTGGGGCATGAGGGAAAAAAAAACTCACCCCAGTATGTAACTTGAGATTCCGTTGGAATTGACGGTGTTAGTGTTCCTAGAACATGCCAAGGATCTAATAAGCAAGAAAAGATGTTCATAAATTCATTATAAGTTGCAGAATGACTTACATTGAATGGATTTGAGCTTTTAAAATTTTGAGAAGAAGATCTCCAAGATCATTCCTTTGTTGATTCCAAGCTTTGAGTTGGTTTCCCTATCACCTTAGTTGATTCCATGAAGTGCTAGCTTTGTTGATTTTGCAACAAAATCAAAGAGAAGGAAGAGGCAAGTTCACGCCCATTTTGAGAGGATTTTAGGGTTTTCATTTGGTTCCAAGTGTGTTCAATGTGAGAGAATTAGGTTTGGTAAAAGGTTTTACCCTTTTCACCCAAACTAGGTAGTTGGGTCTTGGTTTTCCAAAAACCAAAACCATGTAGATAAAAAGCAAGTGGTATTGGCTTAAATGCCAACTACCCTCCCAACTACCACATGTGAAGTGGGCCCCACATTTGAATTCAAAATTCAAATGTCTCTACGAACATTTGACGCGGCACGGTTCCGTTTAATCCGATTAAATGAACTTTCGTCGCTAAATAATTAAATCTAATTTAATTAAATAACGATGCCTCGCAAATATATTACGAACGTTGTTTACGAATTAATTGTAAATTAATTCGTTCGTTCGTATTAAAGTCCGACTTTAATTTCGTAACGAAATTCAATTCATATTAATATATCTGATATATTAATTTTAGCCCATACAAATAAATTAAATAGAAAAATCAAATTTAACTATTAAATTTATTTTACCGATTAATTTCAAATTAATCGCGTTCTCTCTCTTCTGAACACATTTAATCCCAGATTAAATAAAACCTCAATTAATCCCAGATTAATTTTCTCTCTCTAAATTAATCCAGATTAATTCTAATTTAAATCAACTGTCATCGGTGAATCTTTGGGAAGCGACCCAAGAGATCCCTGGATATAATGGCAGTAAATACAGTTATCGGATTATCCGAATATGTGCGTACCTCGTAACACGTGCTTACAGATTTACAAGACATGGTTGGCTTCTAGCAAAGTACTGTGCCTACCCAATTCTCCAGAAATATTCTTACTGGAATATATAATCTATGTCAGGCGTAGTATACGTAGTATTGCGTATTGTGATCCAGTATCGGGTGTCACATGCTAGGCCTGGGGCTGGAATTGTGTCTGCCCCGTACGAAGCACATGTCGGATGTCTGGTAACTAGTCTCTATAATCGGATGAACATGACCTAGTCATATCATCCCGGTGACTGCAGTACTTAAGAGTACTAGTTTCGTACCCTACGTGACATCATCTCCACTATGACTGGAGTGATACTTCCGTCTTGACATCACACCCAATACACTACGATTTTCAATATACCCATGTAACATCCCGCCTAAGCAAGGATGCTACCGGTAGGAGACAGGCAAATCCTGACTCCATAAGCCTCTGACTCTACCGAAATTTCGGCATGACCTCTGCTAAAATCGAGCAACCTGGATCAAGTCCAGCTCCGCAATACAACCTAAAGGGCCCAAACTAATAATAAACATCAAATCAATAACTCAAGATATAATAATTGGGCTCTATGCCAGAGAGTATGTATAAACAAAAACTTTTACAAACTTAATCCTATACAATTAAACTTACAAATAACTCAATTACTTTACAATTAAACTCATAAATGACTTGACTCGTATCCACCCAAGATCTGGTGACTAGCTGACTGCAACGCTGCTACCCGGCTCCTCAAGATCTGGTATATGTGGTCGATCGATCGGATCACCAACCTGCAAAACTCGAAAACACTTGCTTTCGCTGTTCTACCCTGATATCTTATTACTCTCCTTACTTAATCCTTTACTAGTTCCAATTCAGACTCTTACTATAGTTATCTTTCTTTTTTTCACATTGAAATATCATCAAATCGGATCTATAACATATTCATTCTTTCAAGCATTCATCACACTATCATCAATTGTATATGTATGCATATATGGCCTTGTATCATACACTATTATTTATGATAGAATCTTCCTATGTAAACATATTACTCACGCAACATTGACCAATTATACATATAAGTGTGCTAATGCTATCATGCATCATGTCAACTATGTGCAACTTAAATGATTTCTAGGATAATATATATGGTCAATATGTATAACTTATGAATTAGATTTACTTAATTATGCCATGCATAATGAAAATATGTTTTAAAGATCTTTCTGAAGCTGTTTCCTGAAAATTGCTTTCTGATTTCTTTATAAAACTTGTCTTTCTGAAATACCGTTTTCAAAAACTGTTCATCTGAATACTATTCTACTGGAAACTGTTTTTGAAAAACTGAAGTTTCTATTTGAAATCTATTCCTCTGAAAACCGAAAGCTGTATCTGAAAATTGAAAACTTTCTCTGAGTTCCGTGTCTCTAAAAACCGTTTTCTGGAAATCTGATATTTCATAACACCTTTTCTAAAAACTGATATCTGAGTGTCTGTAGAAAAACTGACGTATATGGGTGTTACGTATCGCCGTCCCCCAAGCCACAATCTGATATATACTCCTGCACATGTTGTTGCATTTCTACCAATTAATGACATATGTATTTTGCTCCTTATATTCTTTCTTTATACATGCACGAATTAACACTTCTATAACTCATATCTAAGAACATTAATTTCTAACTTCACGTTTATGCTTCACTCCATTCCTATCACATTCTAAATCATCTCACTCATGTAACACATAATATCCCACAATCATCACATACACGAAGCATAAAGTTTCAGTTGCCAAAACAATCTAATTTATAACTTGCATTTAAATTTCCAAGTGACTAATTCAATATGCAAGTTTACACAAAACAACTTTCCAATTTCAAAATAATTGTTTAGCACAATACATTAGAGTTTCCGACACAATATAAGAACTTCTCAAATATTTCAAACAAGAAAAATGAGCATGGTATTGCAATGAAAATGTTAAAGAATATTGTATTTGAGAAGTTCTTATATTGTGTCGGAACTCTAATGTATTGTGCTAAATAATTGTTTTGAAATTGGAAAGTTGTTTTGTGTAAACTTGATATCGAATTAGTCACTTGGAAATTTATATGCAAGTTATAAATCAGATTGTTTTGGCAACTGAAAACTTTATGCTTCGTGTATGTGATGATTGTGGGATATTATGTGTTACATGAGTGAGATGATTTAGAATGTGATAGGAATGGAGTGAAGCATAAACGTGAAGTTAGAAATTAATGTTCTTAGATATGAGTTATAGAAGTGTTAATTCGAGCATGTATAAAGAAAGAATATAGGGAGCAAAATACATTTGTCATTAATTGGTAGAAATGCAACAACATTTGCAGGAGTATATATAATAACATGAGATATGCATACATTAAAGCATAATTAGGGTAAGTGGAAGCATAATAAATATATATCCATATTTATGTGTTGTGATTTTCAGAAGTTGAGTTAAAATTAAGAATGGTATGAAATTCAAATATTTTAAAGAAAAGTTTCAGATGCTTTTAAAAAAAAAAAAAATATTTCAGAAAATATTTTTACAGTTTTGAGATACAGAATATGATTTAATGATTTCCGGGGCATAAGGGAAAAACTCACCCCAGTATGTAACTGTTATAGAGATGGAATTAACGGATATAGTCACATGTGCACATGTGGAGGACTGAGGGGACGCTCTCAGATCCTCGAGCAGGGCTAGGGGACGGCGATACGTAACGCCCCTAGACCCCAGTTTTTGAGCTTTGGTGGTAGCATAGATCCGCACCCCCAGCTCCAGATTGTGGCTTGGGGGACGGCGATACGTAACGCCCCAAGACCACCAGTTTCAAGGCAGGTATGGCATGCTTTGGGGGACGACGATACGTAATGCCCCAATATCATGGGTTTGTATATCTGGCTCTAGGGCGTATGGGGGAACGGCGATACGTAACGCCCCTATACGTCAGTTTTTCTACAGATACTCAGATATCAATTTTCAGAAAAGGTGTTTTGAAATATCAGATTTCCAGAAATCGGTTTTTAGAGACACAGAACTCAGAGAAAGTTTTCAGTTTTCAGATACAGCTTTCGGATTTCAGAGGAATAGATTTCAAATAGAAGCTTCAGTTTTTCAAAACAGTTTTCAGTAGAATAGTTTTCAGATGAACAGTTTTTAGAAAACGGTATTTCAGAAAGACAAGTTTTATAAAGAAAATCAGAAAGCAATTTTCAGGAAACAGCTTCAGAAAGATCTTTAAAACATATTTTCATTATGTATGGCATAATTAAGTAAAATCTAATTCGTAAGTTATACATATTGAACATATATATATCCTAGAATTATTTAAGTTGCACACAGATGACATGATGCATGATAGCATTAGCACATTTATATGTATAATTGGTCAATGTTGCGTGAGTAGTATGTTTATATAGGAAGATTCTATCATAAATAATAGTGCATGATAACATGGCTATATATGCATGCATATACAATTGATGATAGTGTGATGAATGCTTGAAAGAATGAATATGTTATAGATCCGATTTGATGATATTTCAATGTGATAAAAGAAAAATAACTATAGTAAGAGTCTGAATTAGAACTAGTAAGGATTAAGTAAGGAGAGTAATAAGATATCAGGGTAGAACAGCGAAAGCAAGTGTTTTGAGTTTTGCAGGTTGGTGATCTGATCGATCGACCACATATACCAGACTTGAGGAGCCGGGTAGCAGCGTTGCAGTCAGCCAGTCACCAGATCTTGGGTGGATACGAGTCAAGTCGTTTATGAGTTTAATTGTAAAGTAATTGAGTTATTTGTAAGTTTAATTGTATAGGATTAAGTTTGTAAGAGTTTTTGTTTATACGTACTCTCTGGCACAGAGCCCAATTATTATATCTTGAGTTATTGGTTTGATGTTTATTATTAGTTTGGGCCCTTTAGGTTGTATTGCGGAGCTGGACTTGATCCAGGTTGCTCGATTTTAGCAGAGGTCATGCCGAAATTTCGATAGAGTCAGAGGCTTATGGAGTCAGGATTTGCCTGTCTCCTGCCGGTAGCATCATTGCTTAGGCGGGATGTTACCACCCAGTAGAGGCGTACACAGAACCGGTTAAAGCCCTGGACGACCAAAACTAAAGCATATTGATTGTCGCAGGTATTAGCGGTGTAAGTCTCAGGTTAAGACCAAATACACCTACCCTGATTTCGGACTTCCATAGACACGTAGTCATACTACCAATGGAATTCCGAGGGGTCTATCCAGAGCAAAACTGTTTCCGTACCATCAGTAAATACATCATCTTATTACACTTGCATGAGTATCCAATACCATATATATGAGAACTATTCTATTGTGCCCTCACAACTCGCATTAGTGTAATACTAGTCTTTTACGTATTATCGATGTCCAATCTCGATAATACTCTGACTAGGGATATTTAATGATTAATCCTTCGAGGACTGATGATATATCAATCATCTCAATCCAGAAACTAATCATAAGGACTCCTATCATTTATACATCTAGGTGATCTAATCACAAATGATAAGAGTGCAATCTCCTTGTCACATAGTTAATTTGTACAACAACACCATGATCTGTACAAACAGTGATGCTATGGGTCATAATTATCCAACAATCTTCCACTTAGCTTATAGCCAGTCACTCGAGTGTCATACACCCTAACTATGTACGGTTCGCTCAAACTGCTGAGGAAAGGCTTTCATCAGCAGATTTGCATGATTATCGTCTGATGCGATTTATACGATCATCACATCGCCACGATGTATGATCCGAACGAATCAGATGAATAGTCGAAGTATATATCTGGATCGTTGATGAGACCATTAATTCTTTAGCTTGTGCTGACGCCTAGCTCAGCTGCTAACAGAACTATATCTAATCTAATTAGATTTATTATCGACCCAAATGGCTTCTATTGCTTCCTCAACCGTAGCAATAACCCGCTTTTGTTGTTTATTCGGTAACAGTATCTTGCTTGGAAGATTTCCATGTCTTCCGTTATTCAAACTGTATAGTACCGTTGCTTTTATTGGTTAGGAAACTTGCAGCAGTGATCCCAGTCACTTCAAGTTCTCCTTCTCCATAGTTTAAGACATCATCCTTAGTTCTTTAAGATACTAGTGGATGTTCTTAACATCAATCCAGTGACTATCACTTGGATTGACCAGTTTGTGACTCCATCTGCTCAAGGCGTATGAGACACTAGGTCACGTATATTTTTCATGTACGAGTTCTCGGAGAGTGTCAACAACCTTTAGATCTAACCCAGTAGATCTTATTCCTAGAATAAAGGTTGTTTCTCCCAAGATTTCTATGGAGAATCTTTCATAAAAGCTAAGCTTTCACCGATTATATTATGGGAATATCATTTCCAAGAAATGACATATCATCATTATTTAGGACATTCACTTTTAGTGCGCTCCTATTAACCTTCTTATATACACAAGAATTATTTTCATTTGGTATCAAATCATACACCATTATGATTATATTAAAATGATAGTTCTAAGAACCAAATGCTTGCTTCAATCCATAAATGGATCGAATAACCTGCAAACCTTATTTGCTAGTTTTGATACGATAAAATTGTCAGGATGTTGAAAACATCCTCCAAAAGGTTTCCTTTTCAGGAAAGTGATTTTTCGGTTCAGCTGCCATATTTCATAAATGAAACATGCAGCATCAGCAAGCATTATCCAAATGGATTTAACGTGGCAACAGGTAAAAGATTTCGTTGTAATCAAGACAATGTTGATAACGATACCCTTTTCGCTACAAGCCTAGCTTAGTACGTTGGTATGCTGCCATCCACGTATGTCTTCCTTGAAGACTTATATAGTACCAATAGGCACAATGTCTTGCGGTACAACAACTAGTGTCCAAACATAGTTGATATACATGGAATCCATTTCGGACTCATGGCACTTTGCCATAATAGGGAGTCGATACCTTGTATCACTTCCTCATACGTAGTCAGTTCGTATTCTTCAATAAGATTACATCTTTATGAGGTGAGATCAGAAACCCATATTAGGTTGTTTTCTGACTCTCTCCGACTTACGCGGTTCTTATGTATTCCAAGATTACTGGTACAGTTTCATCTTGATGAACTGTTTGTGTTCCATTAAGGACTTGGTGCCTTGAACAGTATAACTTCAATTTTCATCGAGTTTTACTATCCTCCCATTTACCACTGCATATCGGTATTCCTCTTAGGAAAATCACACGGTGAGCAACAATTACATTGTTCTCAAGTGAGTTGTATAAGTACTATACCTTGGTTTCCCTAGGATAACCTACAATTGGCACTTATCCAATTTGGGTTCTTGTTTGGTATCATCCAAACATATGTTTAGCATTCCCAAATCAACAGGAATGAGAAAATCCGATTTCTTTCCTGTTCATATCTAATATGATTTCTGTCCAACAGATTTTCATGGAACCTTATTTAAAATAAGTATTGCACTGTTAATGCTTATCCTTTGAAGGAAAATGGTAGCTCAGAGCGACTCATGATTAACCTTATCATGTCCAATAAAATTCAATTTCTCCGTTCGGACACACCGTCAAACTGACGTGTTCCAGAAGGAGTCCTCATTGAAAGAATACTATACTCTTTCAAGTATTTGAGAAACTTATTGCTTAAGTATTTTCATCATGGTCTAACCATGATGGTATAAACACTTTAGCCGATCTGTTTGTCTATTTCGTGTCGAAACTCTAAAAGTTTCTGATTTGTGTTTCAAAAGAAACACATAACCATAACTCGATGACACATCCGTAAAGGTCACAAAATATTCATATCCACCTCTAGCCTAGCTAGACATGGGCCCACTTACGTCACTATGAACAAGGGCTAACAGATCGATAGCACTTAACTTTTACCAAGTAAATAGTGTTTTAGATACTTTATCTAATAAACTAGATTCGTAGACATCATTTGAATAAAATCAAATCCGTCCAAGTACCCACTCTTCAAAAGTACGGATATACGAGTCTTGTTTAATTGTGTCTCAGACTACAATGCCACAATTAAGTTTCTTCTGATCAAATCAGTTTAAGCTATTAGTTTGTCATGTCATATGTTTGAGATTTATTTATATTCAAAATATAAATTCCGTTATTCATATATAATGTGTTTATCTCAATATCATCTTTATAAAATAAAACACTTTAGTGTTCTAGAATATAAAGGTATACTCGCAACGAGTTATACTCGATATAGAGATAATATTTCTAGTCAAACTAGTTACATTATAACAGTTTCCTAATTTAAGTACACACCCGAAGAGTAGTTCTTAAACTTAGGTATCTACGGTTGAAACAGCGACTGCCGGCCCATTTCTTATTCACAGAATAATCTCAATCTGAAGTCAGTATCCTGCTAAAAGCATATTCTACACATCAGTACATATATTTATGTACCACTTTTAGTATCTAAAATCCAATTTTAATACTATCAGTGAACATGTTTATGACAAATATATTTGAAGTTAGAGCCTTGCCCGTCTTCAATTCCTTCATGTATGCCTTGTCCATACGGCAGTCACGCTTCAGTGACCCCGTTTTCCACAGTTTAGGCAGACATCTTAGGCTATGTCTTTTATCTTCCTAGAAGATTATAATGATCTTGCCTTTGCTCTTTTCTACAACTCAGAAGCCTTTGGCCAAGCCATGGCCTTCTTGAATATCGAAATAGGGTGCGCCTTGCGCTACTTGCCTTATTGCAAACTTTGGCTTTGTCTCATTGAGAATGACCATTAACTCTCCAAGAGTTATTAATTACATTTAATACTTCTAATATCTAAGAATAGATCTATGAAGATCCTTCAATTTCTTCATCATACTTTAAGGATCTAATCCTTAGTTTTGATTAGGAAATTAAGAAGTCCTATTGACAAGTATAATGGATTAAGCACTAAAATTATCATCACATGAATCTTCCAAAGATCATGCTCTACTATTTGCTTAACTCTGAGCTTAGGCCTAATATGTTATTTTATCAAATAAAGTAACTTATTAGTTTCCAGAACCATCCTAAAATTTTATTCCCAATTTGAAAATTAAAGTCGTTTAAACACATTTTCTTTAGGATTATGTTTTAAACACTAATCTTTCAATTTCATCTTGATTCTAATAGTCCAACTATTTAATCAACGATTTCAGGTAAAATCTAATGTAATGATTACTATAGTCTAACTATATAAATAATTACAATTTTATTGGTTAAAATCAAATATATATTGATTACTATAATCCAATTATATAATCAACTATAAATTATCGGTAAAATTTAAATATATTGATTAATATAATCCAATTATATAATCAACTATAAATGAAGTAGTTTGAATACAGTCCAACTGTTTAATTAAAACAACAATTAAATATTAGTCCAACTAATACTTTAATTTATTTGACGAGATATTTGATATGAGCGTTTATGGCAAGTTATTAAACGAATATTGCAAATTTAATTCTTGCCTTCCACTATTTTTCGGCGAGCATCTAACCCTCTGTCGAGTACTCGGGAAACCTAGTTTCCTAGTGGGCTAGGATCCCGCTAAATAACACACAATCTTGACTTTGGCCAACAAATTGTATGATACTTAACTAGGTAGATCTCTAAGATCAATTGGATCTAATCCAATTCCTATATCCAGTAGGTGGACATCCAAGTCCGAAACATATATCTTATATATGCCAATATATCCAATATTTTTTCCTAACATTTTTCCTCTGAATCAACTAAGCATTGACTTTGGCACAACAAGCTTAATGATTCCAGTTAAGCGGGACCCATTGATATGGAAAGCTTCGTAATCAATGTCGATGGACAAGAAGTGATCTTGACTTTGGCCAACAAATCACGACTTGGACAAGACACCGATATGGAACAAATCTCTCATGATTCAAACACATCCGCAATTAACAAAGGTTTTGACTTTGGCCAACAAACCAATGCCAACTTTGGATCTTGAGTAAGAATCACTCAACGGAAGGAAAAACGCTTAATGTTGTTTGAGGGTTTTTCGCGTGCAAATTGGCAACCAATTTATTATCTTTATATTAGGTCTCATCATACACCCTTAAGCATGCATTTTAAAAGCATAATAATGTGCGATAAATAAATGAATTAATAATGATATGCGGATGGATATGTCACAAATTGTTCATAGAACAAATCACTCCATTTCCTCTCACCGGCTAGAACTATTCTAACTCCTACCCAATTACATAATACAATAAAGAAACCTCATTTACATTGAGGAGAATTGGTGAGAAGAGAAATACAAAGAATAAGGAGATAAAAGGCTGGACACGCATGTCCAATTTAATAAATTCTAAATTTATTACAATTTCCAAAATTGCCCTCGCCCTTCTAATATCCATCTGATATACATTATTCATACAACACATTCATGTATTCATACAAATCATGTTATTTATTCAATCTAATCCAATTAATTAATCTTTGAATTAATGAATATCCAATGTTCAAACAACGATTTGATTTGCGCGAGTCAAACTTGTTTAAGAATAAATACTCAAAGTAAGTATTCTTGAATTATATTGAACTACAACTTTAAATCCAATTTATTTGTATTCAATACTAATTCCAAATTTAATTCCAAATTTAATATTTACACTTACAGCCTTAAAGACTTGGATTCCAAATCCAATGTAAATGAGTCTCAAAGGCCCAATAACATCCAATGTCATTTTAATTAAAGTCTAATGGGCTTTTAATTAATTCTTAAGGCATGGGCTTTGGCCATAATGGATCAAACCCAAAATGCCAAGGCCCATTAGGAATCACCCTATTACCTACAAATTAATTTAGGCCCAATTAAATTCTTTAAAGGGCCAAGTGATGTATTTGGACTTTATGGAATTGGTTTTGGGCCCAATTAGATCCAATCCAAAAGTCTAAAACCAAACTTGGTCAAACCAAGCCCATTAAGCCCAAATACACACTTTTAGCCCAATTCATAATTTAAAGGCTTATTAACATAATTATAATATTCCAAATATCATAATTACTTTAATTAAAGTGTATTAGCCATGATTAATTAATTAAACTCAATATTTCCAAAATAATGATTAACTTAATTAATCATGCTTAATCCATCAATTCATGCTCAACACAAATTGAAGCCAAAACACATCATTTCATGCTCAACACAAATTGAATTCAAAATTCATCATTTCATGCTCAACATGTTCTTTGATTTTAACATGAACTTTATTGACTTTGATTATAATCCAATCAAACCAACAATCAATATTTAAACATGCATTTAAACACATCATTTCATGTTACAAAAAAAAAAAAAAAAAAACTACAGTATTATTCACTGCTACATTCGGCCAAGCTAGGGGGGACTCAAAATTTTGATCCAATCAATTTTTCTCAAATGTAATCATGCACAACTCTAAGTTAACATAATCTAAGCATGCTCAAAGCATCAATTTGAAAAAATCATGCTCAAAACATAAAAGCACCAAATTTTAGTCTCATGAACCATAAAATTTTCATGCTTAAAATTGGCTCTTGATACCATTGTTAGTGTTCCTAGAACATGCCAATGATCTAATAAGCAAGAAAAGATGTTCATAAATTCATTATAAGTTGCGGAATGACTACCATTGAATGGATTTGAGCTTTTAAATTTTTGAGAAGAAGATCTCCAAGATCCTTCCTTTGTTGATTCCAAGCTTTGAGTTGGTTTCCCTATCACCTTAGTTGATTCCATGAAGTGCTAGCTTTGTTGATTTTGCATCAAAATCAAAGAGAATGAGGAGGCAAGTTCACGCCCATTTTGAGAGGAATTTTGGGTTTTCACTTTATTCCAAGTGTGTTCAATGTGACAGAATTAGGTTTGGTAAAAGGTTTTACCATTTTCACCCAAACTAGGTAGTTGGGTCTTGGTTTTCCAAAAACCAAAACCATGTAGATAAAAAGCAAGTGGTATTGGCTTAAATGCCAACTACCCTCCCAACTACCACATGTGAAGTGGGCCCCACATTTGAATTCCAAATTCAAATGTCTCTACAAATATTTGCCGCGGCACTGTTCCGTTTAATCCGATTAAACGAACTTTCGTCGCTAAATAATTAAATCTAATTTAATTAAATAACGATGCCTCACAAATATATTACGAACGTTGTTTACGAATTAATTATAAATTAATTCGTTCGTTCGTATTAAAGTCCGACTTTAATTTCGTAACGAAATCCAATTCATATTAATATATCTGATATATTAATTTTAGCCCATACAAATAAATTAAATAGAAAAATCAAATTTAACTATTAAATTTATTATACCGATTAATTCCAAATTAATCGCGTTCTCTCTCTTCCGAACACATTTAATCCTAAATTAAATAAAACCTCAATTAATCCCATATTAATTTTCTCTCTCTAAATTAATCAAAGATTAATTCTAATTTAAATCAACTGTCATCGGTGAATCTTTGGGAAGCGACCCAAGAGATCCCTGGATATGTTGGCAGTAAATACGGTTATCGGATTATCCGAATACGTGCATACCTCGCACCACGTGCTTACCGATTTACAAGACATGGTTATCTTCTAGCAAAGCACCGTGCCTACCCAATTCTCCAGAAATATTCTTACTGGAATATATAATCTATATCAGGCGTAGTATATGTAGTATTGCATATTGCGATCCAGTATCGGGTGTCACGTGCTAGGCCTGAGGTTGGAATTGTGTCTGCCTCATTCGAAATACATGTCGGATGTCTGGTAACTAGTCTCTATAATCGGATGAACATGACCTAGTCATATCATCCCGATGACTGCAGTACTTAAGAGTACTAGTTCCGTATCCTACGTGACATCATCTCCACTATGACTGGAGTGATACTTCTGTCTTGACATCACACCCAATATACTACGATTCTCAATATACCCAGTAGAGGCGTACACAGAACCGGTTAAAGCCCTGGATGACCAAAACCAAAGCATATTGTTGTCGCAAGTATTAGCGGTGCAAGTCTCAAGTTAAGACCACATACACCTACCCTGATTTCGGACTTCCATAGACACGTATTCATACTACCAATGGAATTCCGAGGGGTCTATCCAGAGCGAAGCTGTTTCCGTACCATCGGTAAACACACCTCCTATTACACTTGCATGAGTATCCAATACCCATATATATGAGAACTATGTTATTGTGCCCTCACAACTCGCACAAGTGTAATATTAGTCTTTTACGCATTATCGATGTCCAATCTCGATAATACTCTGACTAGAGATATTTAATGATTAATCTTTCGAGGATTGATACTGTCTCATATCATCTCAATCCAGGAACTAATCATAAGTACTTCCTATCATTTATACATTTTATACATCTAGGTGATCTAATCACAAATGATAAGAGTGCAATCTCCTTGTCAAATAGTTAATTTGTACAACAACACCATGATCTGTACAAACAGTGACGCTATGGGTCATAATTGTCCAATAGACGGATACTATGGAATTGACGGTTATAGAAACATGTTTGTTGAGGATTGAGGGGACGCCCTCAGATCCTCCAGTTGGGCTAGGGGGACGGCGATACGTAACGCCCCTAGACCCTAGTTTTTGAGCTTGGGTGGTAGCATAGATCCGCTCCAGTTTGTGGCTTGGGGGACAGCGATACGTAACGCCCCAAGACCACCAGATATGAGACAGTAGTGACATGCTTTTGGGGGACGGCGATACGTAACGCCCCAAAGTCATGGATTTGCACTTCTGCCTCCAGATAGGCGTATGGGGGGACGGCGATACGTAACGCCCTGATACGTCCAGTTTTTCAGACATAGACACAAAATTCAGAGGTTGTTTTCAGTTTTTAAAGATACAGATTTCAATTTTTAGAGACATAGATTTCAAACAGAAATACCAGTTTCCAAGTACAGTTTTCAAAGAGATTTTCTGAAAAGAAAAGTAAAATTGAGTTTCAATAAAAAGTTTTCAAAAAGTGTTTTTAGAAAGAAGTTTTCAGAAAAGTGTGTTTTTTGAAAAGGGCTTTCATGCATTATAGAAGCATGGCATGGATAAGTAGGACTAGTTTACAATTTATATTTGTAGATCATATATTCTAGATATTACTTGAGTTATATATAGTTTATATTAATGCATGACGGTATTATTACATCCATATGCATGTATGATTGATATTGGTATATGATTAATATTAATATGAATTGTATGTTTTCATATGAGAAACTTCTGTGAATGGTAATGTACGATAATATAATTATGTATAAATATATATACAGTTGATGATTATTTAAGGAAAAAAGTAATTTATAAATCTAATTTAATGATATTTCAATGAAATAAAAGAAAGATAATTATAATAAATTCCCTAGCTAGATTAGGAAATAGTAAGTAGGTAAGAAACAAAACATTAGAATAGCGCAGCAGAAGCGTAATGGAATCTGACTTGATGATTGGGGATATAGAAACTTGACAAGTATATTATAAATGTATGAAAAGATTAATAGTAAACATGATATGAAGCATGAAAGATCAGATTAAAATAAATCTATAGTAGGGTTGCATATTTGATTAAAATGCTTAAGAGCAGAGACTAGCCTAAGTTAATCAAGGGAAAAAAATTCAGAATTTATGTTTGATTGTGGCTCAAGGAATGAGCATAGTTACTTACTGAGTCTTATGACTCACTCACCAACAGTGATTTGATTTTTGCAGGTTGGTGACCAGTTCGGTCGACCATAGTTCTCAGAGCTTGAGGAGCCGAATAGCAGCGTTGCAGCCAACCACTCACCAGGTCTTGGGTGGATAAGAGTCAAGTTATTTATGAGTTTAGTTTTAGAGAATTAAGTTGTATAAGTTTAGTTGTAAAAGTTTTTTTGTTTATACGTATTTTCGGGCACGGAGCCCTATTCTGTTATGATTTGAGTGTATTGTTTTAGTGTATGATAGGTGTTGGGCCCTATAGGATATGTTGAGGTGCTGGACTTTGATCCAGGTTGCATGACATTTAGCAAAAGTAAGGCCGAATTTTTGTCAGAGTTAGAGGCTTATGGAGGCAGGATTAGTCTGTCTCCTGCCGGTAGCATCCTGTCTTAGGCAGAATGTTACATATATACCTGTAGTGTGGCAAACGAGGTCATTGGAAGCATGAGTGCCGTGAGTACAAGGCGCACATTAAGGAAATCAAAGCGAGCAAGGCACCAGCTTCAGGTATGTTTGTTATAGAAATAAACATGTCTACTTATAGTTTTAAAAATTAATTTTTTGATTCTGGTTGTGGTACTCATATAGGTACTGATGTGCAGGATCTGCAGATTAGCAGGAGACTAGCCTCAGCAGAGATCGTCCTCCGCGTTGGAAATGGGACTCGAGTCACCGTTTTGGCCGTTGGGACTTATGTTTTGGAACTGCCCTCGGGGCATGTATTTAAACTTTCATATTTTTTTTTATTTTGTACCTAATTTGACTATGAATATTTTATCTGTATCTTTATTAGCCCAATGTGGGTATACTTTTGTATTTAGAAATACTGAATGTTTTATGTATAAAAATGATATGGAGATTTACAATGCTGATGTAAATAATGGTCTTTATATTTTGAATATAAATCAATCTCAAACATATATGTAACAAACAAAAGGCTTACACTAATTAACAAAGATGAAACTTATATGTGGCATTGTCGTCTGAGACACATCAACAAGACTCGCATATCCACACTTTCGAAGAGTGGGTACTTGGACAGATTTGATCCAAATTCATATGACGTCTGGAATCTTGTTTGTTAGGCAAAATGCCTAAAATACCTTTTAGCGGTAAATGTGTACATGCCACCAAACTATTAGCCCTTGTTCATAGTGATGTTTGTGGGCCCATGTCTAGCCAGGTGTACGACACAGATGTTGACGACGCTGTTCTACGCTCGTGGCCTAGTCGGGAGTACAGAATAGCTCACAGAAGAACTAAACCGGAGAAATAAAATGGAGTCGCCACCCGGTGTGAACCGGGACAAAGATTTAAGGCCGCACTCACCCCTCGCAAGGGAAGACCTCAAACCGTTGGGTTCGGAATGGTCACTTACTTATGCCATTTGCAATGATATGATTTGTTCAATAAACTAACTGAATCTACTCAACATGTATGCTTAAAGGTAACTTAGATTTAGTCCGCATAGATTAAAATAAATCCTATGACTAAGTTCGCATGCTTTAAAAATAAGTCATTATAACGGCAAGCATATAATATCACACAACGAGCATGTTGAATCATCCAACGCAAAGAACAAATAGATAATTACTTCAACAAAAATGCAAACTAAATTACTAATGCAAAATTAAAGAACTAAATCATGCATAACAATAAAACAACGTAATCATGCTTAAAAATAAACGATATATTAAACTAAATCATGCTTTAACAATAAATAACGTACTAGCAACCTAATCATGCTCAAATACATGGTTGGATGAAACGATATACGTGTGTCTCTTAAGTGGTACGTGACATTGTATCCCGAGTATAGACCGCACTACCGTCCATTCGGATTCGGCTACGGAATTTACGTACGGATTTCCATTCGATATACCACAAAAGAGAACACGCATTCCGCTCATCCGGAAATCAAATCATGCATCAATCCATAATACTCATATGCAATAAAGTATTAAAATAAACAAAAAAATGAATGATAGTAAATAAAGAAGGTGCTCTCAGGTCTAACTTCTTTTGTCGTCTCTCGAAAGCGCGTTACACGGTCGTCGGAAGGGTTGATGCTCCGTAACTCTTATGGTTCACTGGTTCAACATTTTCCTTCGTTGTTTCGCTGTTTGGGCTGTTGTTTTCACTCTGTTTCGCTACGGTTTTAAGGATATTTTCTGGTCACTATTTTTATTGTATTAAGGGACTATTTGTGCGATTTTTTAAGGGGTATGAGGCTGCTGTTTTGTGCGGTTTTAAGGCTGAAAATGGGCAATTTGTGCGGCAGTTTTGGGACTGGATAGTGAGGGTTTCTTGCGACAAACTGGGCAGTGCAGTGAGCAGTTCACTCGGTCGAAAGATGCAGTGCAGGGAGGGCTATTCTAGGCAGTTTTAGGGCTGGACAGTGAGGGTTTCTTACGACAGTGAATGAGGCAGTTTGGGCAGTGTTTCACGGCAGTTTACTGGTAGTTTGCGAGGGCATAATATGCGGTAATGTACTAGCAGTTTAGAGGTTACTTTCGGTGATGTATAAAGACTATTTGGTGTAGTTTCTCGGTGGGAACAAGGGCTGATTCAGGGGCTGCAGTGGCGTGAATTTGGGGGGCAGAATGAAGGGCTTTGTGCGTGAACAAGGGCTTATCTTCAATGGGGTATTATGCTGCTGTGAGAGGCTTGTGATGATGGTTTTTTTGGACGGAAAATGAGGTGATTTTCAGGGCTTTGTGTAGACGACAATGGGTTAATTTCTTTGTGCTTTAGGCGTGAATAAGCTAGGGGTTTAATGTGTTGGTGAATGGTTCTTTTTATAGGCAAATAGATTGGGGCTTTCCTTGTTGGAGAATGAGAATGATTTGTTATTAATGGGAGATATTTTTAATTATTATGTGATAAGGGAAATCTTTTAATTAGGGAAGTGATTTGATTTAATTTGATTTCTTCTCTTTTAGTTAGGGATATGATTTGATTTAATTAGGCAAGGGGTCTATGGGATTTCTTTAATTTAGGAAGTGGATTTGGCTTGATTTATGCATGTGTTTAATGTGTGTTTTTTTATTTGGGAATGTGTTAGGCGTGTGGGCTTGGTCCATTTTATGGGCTTGGTGTGTGTCTTGCGGGGTTTTGGGCTTTGTGTGTGTCTTGAAACGGAGGTCCAACAAGCGACCCGAAGCTAATCCAGTGAATTAAATCCAATAATGTGTCAATTCTTGACTATTTCCTTCTAACGTCTGTTTCCCGCGACTTCCACAATATAAAGAGATAGTGTCTTCATACGAGACTCATCATCGGGACTTACATGTAAAAATAAAGTGCCTACAGTCGCCCCCACTTTGATGGGACTTGTGCAGTGTGTGACAATGACAATCTTATCAAAGTTTATGCAATACATTTTTACTTATCTGGCTCACCAGCTGCCACCTGACTGGCCTGCTGCTTCGAACTAAGTTGACGATGATGCAGTGGGCCCTCGAGCTTGGCTCGCCAGCTGCCACCTGACTTGCCTGCTGCTTTGAACTGAGTTGATGATGATGCAGTGGGCCCTCGACCCTGGGACGTATCCCGGAACTGCAACTGATGTGTGGGCCCTCGACCCTGAGACACATCCTAAAAGTGATGATGTAGTGGGCCCTCGACCCTGGGATGCATCCCGGAACTACATCTGATGATGTAGTGGACCCTCGACCCTGGGACGTATCCCGGAACAGCAACCGACAATGGTGGCCCTCGACCCTGGAATGCATCCCAATACCGCTGACAATGTGGGCCTCGCCCTCAAACTGATGATATAGTGGGTCATCGACCCTGAACTGGTACTGATATGGGCCTCGTACCCGAACTGATACTGATGTGGGCCTCGCCCCCAAGCTGATGCTGATGTGGGCCTCGCTCTAGACTGATACTGATGTGGGCCTCGCCCCCAGACTGATACTGATGTGGGCCTCCCCCCAAGTTGATACTGATATGGGCCTCGCCCTAGATTGATATTGATATGGGCCTCGCCCCCAGACTGATACTGATATGGGCCTTGCCCACAAGCTGATACTGATGTGAGCCTCGCCCTAGACTGATACTGATATGGGCCTCGCCCCCGAATTGATACCGATATGGGCCTCGCCCTCAGACTGATACTGATGTGGGCCTCGCCCCCGAACTGATACCGATATGGGCATCGCCCCCAGACTGATTCTGATGTGGGCCTCGCCCGCATGCTCCATTTTCAAAACTGATTGTATATGTTGTATTGTTTCTCACGAGATAGTCCTGATAGCTAAACATATTTTCGTCCTCAACGGATGCTCCGCATCGAAACCAAAGAACCTTCAAAGTACTTAATATACTCAAATCTGATCATCTGCGCGAGTGATCTTAACTAGACTCCCAGTGTGTGTGCCAAGGCTCTTCCGCAGCTTAATCCTTAAGTAAGTCAACTCGATGATTTTGTCTCAAAGAATTGGATCGATGGGTCTAACCAACTAGATGTCTTGATCATGCTCTATGATTAAGACTTTCTCGTACTCAATATGATATGGTTTTCTTTTCCTTTCGTTTCTTCTTTCCTTTCTTTTCTTTTGAACTTTTCTTTTTTTCTTTTCCTTTGTTTTTTCTTTTCTATTTTCTTTCTTTCTCTTTTTTTCTTTGACACACCTACCCTTTAAGGTAGTATTTCTCCTCATAGTAATCCTAATACTCACCCATGGTAGCTTCACGCTTATCGGTTATATGTGGTCTATTTTTTTTCAGAGACTTTTTTGTCATTTCCAACCATACCATGTGTCGTACCATAAGTAAACCAGGATGGACATCCAGGCAAACGATCATTCACTGATCCTCTATCTCTTCAACTAGTCATCTTGCCGTCCGCTCAGGCTTCTACTGCTAAGATCCCGTCATCAAGTGCTCATGAGTCTAGCTGAGATCAATCCATTCAGAGTACCGGACGAGAGCAAGTCTCGCACTTATCGTTTCTAAAGTTTCTCCCTACAGCAAATAATGTCATCACCGGACACATGCTTAACTATCAAAGACTTCTTTTTTTTTTGCACTCTTCGCAATTCTTCCTTTCCACTACTGATAATGTGGGCTTCGCCCTCTGGGATTCATTCCCGAAACTCATTCTGATATAGGCCTCAACTCTGAGACTTATCCCCGAAACTAACACCAATGTGGGCCCCAAACCTGAATCTGATACTGTGCTTTCACTATTTCTGATTGGCCTGCCTTTGCCGCTTTCTTTTTTCTTCTTTGAAAACCTGTGAATACAAAACAAAACAAACACAAAAAAGAATACAAAAGATGTTACGTGGGGTCAGGTCTTCTGCTGGTGACTACTCAGTCTTCTCTCCCTCAGGCAAAGTATAACTTCAATCTGTTAACATTGATCGGCTAAGTGAACTCATTCCCTTCCAAGTCTGACAGTCTCATTGCTCCATTTCCCATTACTTTCTGGACGATGTAGGGTCCTTCCCAGTTTGGTCTGAACTTTCCTCTCGGATCCGTTGTCGACGGCTTCGACTGCTTAAGCACCAAATCACCCTTTCTGATTTTGGTAGGACGCACCTTCTTATTGAATGCTCGAGCCAGACTCTTCTGGTATATCTTCATGTGATGCAAGGACTTCATTCTTGTCTCATCCATCAATGCCAACTGTTCAAACCTCTGCGAGGCCCATTCTCGTTCAAGTAATTTCGCTTTGGTTAGTACCCGTATGGATTGTATCTCAACTTCCACCGGCAATACAGCTTCCATTCTGTAGACCAAGGAGTAAGGTGTGGCTCCTGTTGTCGTTCTCACAGACGTTCTGTACCCCCACAGGGCATACGGTAGCTTATCAGCCCAATCTTTTTAATTCTCCGTCATCTTGGCTAAAATCGTCTTTATGTTCTTGTTGGCTGCCTCGACTGCCCCATTAGCTTGCGGCCAGTAAGATGAGGACTTGTGATGTCCTATCCCATATTTCTATAGCATCTCCTTCATTTCTCCTTGAAAGTGGACTCCATTGTCCGTTACTACATGGTGCGGCATACCATACCGGAAAATGAGATTCCGAGCTATGAACTTCGCCATCTGCTTCACTGTAACGTTGCGAAATGATTCGGCTTCCACCCATTTCGAGAAGTAGTCTACTGCCACTACTATAAAGCGGTGTCTATTCGATGCGGTCGAATCTCCCCGATCATATCAATTCCCCATGCTGAGAAAGGCCACGGCTTTGACAGCCCGTGCAACTCTGTATGCGGCAAATGATTCAAATTACCATGTGTTTGACAATCGTGACAGTGCTTTACCAACTTCGCGCAGCCAGCTTCTATGGTCGACCAAAAAAAGCCTTGTCTTACTATCTTATGAGACAAATTCAACTCGTTCATGTGCGGTCCACATAGACCAGCATGTACTTCTTCCATTACCTTCTGAGCTTCTTCCTTTTTCAAACGGTTCAGCTGAATACCATTTGCTTGCCTCTTCTACAATTCTCCTTTCATACTTACAAACTGAGAAGCTAACTTCTGGATGGCTATTCTGTCTTTTCTGCTTGGTTCTTCTGGGAATTTCCCTCGTTCTAGATATCTCTGAATGTCATGATACCAAGGTCTTCCATCATTGACCTCTATTTCCAAGATTCTCTATATCTCATACACATGTTTACTCGCTGTTGCCAACACCGGTGGTCTCATCACCAATTTCTCCGGATTTTCCCAAGTTACGGCTAATGTTGCCAATGCGTCTGCCATCTGATTCTCTTCTCGTGGCAAGTGCTGGAATTTACAGACGGGGATGACCTGTGCCAGATTTCTGAGGTAGAATAAGTAAGGCTTTAACCATTCTTCTTTTAACTTTCATTCTCCTTGCATCTGTCGGATTACCAACATTGAGTCTCCATAAACATCGACATTTTTAGCTCTCAAAGCTATCAATGTAGTCAACCCGAATGCACATGCCTCATACTCGGTCATGTTGTTAGTCACTCTGAACGTCAACCTCTTGGCCATAGGTAGGGTTTCTCCCTCGGGGGTTACTATCACGATCCCAATTCCATCTTCTTTACAATTCACTGCTCTGTCGAAGTACATCTTCCACCCTTGGACTACTATAGCTTGGATTTCCTCATCGGGGAACTCAAACTTGTACTGATCCCCTTCAATAGGTTCTAATGCCAGGAACTCTGCCACGGCTCGTCCTTTGATCACCTTAGAAGTAAGGTATTCGATATCAAATTCTGTCAGCAGCACTAACCATCTGACCCAACTTTCCGACTAGCGACGGCACTGAATGCAGGTGCTTCAGAGGATTCTCCTTTGCTACCACTTGGATCTTGTAGGATTGGAAGTAATGGTGCAATTTCCTGGACGCCCATACTACTGCTAGACAGATCTTCTCCACTTCCTGAGAGCGGGCTTCGTACGGAAGCAGTTTCTTACTAAGGTAGTAGACAATATGCTCTACTCCTGTCTTATCTACTTGTACCATCATTGCCCCCAGCGCTTCGGGTTCAATAGCCAAATAAAATACCAATGGTCTACCCTGTCTCGGAGGTTTCAATACTGGAGGCTTCACCAGATATTCTATGATTTTGTCAAATGCTTTCTGACACTGTTCATTTCACTTCACTGACTGGTCTTTCCTCAACAGTTTGAAAATGGGTTCGCATACTGATGTCAACTTAGCGATGAACCGGCTGATGTACTGGATTTTCCCAAGAAATACTCTGAGTTCTTTTTCCGTCTTCGGTGTTGGCATCTCAGTAATAGCCTTGATCTTTTCGGGGTCCACTTCTATTCCTCTCATTCCTACTGTATGGCCAAGCAACTTCCCCGATGTTACTCGAACATACACTTCTTAGGATTCAGCCGCAGGTTGTACTTGTCGACTCGTTCAAGGAACTTCTTCAATGCTTCTATATGCCCATCTCTCGTCTCTGATTTGACCATCATATCATCCACCTACACCTCAATTTCCTTATGCATTAGGTCATGAAATAAAGTAGTGGCCATCCGCTGATAAGTGGCTCCGGCATTCTTAAGCCCGAACAGTATCACCTTGTAGTAATAGGTTCCTCATTCCGTGACAAAGGCGGTCTTATGCTTATCTTCTTCAGCCATAAGAACTTGATTGTATCCTGAGAACCCATCCGCAAATGAGTACATATCAGACATATCCGTACTATCAACAAGTACATCTATATGCAGTAAAGGATTGTCATCATTCGGACAAGCTTTGTTGAGGTCTCTGTAGTCCATGAACATTCTGACTTTTCCATGTTTCTTCGGTACTGGCACAATATTTGCCAACCATTCAGGGTATTTCACTACTTCTAGGAACCCCACATCTATTTACTTCCTGACTTCCTCCCTGACCTTCTGGCCTACTCGAGTCTCATTCTCCGAAGCTTATACTTTACTGGTCTCATATTTGGATAAGTCAGTATCGCATGCTGGGCGATGCTTCTATCTACTCCAGGCATGTCCTTGTAGGACCAAGCAAATACCTTAGCATATTTGAACAATATCTCTTCTAATCTTTTCCGCTCTTCGGTGGTAATTTCACTCGCAATTAAGAATTACTTGGGGCTTTCAAGCGTACCAATGTTGAATGTATTCATTTTAGTGGAGTTGATATCAAATATGCTTAAGTCGTGCAAGTTAATAGGAGGAGACTTGGGCAAATAAGTAAAATGATTGTCTTTATTGCTAATAAATACGGAAGTACACTCAAATAAATCAGGAAGATAAATGTCTTCATCTTCTACAGACACTTCATCCTCCGCAACCGGTTTCTTCTCAGGCTCCTTACCCTCCTCGAGAGTCAGGCTCTCCAACTTCATCAGTTCTTCTTCCCATTTCTCTTCTTCTTTCTTCACAACTTCTTCCATCAGCGGCTTCTCACCCAGCATATCTTGGAAGATCTCAAATTCAGGCACCACAATCATGTTAACTTCTACTGGGTCGGGCTCTCCTTGATCCCCGAAGCCTTTACAAAGCATTCCATCAACTTCAGCCCTTTCTTCTTAGCTTTAGGCTTATCTTCATCAGACTAGTATCCCAATCCCCTCCGGGTAGTCTGTCCTTTAAAGTTTGGCAATGCTGAGCCTTGGCCTGGCTCAAATTTCATTTTTTCCATGATCCTAGCCACCCTAGAATCCACCCACTCCTCAAAAGTTACTGACACTTGGAACCTCATGAAAGGTTGTATTTCCAAAGTGGCTACAACATTGTCCACCTCAGCTCGGATGGTGACAATCTCTCCTCCATATGGAAATTTAATCATCTGATGCATAGTGGAGGGCACGCCCCCAAGCTTATGAAACCATGACCTTCCCAACAATAAGGCAAAAGTGGCCGGGATATCCAGTACTGTGAAATCGACCTCGTCCTCAATCGGTCCAACCTTGACTACTGCGGTAAAAGTACCCTCGACTCCCTGCTTGCTATCATCGTAAGCCTTAATAGTCATATAAGAGGGGCTCAGATCTATCAGCTTCATACCTAGCCTTGCAAAAATCTTCAATGGGCACACATTGATGGATGAGCCATCGTCCACCATCACGCAAGATGTCTTTTACCCCTCACTTCAACTCGGATGAACAAAGGCCTATAGTGGTTTCTCCCCTCAGCCGGAAGTTCTTCCTCAGAAAAGATTATTTGTAGAGCATCCTTCTACACTGATTCGATAAACATTGCGGGATTAGCATCCTCGGGCACTACTATCTTGCTCAAGGCCTCAACCATAGCTCGCATATGCTCTCCGGACGCACACAATAACTCCCAGATACTCAATTGTGTTCGGGTCTTCTTCAGTTACCGCAACACTACATCTCCCTCAGCATTCTCCGTATTCTGGGCCACCTCTCGGCCTTATGTCAACACTTCTTTCCCCTTTTCTGCAGTATCACTATAAAAGTGCCCACTTCGGGTCATTTCCTTCACCTCCTCTTCGTCACCACTAGAGAAATCCTGCCAGAAACTCTTCCTCTTCTCTGTTTCCTCCTCGCTACTACTATCCCAAATCCTCAGGCAGAAGGCTTGGTGGTCAAAGGCTCGGAGGACAAGGTTTTCCGGTAAGCCAGAGCCAATCATATAGGTAGGTGGTGGTACAAAGTGATAGTTTGGTAGAGGGTTCTGGTGTGTGTTGGGCTGCTCATTTTTGGGGTCAGGTATTTTAGGAGTCTATGAGGTCCTGGATTTCATGTCTGAGGTGGGCACAGTTGTCAGTGCCATGGCCTTTCTGCTGGTGATAGTGACAGTAAAGGTTCAGGTTATAGTATGATGGTGGAGGATTGGGGAGTGGTTTAGCCTCTAAGGGTTTAAGGAATCCTTGCCTTGCCAACCTCTCAAGTACCTTGGACAAAGGCCTTGTCAGGTTAGAAAAATGTCGGTTTCTGACGGAAGCTACTTCAGTAGTAACAGGCTTAGCGCCGGAGGGCCCTCCGACAGTCCTCCTATTCAGACTATAAATCTTCCGATTCTCGGCTTCCTCCTCTTCAATATCCATGACAGTTTCCCTCAGCTGTCAGAAATTCGCAATCATGGAGGTCATCCTCCTCAACTTACCATAAATCGAGGGCTTCGTACCCTTGATAATCATCTTTATTTAGTCCTTCTCTGAGGGCCGAGTCTACATCTTTAAAAGCTAACCATCCAGCGGTCTCTACATAGTCTTTAAAGCTTTCCTCCGGCTTTTGCTTAGTATTCTCCAAGTCATGGAGCGACAAATCGATCTCCAAGTCTGTAACATACTGCTTTAGAAAGGTGTCTGCCACTTCCCTCCAATCTTCCTTAACCTTTTTCTCAAGGCTGTGATACCACACTACAGGTGCCCCCTCGAATGACATCCCAAACATCTTTTGGACTTGGCCCACTGAACTCATCACCGAGACATACTACCAAAGATGGACCATCGGGTCCCCATTTCCATTAAATTTGGCTATATCAGGCATTTTAAATTGAGTTGGCAGCTGCTCCTCAAAGGTCCTTACATCATAATCCAATAAATCCTCATGCTTCCCCTTCAGTTTACGGGTAACTGACTCTATTTGATCATGGAGTTTTTGCATTTCAGCCTGAGACCCGGCTATTCTCCCTGCGGCATATTCAGCCATATCATCATCAAACACATGTGCATCATCATTCAATCCACTTGGAGGGCTTTCATGCCTCTCATTTTCAGATCCTCTTGTAGCGCGGGGCACAGCCATATTAGACATAGCGGTAGTCAAAGCTTGTAGTTATTCAGTGACTTTGGTGAGATTAGCTTCAATCTGATCCAAGCGAGACCCCTCGTTGACTAATCACTCATGTTTACTGATGGTCTTTTGATTAGAGTCCCCTCTTCCCTAACCCAACGGTAATCTATGGTGTCTTTTAAGATCGTGTGTCAGTGTGTATGTGTGCAATGCATGTAATGTATAAATTCATAAAAATTCTATACTAATTGGCCCATTATCATTCTAAAGTGTTCAATCACTTTATTACGCGGCGCAAACTTGTCCCAGTTGACAAGGCCCAACAGGTTTGCAATTTACAATAACATGGCTAAATGATTTCAAATGATAAGAAGCTCACACATAAAATGGCACATCGGTATTTTAGAAGCTTTTGGCCCAACTGTCAAAGGACACGAACTCATCCCAGTTTAAATGGCCCAACAAGTTCACATCTTTTGAAAAAATGTCCAACTGGATCCAAATGACCACGGTCCAAAACATAAACATAAAATAAATAATTTCTATTAGTTCTACGACTAAGGTTCTCATGTGGGTTTACAGGAGTACGGGTAAAGGCTCTCGTTGACGAATGATTGACCACAACTAGGACTCCCCACTCAAGGGTTCAAGCGACCAAGTGAGCGCACCCACGGTACGTGCCAACGAGTTAAGGTGCGTGACTGACTGTCAAATGGATTTCCCGTTGTGGATTCCCCAGAGGGAGGGTGGAGCGAACTCTCTTAAATACCCAAGCCTCTTAGGCTCTTATCGCTTGGTGACAGGAATAAACAACGAGTCCTCCAAATTAGTCCATCACAGCAAGCTACGAGTACATGATTGTCTAGGTGCCTTTACAGTTTTTCCTTATAGAAAGATAGTGAATGAAGAAAGACACCAAACCATTACCTAGCTCAAAAACTGCCTTTGATTAAACCCCTTTTCAACCCATGGTAGACACGGTTAAATAAAGCACAAATCATAATCATTACAAGATATTATTTCGGGCCCAATTATCTATCCCCAGTGGAGTCATCAAACAGTAGAACACAGATGTTTGTTGGAGTTTCTACAGTCCTGAGGATCGATTATCAAGCATAAAACAACATGTGAATACATCGAAGAAGTCACAGAATACTTACATCGATCGGTTGAGGCGATGCGGTGAAAAACAAAAAAAAAATTTCTACCCTCCTTTGGTAGTCATGGCAGTGAGCCTTTTGGTGTCCTTCAAATTCGGCCATGGAAGTGTCCTTGAAGCTCCAAGCTTTCATGTTGTGAGTCCAAGCTCACGGGTGGGTTTCCCTATCACCTTCGTATATCGCCAAAAGTGTGCTAGCACTTAGGAATTTTTGCCACAAAAATTCCTTAGCTTCTCCTTCCCATTCAGTCAAACAAAAAAAAAAAGAAAGAAAGAAGAAGAAAGAATGGCCTTGGCCGAGAGAGTTAAGAGGACTGAGAGAATGAGAGTGTTGTGTTACTTGAATTCAAAAAACAAGTTAAAAAATGATATACCAAAACATAAAATAATGGTATTAGTCATTCAAGCTTTCAAAAAGCTTTTAAATAACTTCCATCAAGTCACATCACTCATGAATAGTGACTGGTGTTAATCACTCAAAGTGAAAGACATCCATCACTTGATTGACGAATGATGTGACGCTAGATGTGACTTGTGATTTGACGCTTGATGTGACTTGCGAGCCGTACTTGAATTCAAAATGCGAGTGCGCTCGCAAACACTCTCAGGCTCGGGTTCGTTAATTCCAAATTAACGATTTTTCCGTTGCGCCGTAATTAAATCTAATTTAATTAAATAATCATGTATAGCATAATTACTATTCACATCGCTAATGAATTAATTCTAAATTAACTCGTTCGCCCGAATTAAAATCTAACTTTAATTCCGCATCGAAATCCAATTTCGTTTAATATATCGAATATATTAATTTATCGATTAATTCCAAATTAATCATTTTCTCTCTTTAAATGATATTTTATCCTAAATAAAATATCTCCGTAATTAATCCCAGATTAATTTTCTCTCTCATCTAATTAATCCCAGATTAATAAAGTGCGAGTCATACGTCATCGGTGAATCTTCGGGAAGCGACCCATGAGATCCTCGTATATGTTGGCAGTAAATTCGGTCGTCGGACTATTCGAACATGTACGTATCAAGTACTACGTTTTACCGATTTACAAGACAAGGTTGGCTTCTAGCCAAGCGCCATGCCTACCCAATTCTCCAGAAATATCCTTACAGGAATATGTGATCTATATCAGTCGTAATATACGTAGTATCGTGTATATCGATCCAGTATCCTATGTCACGTGCTAGGCCTGGGGCTGGTATTATGTATGCCCCATACGAAGCATATGTCGGATGTCTGGTAAATAGTCTCTATAATCGGATAACTATGACCTAGTCATATTATGCCGATGACTGCAGTACTTAAGAGTACTAGTACCATATCCTACGTGACATCATCTCCACTATGACTGGAGTGATACTTCCGTCTTGACATCACACTCAAAACACTACAATTCTCAATATACCCAGTGGAGGCGTACACAAAACCTGTTAAAGCCCTGGACGACCAAAACCAAAGCATATTGATTGTCGCAAGTATTAGCGGTGCGAGTCTCAGGTTAAGACCAAATACACCTACCCTGATTTCGGACTTTCATAGACATATTGTCATATTACCAATGGAATTCCGAGGGGGTCTATCTAGAGCGAAGCTGTTTATCATACCATCGGTAAACATAACCTCCTATTACACTTGCATGAGTATCCAATACCCAAATATGAGAACTATGATATTGTACCCTCACAACGCGCACAAATATAATACTAGTCTTTTACCATTTATCGATGTCTAATCTCGATAATACTCTGACTAGGGATTTAATGATTATACCTTCGTGGATTGATACTGTCTCATATCATCTCAATCCAGGAACTAATCATAAGGACCTTCTATCATTTATACATCTAGGTGATCTAATCACAAATGATAAGAGAGCAATCTCCTTTGTCACATAGTTAATTTGTACAACAACACCATGATCTGTACAAATAGTGCCGCTATGGGTCATAATTGTCCAACAATCTCCCAATTAGCCTATAGCCAGTCACTCGAGTGTCTACCACCGAAATATATACGGTTCGCTCAAACTACTGAGGAAAGGCTTTCGTCAGCGGATTTGCATGATTATCATCTGATGCGATTTATTCGATCATCACATCGCCACGATGTATAATCCGAACGAATCAGATGAATAGTCAAAGTATGTATCTGGATCTTTGATGAGACCATTAATTCTTTAGCCTGCATTGTAGCCTAGCTCAGCTGCTAACAGAACTATATCTAATCTAATTAGATTTGTTATCGACCCAAATGGCTTCTATTGCTGCCTCAACTGCATCAATTACCCGCATTTGTTGTTTATTCGGTAACAGTATCTTACTTAGAAGGTTTTCAGCTCACTATTCCGTTATTCAAACTGTATAGTACCGTTGTTTTTATCGGTTAGGAAACTTCCAGCAGTGATCCCAGTCACTTCAAGTTCTCATTCTCCATAGTTTAAGACATCATCCTTAGTTCTCTAAGATACTAACGGATGTTCTTAATATCAATCCAGTGACTATCACTTGGATTGTACTGTTTGTGACTCCATATGCTCAAAGCGAATTAGACACCAGGTCATGTACATTTATTAATGTTCGAGTTCTCGGTGAGTGTCAACAAATTTAAATCTATCCCAATAGATCTTTATTCCTAGAATAAAGGTTGTTTCTCCCAAGAATTCTATGGAAAATTTTCATGAAAGCCAAGCTTTCACCGATTGTAATATAGGAATATCATTTCCAAGAAATGACATATCATCATTATTTAGGACAGTCACTTTTAGTGCTCTCCCACTAACCTTCTTATAACACAAGAATCATTTCGTTTTGAATTAAATCATAAACCATTATGATTACATCAAAACGATAATTCCAAGAACCTAATGCTTGCTACAATCCAAACATGGATCGAATAACCGGCAAACTTTGTTTACTAGTTTTGGTATGACAAAATCGTCAGGATGTTGTAAACATCCTCCAAAAGGTTTCCTTTTAAGGAAAGCGTTTTGACGTTCAGGTGCCATATTTCATGAATGAAACATGCAGCATCAGCAAGCATTATCCAAATGTATTTATCATGGCAACAGGTAAAAGGTTTCACCGTAATCGACACAATGTTGATAACGATACCTTTTCGCTACAAGCCCAGCTTAGTACGTTGGTATGTTGCCATCCATGTATGTCTTCCTTGAAGACTTATATAGTACCAATAGACACAATGCCTTTTAGTACAACAACTAGTGTCCAAACATAGTTGATATACATGGAATCCATTTCGGACACGATGGCACTTTGCCATAATAGGGAGTCGATACCTTGTATCACTTCCTCATACGTAGTTGGTTGGTATTCCCCAAAAGATTGTCATCTTATTAGGTGAGATCAGAAACCCATAACCCAGTTATTTTCTGACTCTCTCCAACCTACGTTGTTCTTGTGTATTTGAAGATTATTGGTATAGTTACATCCTTGATGAACTATTTATGTTCCAATAGGATTCGGTGCCAGAAACAATATCACTTCGATTTTCATCGAGTTTTACTATCGTCCCACTTACCACTGCATATAGGTGTTCCTCTTAGAAATACTGTATGGAGAACAACAATTAAATTGTTCTCTTGTGAGATGTATAAGTACTATACTTTGGTTTCCTTAGGATAAGCAATTACATTAGGCACTTATCCAATTTGGGTTCTAGTTTGGAATCATCCAAACGTATGCCCAGCATTCCCAAATCATCAAGAGTGAGAAAACCTGGTTTCTTTCCTGTTTATATCTAATATGAAGTCTGTCAAATAGATTTTCATGGAACCTTATTCAAAATAAGTATTGCATTGTTAATGCTTATCCGTTGAAGGAAATGGTAGTTCAGAGCGACTCATGATTAACCTTATCATGTCTAACAAAATTCGGTTTCTCCGTTCGGACACATCATCAAACTGACGTGTTCTGGGAGGAGTCCTCATTGAAAGAATACTATACTATTTCAAGTATTTGAGAAACTTACAGCTTAAATATTTTCATCATGGTCTAACCGTGATGGTATTAATACTTTAGCCGATCTGTTTGTCTACTTCGTGTCGAAACTCTAAAAGTTTCCGACTGTGTTTCAAAAGAAACACATAACCATAACGTGATGCCACATCCGTAAAGGTAACGAAATATTCATATCCACATCTAGCCTAGCTAGACATGGGCCCACTTATGTCACTATGAAAAAAGGCTAACAGATCGGTGGCACTTGTACGTTTACCAAGTAAATGTGTTTTAGGCACTTTGGCCAATAAACTAGATTCGCAGACATCATTTGAATAGTATCGAATCCGTCCTAGTATCCACTCTTCAAAAGTGTGGATATACGAGTATTGTTTAATGTGTTCCAGACAACAATGCCACAAATAAGTCATATCTGATCAAATCAGTTTGAGATATCTGTTTGTCATGTTATATGTTTGAGATTTATTTATATTCAAAATATAAATACTGTCATTCACATCTAATGTGTTTATCTCAATATCATCTTTATATAATAAAACATTTTGGTGTTCTAGAATATAAAGGTACACTCGCAACGAGTTATACTCGATATAGAGATAATGTTTCTAGTCAAACTAGGTATATTATAACAGTTTCCTAATTTAAGTACACACCCTAAGAGTAGTTCCTAAACTTAGGTATCTACGGTTAAAACAGTGACTTTCGTCCCGTTTCGATTCGCAGATTTATCTCATCTGAAGTCAGTATCCTGCTCATAGCAGATTCTGCACATCAGTACATATATTTATGTACCACTATTTAGTATCTGAAATCCAATTTTAATACTAGTAGTGAACATATTTATGACAAACATACTTGAAATCAGAGTCTTGCCCTGCCTTCTATTCTTTCATATCTACCATGTGCATACGGCAATCACGCTTCAGTGACCCCGTTTGCCACATCTTAGACAGACATATTGGGATATGTCATTTATCTTCCTAGAAGATTATAATGATTTTGCCTTTACCTTTTTCCACATTCTAGAAGCCTTTGGCCAAGCCTTGGGTTTCTAGAATATCGAAGTACTGTGCGTCTTGCGCTTCTTGCCTTATTGCAAACTTTGGATTTATCTCCCTGAGAATAGCCATTAACTCTCCAAGAGTTATTAATTGCAATTTAATAATTCTAAGATCTAAGAATAGATCTATGAAGATCCTTTAATTTCATTATCATACTTTAAGGATCTAATCCTTAGTTCTGATTAAGAAATTAATGAGTCGATTTGGCAAGCATAATAGATTAAGCACTAAAGTTATCATCACATGTATCTTCCAAAGATCACGCTCTACTTTTTTTTTTTTTTGCTTAACTTCGGTCTTAGGCCCAAGAGGTTATTTTATTAAATAAAGTAACTTCTTAGTTTCCAGGACTATCCTGAAATTCTATTCCCAATTTGAAAATTAAAGTCATTTAAATACATTTCCCGAGGATTATGTTTTAAACACTAATCTTTCAATTTATCTTGATTCTAATAGTCCAACTATTTAATCAACGATGTCAGGTACTATTTAATATAATGATTACTATAGTCCAACTATATAATCAATTATACCTTTTCAAATTATTAATTCAATTATATTGATTACTATAATCCAATTATAAAATCAATTATTTATTGAATTAGTTTGAATACAGTCCAACTGTTTATTTAAAACAACATTAAATATTAGTCCAACTAATATATTAATTTATAGGATGAATAATTTGAATTGAGCGCGTATGGTAAGTAATTAAACGAATATTGCAAATTTAATTCTTGCCTCCCACTATTTTTCGGCAAGCCTCTAACCCTCTGTCGAGTACTCGGAAACCGTGTTTCCTAGTGGGCTAGGATCCCGTTAAATAATACACAATCTTGACTTTGGCCAACAAATTATTATTCGACAGTTATGACCCATAGAGTCACTATTTGTACAGATCATGGTGTTGTTGTACAAATTAACTATGATACAAAGGAAATTTCTCTTTTTTTCATTTGTGATTAGATCACCTAGATATATAAATGATGAAAGGTCCTTATGATTAGTTCCTGGATTGAGATGATATGAGACAGTATCAATCCATGAAGGTTTAATCATTAAATATCCCTAGTCGTAGTGTTATTGAGATTGGACATCGATAATGCGGAATACACTAGTATTACACTTGTGTAAGTTGTGAGAGCATAACGGCATAGTTCTCATATATTTGGGTAATGGATACTCATGCAAGTGTAATAGGAGGTTGTGTTTGCTCTGGATAGACCCCTTCGGAGTTCCATTGGTAGTATAACTATGTGTCTATGGAAGTCCGAATTCAGGGTAGGTGTATTTGGTCTTAACCTGAGACTTACACCGCTAATACTTGCGACAATCAATATACTTTGGTCTTGATCATCCAGGGCTTTAACCGGTTCTGTGCACGTCTCTTCTGGGTATATTGAGAATCGTAGTGTGTTGGGTGTGATGTCAAGATGGAAGTATCACTTTAGTTATAGTGGATATGATGATCACGTAGGATATGAAACTTGTTCTCTTATATGCTGCAGCTATCGGGATATTATGACTAGGTCATGTATATCCGATTATAGAGACTAGTTACCAGATATCCGATATGTGCTTCGTATGGGGCAGACACAATTCCAGCCCTAGGCCTTGCACATGACCATCAGATACTGGATCGACATACATGATACGACGTATACTACGCCTGATATAGATCACTTATTCCAGTAAGCATGTTTCTGGAGAATTGGGTAGGCATGGCGCTTTGCTAGAAGCCAACCTTGTCTTGTAAATCGGTAAAATGTAATACTTGGTACGTACGTATTCAGATAGTTCGATAACCGTATTTACTGCCAATAAATCTGGGGAACTCATAGGTCACTTCCCGAAGATTCAACGATGATGTATGACTCGCACTTTATTAATCTAGGATTAATTAGATGAGAGAGAAAATTAATCTGGGATTAATTACGGAGATATTTTATCTAGAATAAAATATCATTTAAAGAGAGAGAACGATTAATTTGGAATTAATCGGTAAATTAATATATTCGATATATTAAACGAAATTGGATTTCCACGCGGAATTAAAATTGGATTTTAATTCGGGCGAATGAATTAATTTAGAATTAATTCGTTAGCGGCGTAAATAGTAATTATGCTTGGCATGATTATTTAATTAAATTGGATTTAATTACGACGCAGCGGAAAATTCATTAATTTGGAATTAATGAACCCGAGTGCGGGATTGTTTGCGAGCGCATTCGCATTTTGAATTCGAGTATGGCATGCAAGTCAAATCAAGCGTCAAATTGCAAGTCACATCTAGCATCACATCATTCGTCAATCAAGTGATAGATGTCTTTCACTTTGAGTGATTGACACCAGTCACTATTCATGAGTGATGTGACTTGATGGAAGTTGATTGAAAGCTTTTTGAAAGCTTGAATGACATTTATTAATTTAATATTTTTATATTTGAATTTTTTTTTTGGTTGTGTATTAGATATAAAAAACACAAAATTCTTCTCTCTCTCTTCCTTATGCATTCGGCAATGAGGTCTTCTTCTTATTCTCTCCCTTTTGGCTTTTGAAGCCATTTTTTTCTTCTTGTTTTAAGCTTGGCCGAGAACTAGAAGGAAGCATAGGATGATTTGTGGCAAATCATCAAGGTGCTAGCACACAAAGAGGCATACAAGGTGATAGGGACACCCACATTTGAGCTTGGAATCCATTGATAAAGCTTGGACCTTGAAGATTCATCCATGGAGGACAACATGATGGCTTGGCCGAGAACACCCCAATAAGGAAGGAAAAAGTTTTGTTCTTCGTAGCATCCAATCCGTTCATTGTGAGTATGATTCTGCCATTCTCTTTTGAGTATTCACATGTGTTTCAATGCTTATAAATGATCCTTGGGACTTAATAGAAACCCAACAATGGTATCTTGAGCCATTTTGAGCATGAAACTTTTTAGAGTTAAAATTGGGTAAAATCGATTTGAGCATGATTTGATGAAATTGTTCGATTGAGTATGCTTGAATGATGTTTAATTGAAGTTGTATGTGATGAATTTCATGAAAATTGATTTGGAACAATTTTCCCTAAAATGTAGGGCTTGGCCGAATACATTGATGCCCTAATGTCTTGGATTTTTTGAATTTTGATTCTTTGGATGAGTTGGAAACGATTGGAAATGTTGATTTAATATCGATTGTGGATTTAATTGGATTAAAATCGAATCGGACATAAATAACCCCAATTGGCCGAGACAAAGAAAGCATGAAAATGAATTGATTTTGATTAAAATATGTTGGATATGTTTTCATTATAATGAGCATAATTAATTAGGTTAATTGATGTTTTGGAAATGTTAAATTGATTAATTAATTATGGCTTTACACTTAGGTTAATTAAGTTATAAAATTTTGAATTTGGTAATTTAATTAATTGGGCCTATTTTAGAAATCGGGCTTGAATTGTTGGATTTGGGCCTTATGGACTTGGTTGGGCCAAGTAGGTTTGGGCCAAGTGGATTGGATCCATATTGGGCTTAAACCACTCCATAAAGTTCAAATTTGACAAATTGGGCCTTTAAAGTTTAATTGGGCCTAAGGGCCCAAATTGATTTCTAGGCTTATGGGGTGATTCCTTGATTGGACTTTGGTTGCCGAAGCTCACGCCTTAAGAAATTAATTCAAAGCCCATTAGACTTTAATTAGACGACATTGGACGATAATCGGGCTTTGAGACCCGTAACGATTAGATTTGGAATCTAAGTCGTAAAGGTTCGTTTATAAAGTGTAATATTTAATTTGGAATTAAATAGTGAATTAGTATTAAATACAAGTTAAATTGGATTTAATGTTGTAGTTTAATTTAATTCAAGAATTCGTACTTTTAGTTTTTATTCGTAAAACGAGTTTGACTCGCACAAAATCAAATCGTTGTTTGAACATTGGATGGTCATTAATATTCAGATTAATTAATTGGATTAGATTGATTGATAACATGCTTGTGTGAATACATGATTTTGATGCATGAATAATGTATATCGGATGGATATTATATGGGTGGGATAATTTTAGAAATTATTGTAATACATTTGGAATTTATTAATTGGACCTGCGTGTCCAGCCTATTACCTCCTTACTCTGTGTATTTCTCTTCTCACCTATCCCCCTCAATGTAAATGAGGTTTCTTTAGAAGTGTAGTGTAACGGGTAGAAGTAAATACTTGTGCTAGCGGGAGAGAAGAAATGGAGAGATTTGTTCTAGGAACTATGTTTAAATATCCATCTGCATATCATTATTATATTTACTTACGCGCTTTATTATGTGTTTAGAATGCATGTTTAAGGGTGTATGATGATGAGACCTTAACAAAGATAATAAATTGGTTGCCAATTTGCATGCGAAAAACCCTCAAACTATATTAAGCGTTTTTCCTTCCATTGAGTGATTCTTACTCAAGATCTAAGACTGGCATTGGCTTGTTGGCCAAAGTCAAGGCCTTTGTCCGTCGAGGATGTTTTTGAATCACGAGAGCTTTGTTCCATATTGGTGTCTTGTCCAAGTTGTGATTTGTTGGCCAAAGTCAAGATCACTTCTTGTCCATCGACATTGATTACGAAGCTTTCCAAAGTCAATGGGTTCCGCTTAACTAGGATCATTAAATTTGTTGTGCCAAAGCCAAGACTTAATTGATTCAGAGGAAAATGGTTAGGGAATATATTGGATATATTGGCATATATAAGTATATGTTTCGGACTTGGATGTCCACCTACTGGATCTAGGAATTGGATGGGATCCAATTGATCTTAGAGATCTACCTAGTTAAGTATCATACAATTTGTTGTCCAAAGTCAAGATTGTGTGTTATTTAATGGGATCCTAGCCCACTAGGAAACACGGTTTCCCGAGTACTCGACAGAGGGTTTGAGGCTCGCCGAAAAATAGTGGGATGCAAGTATTAGATTTGCAATTTCATTTAGTTACTTGCCATACGCGCTCATTTCAAATATTTCGTCAAATAAATTAATATATTAGTTGGACTAATATTTAATCGTTGTTTTAAAATAGTTGGACTGTATTCGAACTATTTCAAATAATAGTTGATTTTATAATTGGATTATAGTAATCAATAAAGTTGAATTTTATTAATTAAAAATATAATTGATTGATATAGTTGGACTATAGTAATCATTATAATTAATAGTACCTGAAATTATTGATTAAATAGTTGGACTATTAGATTCAAGATTAAATTGAAAGATTAGTGTTTAAAACATAATCCTAGGGAAAATGTATTTAAACGACTTTAATTTTCAAATTGGGAATAAAATTTCAGGATAGTCCTGGAAACCGAAAAGTTACTTTATTTGATAAATGTGACGTCTTGGGCCTAAGCCCGGAGTTAAGCAAATAGTAGAACATGATATTTGGAATATTCATGTGATGATAACTTTAGTGCTTAATTCGTTAACCTTGCCGCAATGACTCCTAAATTTCGTCGTCATAAATAAGGATTAGATCTTTAAACTATGATGTTGAAATTGAAGGATCTTCATAGATGTATACTTAAGTCTTAGAAGCATTAATTGCAACAGAAGACTCTTGGAGAGTTAATGGCTATGCTCAAGGAGCCAAAGCCAAAGTTTGCAATAAGGCAAGAAGCGCAAGGCGCATCTTACTTTGGTATTCTAGAAGGCCAAAGGCTTGGCCAAAGGCTTCTAGGATGTAGAAAAGGGAAAAGGCAAAATCATCTCAGTCTTCTAGGAAGACAAAGGACACATCCCAAGATGCTGCCTAAACTGAGGCAAATGGAGTTACTGGAAGCGTAACTGCCGTATGGACAACGCATACATGAAGGAATAGAAGCCAGGGCAAGGCTCTGAATTCAAGTATGTTTATCATAAAATATTCACTACTAGTATTAAAATTGGATTTTATATACTAAAAGTGGTACATAAAAATATGTACTGATGGGCAGAATCTGCTGATTAGCAGGATACTGACTTCAGATGAGATTACTCTGCGAATTGGAAATGGGACGAAAGTCGTTGTTTCAACCGTAGAAACCTAAGTTTAGGAACTACCATTCGGGTGTGTACTTAAATTAGGAAACTGTTATAATGTAACTAGTTTGACTAGAAACATTATCTCTATATCGAGTATAACTCGTTGCGAGTGTACCTTTATATTCTAGAACACTAAAGTGTTTTATTTTATAAAGATGATATTGAGATAAACACATTAGATGTGAATAACAGTATTTATATTTTGAATATAAATAAATCTCAAACATATAATATGACAAACAGATAGCTCAAACTGATTTGATCAGATGAGACTTATTTGTGGCAGTGATGTCTGAGACACATTAAACAAGACTCGTATATTCACACTTTGGAAGAGTGGGTACTAGGACAAATTTGATTCCATTCAAATAAAGTCTACGAATCTAGTTTATTGGGCAAAGTGTCTAAAATACCTTTTACTTGGTAAAAGTGTAAATGCCACCGATCTGTTAGCCCTCGTTCAGAGTGACGTAAGTGGGCCCATAGCTAGCTAAGCTAGAGGTGGAAATGAATATTTCGTGACCTTTACGGATGTTGCATCTCATTATGGTTATAGGTTTCTAATGAAACATAAATCAGAAACTTTTACAGTTTTGACACGAAGTAGACAAACAGATCGGCTAAAGTATTAAAACCATCACGGTTAGACCATGATGAAAATACTTAAGCATTAAGTTTCTCAAATACTTGAAAGAGTATAGTATTCTTTCAATGAGGACTCCTCCCGGAACACGTCAATTTGACGGTGTGTCCGAACAGAGAAACCGAACTGAGTTGGACACAGTAAGGTTAATCAAGAGTCGCTATGAGCTACCATTTTCCTTCAAAAGGATAAGCATTAACAGTGCAATACTTATTTTGAATAAGGTTCCATGAAAAATCTGTTAGACAGAATTCATAATAGATATAAACAGGAAAGAAACTGGGCTTTCTAATTCCTGAAGATTTGGGAATACTAGGCATACATTTGGATGATACCAAACTAGAACCCAAATTGGATAAGTGTCTAATTGTAGGTTATCCTACGATAACCAAAGTATAGTAATTTTACAACTCACATGAGAACAATGTAATTGTTGATCACCATACGGTTTTCCTAAGAGGAATACCGATATGCGGTGGTAAGTGGGAGGATAGTAAAACTCGATGAAAATCAGAGTAATATTGTTCAAGGCACCGAGTCCTTAATGGAACACAAACAGTTTATCAAGGATGAAACTGTACCATTAATCTTCGAATACATAAGAACCGCGTAGATCGGAGAGAGTCAGAAAACAACCTGGGAGGTATGGGTTTCTGATCTCACCTTATGAAGATGATAATCTTAGTGAGGAAACCGGCTATGTATGAGGAAGTGATACAAGGTATCGACTACCTATTATGGCAAAGTACCATGAAGTCCGAAATAGATTCCATGTATACCAATCAAGTTTGGACGCTGGTTGATGTACCGGAAGGCATTGTGCTTATTGGTACTAAATATATAAGTCTTCAAGGAAGACAAACATGGATGGCAACATACAAATGTGCTCTCCGGACGCACACAATAACTCCCAGATACTCAATTGTGCTCGAGTCTTCTTCAGTTGCCGCAACACTACATCACCCTCAGCATTCTCCGTATTCTTGGCCACCTCCCGGACTTCTGTAAACACTTCTTTCCCCTTTTCTGTAGTATCACTATAAAAGCGCCCACTTCGGGTCATTCTCTTCACCTCCTCTTCATCACCACTAGAGAAGTTCTGCCAGAAACTCTTCCTCTTCTCTGTTTCCTCCTCACTACTACTATCCCAAATCCCCAGGCAGAAGGCTTGGTGGTCAAAGGTTCGGAGGACAACGTCTTCTGGTAAGCCAGAGCCAATCATATAGGTAGGTGGTGGTACAGAGTCATAGTTTGGTATGGGGTTCTGGTGTGTGTTGGGCTGCTCCTTTTCGGGGTCAGGTATTTTACGGGAGTCTGTGAGGTCCTGGATTTCGTGTCTGAGGCAGGCACAGTTGTCAATGTCATGGCCTTTCTACCGGTGATAGTGACAGTAAAGGTTCAGGTTGTAGTGTGATTGTGGAGGATTGGGGAGTGGTTTAGCCTCTAAGGGTTTAAGGAATCCTTGTCTTGCCAACCTCTCAAGTACATTGGACAAAGGCCTTCTCAGGTTAGAAAAATGCCGGTTTCTGACGGCAGCTACTTCAGCAGTAACAAGCTTAGCACCGAAGGGCCCTCCGACAGTCCTCCTATTCAGACTATAAAACTTCCGATTCTCGACTTCCTCCTCTTCAATATCCATGACAGTTTCCCTCAGCTGTCAGAAATTCACAATCATGGAGGTCATCCTCCTCAGCTTACCATAAATCGAGGGCTTTGTACCCTTGATAATCATCTTTATTTAGTCCTTCTCTGAGGGCCGAGTCTGCATCTTTAAAAGCTAACCTCTCCAGCGGTCTACATATTCTTTAAAGCTTTCCTCCGGCTTTTGCTTAGTATTCTCAAAGTCATGGAGCGACAAATCGATCTCCAAGTCTGTAACATACTGCTTCAGAAAGGAGTCTGCCACTTCCCTCCATTCTTCCTTAACTTTTTTCTCAAGGCTGTGATACCACACTACAGGTGCCCCCTCGAGTGACATCCCAAACATCTTTTGGACTTGGCGCTGTGACAGACCCACTGAACTCATCACCGAGACATACTACCAGAGATGGACCCTCGGGTCCCCATTTCCATTAAATTTGGCTATATCGGGCATTTTAAATTGAGTTGGCAGCTGCTCCTCAAAGGTCATTGCATCATAATCCAATAAATCCTCATGTTTCCTCTTCAGTTTACGGGTAACTGACTCCATTTGATCATGGAGTTTCTGCATTTCAGCCTGAGACCCGGTTATTCTCTCTGCGGTATATTTAGCCATATCATCATCAAACACATGCGCATCATCATTCAATCCACTTGGAGGGCTTTCACGCCTCTAATTTTCAGATCCTCCTGCAGCGCGGGGCACAGCCATATTAGACATAGCGGTAGTCAAAGCTTGCAGATTTTCAGTGACTTTGGTGAGATTAGCTTCAATCTGATTCATGCGGGACCCCTCGTTAACTAATCACTCATGTTTACTGATGGTCTTTTGATTAGTCTCCCATCTTCCCTAACCCAATGGGAATCTATGGTGTCTTTTAAGATCGTGTGTCAGTGTGTATGCGTGCAATGCATGTAATATATAAATTCATAAAAATTCTATACTAATTGGCCCATTATCATTCTAAATTGTTCAATCATATTATTACGCGGCGTAAACTTGTCCCAGTTGACAAGGCCCAACAGATTTACACTTTGCAATAACATGGCCAAACGATTTCAAATGATAAGAAGCCCACACATAAAATGGCCCATCGGTATTTTAGAAGCTTTTGGCCCAACTGTCAAGGGACACGAACTCGTCCCAGTTTAAATGGCCCAACAAGTTCACATCTTTTGACAAAAGGTCCAACTGGATCCAAATGACCACGGTCCAAGACATAAACACAAAATAAATAATTTCTATTAGTTCTACGACTAAGGTTCTCATGTGGGTTTACAGGAGTGCGGGCAAAGGCTCTCGTTGACGAAGGATTTCCCACAACTAGGACTCCCCACTCAAGGATTCAAGCGACCAAGTGAGCGCACCCACGGTACGTGCCAACGAGTTAAGGTGCGTGACTGACTGTCAAATGGATTTCTCGTTGTAGATTCCCCAAATGGAGGGTGGAGCGAACTCTCTTAAATACCCAAGCCTCTTAGGATCTTATCACTTGGTGACAAGAATAAACAACGAGTCCTCCAAATTAGTCCATCACAGCAAGCTACGAGTACATGATTGTCTAGGTGCCTTTACAGCTTTTCCTTATAGAAAGATAGTGAATGAAGGAAGACACCAAACCATTACCTAGCTCAAAAAAATGCCTTTGATTAAACCCTTTTTCAACCAATGGTAGACACGGTTAAATAAAGCACAAATCATAATCATTACAAGATATTATTTCGGGGCCAATTCTCTATCCCCAGTGGAGTCGCCAGATAGTAGAACACAGATGTTTATTGGAGTTTCTACGATCCTGAGGATCGATTATCAAACATAAAACAACATGTGAATACATCGAGGTAGTCGCAGAATACTTACATCGATCGATTGAGGCGATGCGGTGAAAAAAAAAACTTTTCTGCCCTCCTTTGGTAGTCACGGCAGTGAGCATTTTGGTGTCCTTCAAATTCGGCCATGGAAGTGTCCTTGAAGCTCCAAGCTTTCGTGTTGTGAGTCCAAACACACGGGTGGGTTTCCCTATCACCTTCATATATCCCCAAAAGTGTGCTAGGACTTAAAATTTTTGCCACAAAAATTCCTTAGCTTCTCCTTCCCATTCGGTCAAACCAAAAAAAATGAAGAAGAAGAAAGAATGGCCTTGGCCGAGAGAGATGAGAGGAGGGAGAGAATGAGAGTGTTGTGTTACTTGAATTCAAAAAAACAAGTTAAAAAATGATATACCAAAACATAAAATAATGGTATTAGTCATTCAAGCTTTCAAAAAGCTTTCCAACAACTTCCATCAAGTCACATCACTCATGAATAGTGACTGGTGACAATCACTCAAAGTGAAAGACATCCATCACTTGATTGACGAATGATGTGATGCTAGATGTGACTTGCGATTTGACGCTTGATGTGACTTGTGGGCCGCACTTGAATTCGAAATACGAGTGCGCTCGCAAACACTCTCGGGCTCGGGTTCGTTAATTCCAAATTAACGATTTTTCCGTTGCGCCGTAATTAAATCTAATTTAATTAAATAATCATGCCTAGCATAATTACTATTCGCATCGCTAATGAATTAATTGTAAATTAACTGGTTCGCCCGAATTAAAATCTAACTTTAATTCCGCGTCGAAATCCCATTTTGTTTAATATATCGAATATATTAATTTATCGATTAATTCCAAATTAATCGTTTTCTCTCTTTAAATGATATTTTATCCTAGATAAAATATCTCCGTAATTAATCCCAAATTAATTTTCTCTCTCATATAATTAATCTTAGATTAATAAAGTACGAGTCATACGTCATCAGTGAATCTTCGGGAGACGACCCATGAGATCCTCGGATATATTGGCAGTAAATTCGGTCGTCGGACTATTCGAACACGTACGTACCAAGTACTACATTTTACCGATTTACAAGACAAGGTTGGCTTCTAGCAAAGCGCCATGCCTACCCAATTCTCCAGAAATATCCTTACAGGAATATGTGATCTATATCAGGCATAGTATACGTAGTATCGGGTATGTCGATCCAGTATCGTATGTCATGTGCTAGGCCTGGGGCTGGAATTGTGTCTGCCCCGTACGAAGCACATGTCGGATGTCTGGTAACTAGTCTCTATAATCGGATAACTATGACGTAGTCATATTATCCCGATGACTGCAGTACTTAAGAGTACTAGTATCGTATCCTACGTGACATCATCTCCACTATGACTCGAGTGATACTTCCATTTTGACATCACACCCAACACACTACGATTCTCAATATACCTAGCAGAGGCGTACACAGAACCTGTTAAAGCCCTGGGCGACCAAAACCAAAGCATATTGATTGTCGCAAGTATTAGCGGTGCAAGTCTCAAGTTAAGACCAAATACACCTACCCTGATTTCGGACTTCCATAGACCCATAGTCATACTGCCAATGGAATTCTGAAGGGGTCTATCCAGAGCAAAGCTGTTTGTCATACCATCGGTAAACACAACCTCCTATTATACTTGCATGAGTATCCAATACCCAAATATAGGAGAACTATGCTATTGTGCCCCACAACGCGCACAAGTGTAATACTAGTCTTTTACGTATTTATCAATGTCCAATCTCGATAATACTCTGACTAGGGATATTTAATGATTATACCTTCGTGGATTGATACTGTCTCATATCATCTCAATCCAGGAACTAATCATCAGGACCTCTTATCATTTATACATCTAGGTGATCTAATCACAAATGATTAGAGAGCAATCTCCTGTCACATAATTAATTTGTATAATAACACCATGATCTGTACAAATAGTAACGCTATGGGTCATAATTGTCCAACAATCTCCCACTTGGCCTATAGCCATTCACTCGAGTATCTACCACCCGAACTATGTACGGTTCGCTCAAACTGCCGAGGAAAGGCTTTCGTCAGCGGATTTGCATGATTATCATCTGATGTGATTTATTCGATCATCACATCGCCACGATGTATGATAACGAATCAAATGAATAGTCGAAGTATGTATCTAGATCGTTGATGAGACCATTAATTCTTTAGCCTGCGCTGTAGCCTAGCTCAACTGCTAACAGAACTATATCTAATCTAATTAGATTTGTTATCGACCCAAATCGCTTCTATTGCTGCCTCAGCTGCAGCAATTACCCGCATTTGTTATTTATTCGGTAACAGTATCTTGCTTGGAAGGTTTCCAGCTCACTGTTCCGTTATTCAAACTGTATAGTACCGTTGTTTTTTTCGGTTAGGAAACTTACAGCAGTGATCCCAGTCACTTCAAGTTCTCCTTCTCCATAGTTTAAGACATCATCCTTAGTTATCTAAGATACTAACAGATGTTCTTAATATCAATCCAGTGACTATCACTTGGATTGTTCTGTTTGTGACTCCATATGCTCAAAGGGGAAGAGACACCAGGTCACGTACATTTATTAATGTACGAGTTCTCGGTGAGTGTTAACAACTTTAAATCTATCCCAGTAGATCTTTATTCCTAGAATAAAAGTTGTTTCTCCCAAGAATTCTACAGAAAATTTTCATGAAAGCCAAGCTTTCATCGATTGTAATATGGGAATATCATTTCCAAGAAATGACATATCATCATTATTTAGGACAGTCATTTTTAGTGCGCTCCCACTAACCTTCTTATATACATAAGAATCATTTCGTTTTGAATTAAATCATAAACCATTATGATTACATCAAAACGATAATTCCAAGAACCTAAAGCTTGCTTCAATCCAAATATGGATCGAATAACCTGCAAACCTTGTTTGATAGTTTTGGTACGAAAAAATCGTCAGGATGTTGTAAACATCCTCCAAAAGGTTTCCTTTTAAGGAAAGTGATTTTGACGTTCAGCTGCCATATTTCACGAATGAAACATGCAGCATCAGCAAGCATTATCCAAATGGATATATCATGGCAACGGGTAAAAGGTTTCACCGTAATCGACACAATGTTGATAACGATACCTTTTAGCAACAAACCCAGCTTAGTACGTTGGTATGTTGTCATCCATGTATGTCTTCCTTGAAGACTTATATAGTACCAATAGGCACAATGCCTTTCGGTACAATAACTAGTGTCCAAACATAGTTGATATACATGGAATCCATTTCGGACACGATGTCACTTTGCCATAATAGGGAGTCGATACCTTGTATCACTACCTCATACGTAGTCGGTTGGTATTCCCCAAAAGATTGACATCTTATTAGGTGAGATCAGAAACCCATACCCCAGGTTATTTTCTGACTCTCTCCAACCTACGTCGGTTGTTCTCTTATGAGATGTATAAGTATTATACTTTGATTTCCCTAGGATAACCAATTACATATGGCATTTATCCAATTTGGGTTCTAGTTTGGAATCATCCAAACGTATGCCCAGCATTCCCAAATCATTAGAAGTGAGAAAACCTGGTTTCTTTCCTGTTCATATCTAATATGAAGTCTGTCAAATAGATTTTCATGGAACCTTATTCAAATAAGTATTGCATTGTTAATGCTTATCCGTTGAAGGAAATGGTAGCTCAGAGCGACTCATGATTAACCTTATCATGTCTAACAAAATTAGGTTTCTCCGTTCGGACACATCGTCAAACTGACGTGTTCCGGGAGGAGTCCTTATTGAAAGAATACTATACTATTTCAAGTATTTGAGAAACTTTTTGCTTAAGTATTTTCATCATGGTCTAACCGTGATGGAATTAATACTTTAGCCGATTTGTTTGTCTACTTCGTGTCGAAACTCTAAAAGTTTCCGACTCGTGTTTCAAAAGAAACACATAACCATAACGTGATGCCACATCCGTAAAGGTCACGAAATATTCATATCCATATCTAGTTTAGCTAGACATGGGCCCACTTATGTCACTATGAACAAAGGCTAACAGATCGGTGGCACTTGCACTTTTACCAAGTAAATGTGTTTTAGGCACTTTGCCCAATAAACTAGATTCGCAAACATCATTTGAATAGTATCGAATCCGTCCTAGTATCCACTCTTCAAAAGTGTGGATATACGAGTATTGTTTAATGTGTCCTAGACAATAATGCCACAAATAAGTCATATCTGATCAAATCAGTTTGAGATATATGTTTGTCATGTTATTTGTTTGAGATTTATTTATATTCAAAATATAAATACTGTCATTCACATCTAATGTGTTTATCTCAATATCATCTTTATATAATAAAATACTTTGGTGTTCTAGAATATAAAGGTACACTCGCAACGAGTTATACACGATATAGAGATAATATTTCTAGTCAAACTAGGTACATTATAACAGTTTCCTAATTTAAGTACACACCCTAAGGGTAGTACCTAAACTTAGGTATCTACGGTTAAAACAGCGACTTTCGTCCCATTTCCGATTCGCAGATTTATCTCATCTGAAGTCAGTATCCTGCTCATAGCAGATTCTGCACATCATTACATATATTTATGTACCACTATTTAGTATCTGAAATCCAATTTTAATACTAGTAGTGAACATATTTATGACAAACATACTTGAAGTCAGAGTCTTGCCCTGCCTTCTATTCCTTCATGTCTGCCTTGTGCATACGGCAATCACGCTTCAGTGACCCCGTTTGCCACATCTTAGACAGACATATTGGGATATGTCATTTATCTTCCTAGAAGATTATAAGGATTTTACCTTTGCCTTTTTCCACATTCTAGAAGCCTTTGGCCAAGCCTTGGGTTTCTAGAATATCGAAGTAAGGTGCGCCTTGCGCTTATTGCCTTATTATAAACTTTGGGTTTATCTCCTTGAGAATAGCCATGAACTCTCCAAGAGTTATTAATTATAATTTAATACTTCTAAGATCTAAGAATAGATCTATGAAGATCCTTCAATTTCATTATCATACTTTAAGGATATAATCCTTAGTTCTGATTAAGAAATTAATGAGTCTATTTGGCAAGCACAATGGATTAAGCACTAAAGTTATCTTCACATGTATCTTCCAAAGATCATGCTCTACTTTTTTTTTTGTACTTAACTCCGGGCTTAGGCCCAAGAGGCTATTTTATTAAATAAAGTAACTTCTTAGTTTCCAGGACTATCCTGAAATTCTATTCCCAATTTGAAAATTAAAGTCGTTTAAATACATTTCCCTAGGATTATGTTTTAAACATTAATCTTTCAATTTATCTTGATTCTAATAGTCCAACTATTTAATCAACGATGCCAGGTACTATTTAATATACTGATTACTATAGTCTAATATATAATCAATTATACCTTTTCAATTTATTAAATTCAATTATATTGATTACTATAATCGAATTATAAAATCAACTATTTATTGAATTAGTTTGAATACAGTCCAACTGTTTATTTAAAACAACATTAAATATTATTCCGACTAATATATTAATTTATATGACGAATAATTTGAATTGAGCGCAAATGGCAAGTAATTAAACGAATATTGCAAATTTAATTCTTGCCTCCCACTATTTTTCTGCAAGCCTCTAACCCTCTGTCGAGTACTCGGGAAACCGTGTTTCCTAGTGGGCTAGGATCCCGTTAAATAACACACAATCTTGACTTTGGCCAACAAATTATTGTTGGACAGTTATGACCAATAGCGTCACTATTTGTACAGATCATGGTGTTGTTGTACAAATTAACTATGATACAAAGGAAATTTCTCTTTTATCATTTGTGATTAGATCACCTAGATATATAAATGATGAAAGGTCCTTATGATTAGTTCCTGGATTGAGATGATATGAGACAGTATCAATCCACGAAGGTTTAATCATTAAATATCCCTAGTCGTAGTGTTATTGAGATTGGACATCGATAATATGGAATAGACTAGTATTACACTTGTGCACGTTGTGAGAGCATAACGGCATAGTTCTCATATATTTGGGTATTGGATACTCATGCAAGTGTAATAGGAGGTTGTGTTTTACTGATGGTACGGAAAACAGCTTCGCTCTGGATAGACCCCTTCGAAGTTCCATTGGTAGTATAACTATGTGTCTATGGAAGTCCGAATTCAGGGTAGGTGTATTTGGTCTTAACTTGAGAATTACACCGCTAATACTTGCGACAATCAATATACTTTGGTCTTGGTCGTCCGGGGCTTTAACCGGTTCTGTGCACGTCTCTTCTGGGTATATTGAGAATCGTAGTGTGTTGGGTGTGATGTCAAGATGGAAGTATCACTTCAGTTATAGTGGATATGATGATCACGTAGGATATGAAACTTGTTCTCTTATATGCTGCAGCTATCGGGATATTATGACTAGGTCATGTATATCCGATTATAGAGACTAGTTACCAGACATCCGATATATGCTTCGTACGGGGCAGACACAATTCCAGCCCCAGGCCTTGCACGTGACCATCCGATACTGGATCGACATACGCGATACTACGTATACTACGCCTGTTATAGATCGCTTATTCCAGTAAGCATGTTTCTGGAGAATTAGGTAGGCATGGCGCTTTGGAAGAAGCCAACCTTGTCTTGTAAATCGGTAAAACGTAGTACTTAGTACGTACGTATTTGGATAGTCTGATAACCGTATTTACTACCAACATATCCGGGGATCTCATGGGTCACTTCCGAAGATTCACCGATGATGTATGACTCGCACTTTATTAATCTGGGATTAATTAGATGAGAGAGAAAATTAATCTGGGATTAATTATGGAGATATTTTATCTAGGATAAAATATCATTTAAAGAGAGAGAACGATTAATTTGGAATTAATCGGTAAATTAATATATTCGATATATTAAACGAAATTGGATTTCGACGCGGAATAAAAATTGGATTTTAATTCGGGCGAATGAATTAATTTAGAATTAATTCGTTAGCGGCGTAAATAGTAATTATGCTTGACATGATTATTTAATTAAATTGGATTTAATTACGACGCAACGGAAAATTCATTAATTTGGAATTAAAGAACCCGAGCCCGGGATTGTTTATGAGCGTATTCGTATTTCGAATTCGAGTGCGGCACGCAAGTCAAATAAAGCATCAAATCGCAAGTCCAATCTAGCATCACATCATTCGTCAATCAAGTGATAGATGTCTTTTACTTTGAGTGATTGACATCAGTCACTATTCATGAGTGATGTGACTTGATGGAAGTTGATGGAAAGCTTTTTGAAAGCTTGAATGACATTTATTAATTAATATTTGAATTTTGAATTTTTTTTTTTTTGGTTTTGTGTATTAGATATACAAAACACAAAAATTTCTCTCTCTCTTCCTTATGCATTCGGCAATGAGGTCTTCTTCTCCTTCTCTCCCTTTTGGCTTTTGAAGTCTTTTTTTTCTTCTTATTTTAAGCTTGGCCAAGAACTAGAAGGAAGCATAGGATGATTTATGGCAAATCATCAAGGTGGTAGCACACAAAGAGGCATACAAGGTGATAGGGAAACCCACATTTGAGCTTGGAATCCATTGATAAAGCTTGGAGCTTGAAGATTCATTCATGGAGGACAACATGATGGCTTGGCCGAGAACACCCCAACAAGGAAGGAAAGAGTTTTGTTATTCGTAGCATCCAATTCGTTCAATGTGAGTATGATTCCGCCATTCTCTTTTGAGTATTCACATGTGTTTCAATGCTTATAAATGATCCTTGGGACTTAATAGAAACCCAACAATTGTATGATACTTAACTAGGTAGATCTCTTAGATCAATTGGATCCCATCCAATTCCTAGATCCAGTAGGTGGACATCCAAGTCTGAAACATATATCTTATATATGCCAATATATCCAATATATTCCCTAACCTTTTTCATCTGAATCAATTAAGCCTTGGCTTTGGCACAACAAGCTTAATGATCCCAGTTAAGCGGAACCCATTGACCATGGAAAGCTTAGTAATCAATGTCGATGGACAAGAAGTGATCTTGACTTTGGCCAACAAATCACGACTTGGACAAGACACCAATATGGAACAAAGCTCTCGTGATTTAAACACATCCTCGACGGACAAAGGCCTTGACTTTGGCCAACAAACCAATGCAGTCTTGGATCTTGAGTAAGAATCACTCAATGGAAGGAAAAATGCTTAATATTATTTAAGGATTTTTCACGTGTAAATTGGCAACCAATTTATTATCTTTGTTAAGGTCTCATCATCATACACCCTTAAACATGAATTCTAAATATATAATAAAGCGCGTATAAATAAATAATAATGATATGCAGATGGATACTTAAACACATTGATCCTAGATCAAATCTCTCCATTTCCTCTCTCCCACTAGCACAAGTATTACTTCTACCCGTTACACTACACTTCTAAAGAAACCTCATTTACATTGAGGGGAATAGGTGAGAAGAGAAATACAATGAGAAATGAGGTAATAGGCTGGACATGCAGGTTCAATTAAATAAATTCCAAATTTATTACAACAATTTCTAAAATTGCTCCACCCATCTAATATCATCCGATATACATTATTCATGCATCGCAATCATGTATTCACACAAGCATGTTATCAATCAATCTAATCAAATTAATTAATCTGATAATTAATGACCATCCAATATTCAAACAACGATTTGATTTTGCGTGAGTCAAACTCGTATTGCGAATAAGTACTCAAAGTACGAATTCTTGAATTAAATTAAACTATAACATTAAATCTAATTTAACTTGTATTTAATACTAATCCTTTTATTTAATTCCAAATAAATATTACACTTTATAATGAACCTTTGCGACTTAGATTCCAAATCTAATCGTTACGGGTCTCAAAGCCCGATTAACGTCCAACGTTAATTTAATTAAAGTCCAATGGGCTTTCAATTAATTTCTTAAGGCATGGACTTTTGGTCAACTTGGGTCAAACCCAAAGACTAAAGTCCATTTAAAGGAATCACCCTTATATGCCTAGAAACCAATTTAGGCCCATTAGGCCCAATTAAAGTTAAAGGTCCATTAGTCGCATTTGGACTTTACGGAAGTGGTTTTGGGCCCAATTGGATCTAACCAATTTACCCTAAACCCATCTTGGTACAACCAAGCCCAATAAGCCCAATAATAACTTTACAAGCCCAAATCCAATTTAAGCCCAATTAATTTAATTCCAAAAATTCCAAATTTCTCAATTAAATTAACAAAAGTGTATCACATAATTAATCAACTAAATTAACATTTCAAAAACATCAATTTGCCTAATTAATCATGCTCATTATCATTATCACATGTCCAACACATTGATCAAAAATCAAACCCAATTTCATGCTTATCAAAGTCTTGGCAATTTAGGGTTTTTCAAATCGATTCGGTTTCAATCCAATTAAATCCATAATCAACAATTGCCGAATGATTCTAACTCATCCAATGAATCAAAAAAAAAAAAAATTCCAAGACATTAGGGTTCAGGTCATTCTCGGCCAAGCTTATAATTTTGGGGAAAAATATTCCAAACATAATTTCATGAAATTGATCCAATCAATCTTCAATTAAACATCATTTAAACATATTTAATCAAACAATTTAACCAAATCATGCTCAAAATCAATTTACCCAATTTTAACCCTAAATTAAAGTTTCATGCTTTTACTCGCTCTGATCCATTATTGGAGTTTCAACGGTCCCGAGGATCAATTATCAAGCAAGAAACAAGTATGAATACATCAAAGGAAGTCGCGGAATACTTACATCGATCTGTTGAGGCGATGTGGTAAAGAACAAAAAAAAAAAACTTGTCTGCCCTCATTTGGTAGTCACGGCTGTGAGCATTTTGGTGTCCTACAAATTCGGCCATAGAAGTGTCCTTGAAGCTCCAAGCTTTCGTGTTGTGATTCCAAGCTCACGGGTGGGTTTCCCTATCACCTTCGTATATCTCCAAAAGTGTGCTATCACTTAGGAATTTTTGCCACAAAAATTCCTTAGCTTCTCCTTCCCATTCGGTCAAACCAAAAAAAAATGAAGAAGAAGAAAAAATGGCCTTGGCCGAGAGAGATGAGAGGAGGAAGAGAATGAGAGTGTTGTGTTACTTGAATTCAAAAAACAAGTTAAAAAATGATATACCAAAACATAAAATAATGGTATTAGTCATTCAAGCTTTCAAAACGCTTTTCAAGAACTTCTATCAAGACATATCACACATGAATAGTGACTGGTGTCAATCACTTAAACTGAAAGACATCCATCACTTGATTGACGAATGATGTGACTTGCGATTTGACGCTTGATGTGACTTGTGGGCCGCACTTGAATTCGAAATGCGAGTGCACTCACAATCACTCTTGGGCTCGGGTTCGTTAATTCCAAATTAACAATTTTTCCGTTGCACCGTAATTAAATCTAATTTAATTAAATTATCATGCCTAGCATAATTACTATTCACGTCGCTAACGAATTAATTCTAAATTAACTCGTTCGCCCGAATTAAAATCTAACTTTAATTCCGTGTCGAAATCCAATTTCGTTTAATATATCGAATATATTAATTTATCGATTAATTCCTAATTAATCGATTTCTCTCTTTAAATGATATTTTATCCTAGATAAAATATCTCCGTAATTAATCCCATATTAATTTTCTCTCTCATCTAATTAATCCCAGATTAATAAAGTGTGAGTCATACGTCATCGGTGAATCTTCGGGAAGCGACCCATGAGATCCCCGGATATGTTGGCAGTAAATTTGGTCGTCGGACTATCCGAACACGTACGTACCAAATACTACGTTTTACCGATTTACATGACAAGGTTGGCTTCTAGCAAAGCGCCATGCCTACCCAATTCTCCAGAAATATCCTTATAGGAATATGTGATCTATATCAGGCGTAGAATTCGTAGTATCGTGTTGTCGATCTAGTATCGTATGTCATGTGTTAGGCCTGGGGCAGGAATTATGTCTGCCCCGTACGAAGCACATGTCAGATGTCTGGTAACTAGTCACTATAATCGGATAACTATTACCTAGTCAAATTATCCCGATGACTGCAGTACTTAAGAGTACTAGTACCGTATCCTACGTGGCATCATCTCTACTATGACTGGAGTGATACTTCCGTCTTGACATCACACCCAACACACTATGATTCTCAATATACCCAGCAGAGGCGTACACAGAACCTGTTAAAGCCCTGGATGACCAAAACCAAAACATATTGATTGTCGCAAGTAATAGCGGTGTAAGTCTCAGGTTAAGACCAAATACACCTACCCTGATTTCGGACTTCCATAGACACATAGTCATACTACCAATGGAATTCCGAGGGGGTCTATCCAGAGCGAAACTGTTTGCCGTACCATCGGTAAACACAACCTCTTATTACACTTGCATGAGTATCCAATACCCAAATATATGAGAACTACGCTATTATGCCCTCACAATGTGCACAAGTGTAATACTAGTCTTTTACGCATTTATCGATATCCAATCTTGATAATATTCTGACTAGGGATATTTAATGATTATACCTTCGTGGATTGATACTGTCTCATATCATCTCAATCCAGGAACTAATCATAAGTACCTCCTATCATTTATACATCTAGGTGATCTAATCACAAATGATAAGAGAGCAATCTCTTTTGTCACATAGTTAATTTGTACAACAACACCATGATCTGTATAAATAGTGACGCTATGGGTCATAATTGTCCAATAATGTTGACGTTGCTGTTCTAGGCTCGTGGCCTAGTCGGGAGTACAGAATAGCTCATAGAGGAACTAAACCAGAGAAATAAAATGGAGTCGCCACCCGGTGTGAACTGGGATAAATATTTAATGCTGCACTCACCCCTCGCAAGGGAAGACCTTAAACCGTTGGGTTCGGAATGGTCCCTTACTTATGCCACTTGCAATGATATGATTTGTGCAATAAACTAACTGAATCTACTCAACATGTATGCTTAAAGGTAACTTAGATTTAGTCCGCTTAGATTAAAATAAATCATATGACTAAGTTCGCATGCTTTAAAAATAAGTCATTATAACGGCAAGCATATAATATCACACAACGAGCTTGTTGAATCATCCAACGTAAAGAAATAATAGATAATTACTTCAACAAAAACCTAAACTAAATTACTAATGCAAAATTAAAGAACTAAATCATGCATAACAATAAACAACATAATCATGCTTAAAAATAAATGATATATTAAACTAAATCATACTTTAAGAATAAATAACGTACTAGCAACCTAATCATGCTTAAATACATGGTTGGATGAAATGAAATACGTGTGTCTCTCAAGTGGTACGTGGCATTGTATCCCGAGTGCAAACCGCACTACCGTCCATTCGGATTCGGCTACGGAATTTACATCCGGGTTTCCATCCGATATACCACAAAAGAGAACACGCATTCTGCTCATCCAGAAATCACATCATGCATCAATCCATAATACGCATATGCAATAAAGTATTAAAATAAACAAAAAAAAATGAAAGATAAAAAATAAAGAAGGTGCCCTCAGGTCTAACCTCTTTTTTCGTCTCTCGAAAGCGTGTTACACGGCCGTCAGAAGGGTTGATGCTTCGCAACTCTTCCAGTTCACTGGTTAAATGTTTTCCTTCGCTGTTTCGCTGTTTGGGATGCTGTTTTCACTCCGTTTCGCTGCGGTTTTAAGGGTATTTTCTGGTCACTATTTTCACTGTATTAATGGATTGTTTGTGCGGTTTTTTAAGGGGTATAGGGCTGCTGTTTTATGAGGTTTTAAGGCTGAAACTAAGCAGTTTATGCGGCAGTTTTGGGACTGGACAATGATGGTTCTTACGGCAAACTGGGCAGTACAGTGAACAGTTCACTTGGTCGAAAGATACAGTGCATGGAGGGCTATTCTCGACAGTTTTGGGGCTGGACAGTGAGGGTTTCTTGCGGTAGTGAATGAAGCAGTTTGGGTAGTGTTTCACAACAGTTTGCGAGGGCAGAATGTGCGGTAATGTACTGCAGTTTAGGGGGTTACTTTCGGTGATGTATAAGGACTGTTTGGGTGTAGTTTCTCGGTGGGAACAAGGGCTGATTCAGGGGCTGCAGTGGCGTGAATTTGGGGGGCAGAATGAAGGGCTTTGTGTGTGAACAAAGGCTGATCTTCAAGGGGGTATTATGCGGCTGTGAGAGGCTTGTGATGATGGTTTGTTTGGATGGTAAATGAGGTGATTTTCAGGGCTTTGTGTGGACGGCAATGGGTTAATACCTTTGTGCTTTAGACGTGAATGAGCTAGGGGTTTAATGTGTTGGTGAAGGGTTCTTTTTATAGGCAAATGGATGGGGGCTTTCCTTATTGGAGAAAGAGAATGATTTGTTATTAATGGGAGATATTTTTAATTATTATGTGATAAGGTAAATCTTTTAATTAGGGAAGTGATTTGATTTAATTTGATTTCTTCTCTTTTAGTTAGGGATATGATTTGATTTAATTAGGCAAGGGATCTATGGGATTTCTTTAATTTAGAAAGTGTATTTGGCTTGATTTATGCATGTGTTTAATGTGTGTTTTATTATTTGGGCATGTGTTGGGCGTGTGGCTTAAGGCTTTTGGGCGTGTGGGCTTGGTCCATTTCGTGGGCTTGGTGTGTGTCTTGCTGGGTTTTGGGCTTGGTGTGTGTCTTGAAACGGAGGTCCAACAAGCGACCCGAAGCTAATCCAGCGAATTAAATCCAATAATGTGTCAATTCTTGACTATTTCCTTCTGACGTCCGTTTCCCGCGGCTTCCACAATCTAAAAAGGTAGTGTCTCCATACGAGACTCATCATCGGGATTTACATGCAAAAATACAGTGCCTACACCAGGCTAGAAGTGTATATGAATACTTCGTAACCTTTACGGATGATGCATCGCATTATGGTTATATGTATCTTATGAGACACAAGTCGGAAACCTTTGAGAAATTCAAAGAGTTTCGACATGAAATAGAAAAACAGTCCGGCAAAAGTATTAAGACATTACGGTTGGACCATGGTGGCAAATACTTCAGCAATTAGTTTCTTGATTACTTGAAAGAATATGGTATTCTTTCACAGTGGACTCCTCCCGGAACACCTCAATTAAACGGTGTGTCTGAACGGAGAAATCAAACTTTGTTGGACATGGTAAGGTCGATGATGAGTCGTACAGAGCTGCATATTTCCTTCTAGGGATATGCATTGAACAGTGCAATACTTATTTTGAATAAGGTTCCGTCAAAGTTTGTTCAACAGACTCCGTATGAGATATAGACAGGAAAGAAATCGAGTTTCTCATTCCTGAAGATTTGGGGTTGCTGGGCATACGTCAAACATTTGGAAGGTACTAAACTTGAACCCAAATCGGATAAGTGCCTATTTATAGGTTATCCTAGGGAAACCAAAGGATATTACTTTCATAACCCACAAGAGAATAATGTATTTGTTGCTCTACAGGCGGTTTTCCTCGAAAGGGAATTCCTAAATGCAGTGGTAAGTGGGAGGAAAGTAGAACTCGATGAAAATCGGAGTGATACTGTTTCTGGCACAGAATCCTTAACGGAATATGAACAGCTCATCAGGGATGAGACTGTACCACAATCTTCGAATACACAAGAATCACGTAGGTCGGAGAGAGTCAGAAAACAACCTGAGAGGTATGGGTTTCTGATCTCACCTGATGTAGATATTAATCTTATTGAGAAAGATGAACCGGCTACGTATGAGGAAACGATACAAGGTATCGACTCCACTTTATGGCAAGAGGCCATGAAGTCCGAAATAGTTTCCATGTACACCAACCAAGTTTGGACACTGGTTGATACACCAGAAGGCGTAAAGCCTATTGGTTGCAAATGGGTCTTCAAGAAGAAGACTGACATGGATGGCAACATACAAACGTACAAAGCTAGGCTTGTAGTGAAAGGTATCGTCAACGACATGGTGTGGATTATGATGAAACTTTTTCACCTGTTGCCATGATTAAATCCATTCAGATAATGCTTGCTATTGCTGCATATTTCAATTACGAGATATGGTAGATGGACGTTAAAATCGCTTTCCTTAACGAAAACTATTTGGAGGATGTTTATATGCAACAGCCTGACGGTTTTGCCATACCAAGACTTGCAAACAAGGTTTGAAAGTTAAATCAATCCATTTATGAAGCAAGCATCGCGTTCTTGGAACCAATATTTGGATGAGATCATAAAAGAATATGATTTTGTTCAAAACGAGGATGATCATTGTGTATATAAGAAGGTTAGTGAGAGCGCACTGATATTCATTGTCCTTTACATTGATGATGTATTGCTTATTGGCAATGACATTCCCTTGCTACAATCGGTGAAATCTTGGCTTTCATTAAAATTCTCCATGAAGGATCTGGGAGAAGCAGCCTTTATTCTAGGAATAACGATCTACCGGGATAGATCTAGATAGCTGCTTGGACTCTCCCAGAGCAAATATATTGACAAAGTATTGAAGAGATTTAACATAGAATGGTTTAAGAGGGGACTGTTGCCAGTGTCACATGGCGTCACTCTATCTAAGGACATGAGTCGGATCCCCTTCGCTTCGGCAGTCGGATCGATCATGTATGCCATGATATGTACGTGACCTGATGTCTCGTATACTTTGAGCATGTTTAGTCGCTATCAGGCCGATCCAGGTGATGGTCACTGGATGGCGGTTAAGAATATCCTTAAGTGCCTTAGACGAACTAAGGATACTTTCTTAATCTATAGATATGAAGAACTTGAGGTAACTGTGTATACCGATGCAAGTTTCCAAAGCGATAAAGATGACTGTAAGTCGCAATCCAGGTACATATTTTGTTTGAACAACGGAGTAGTAAGTTGGAAATCTTCCAAGCAAGAGACTATTGCCGATTCAACAACAGAAGTAGAGTATATTCCTGCAGCTGAAGCAGCGAAGGAGGCAGTTTGGATCCGTAAATTCCTAATTGGATTAGGAGTAGTTCCATTAGCAGCTGAGCTTGTTCCATTGTATTGTGATAATAACGGGGCTATAGCACAGGTTAAGGAACCGCGGTCTCATCAACGATCCAAGCATGTTCTTCGATGTTTCCATCTTATTCGTGAGATCATAAATCGTGGCGATGTGAAGATTGAGAAGGTCGCATCTGAGGACAACAGTACAGATCCGCTAAAGAAATATATTCCTCAGCAAGAGTCTGAGCGACATATACATAGTTCAGGTGTTAGATACTTGAGTGACTGGCTATAGGCCAAGTGGGAAATTGTTGGAAAATTATGATCCATAGCTTCACTATTTATAAAAGACATTGTGGTTTTTGTACAAATTAACTATGTGACAATGGAAATTGCATTTTATCATTTTGTAATTTGATTACTTGAATATATAAATGATAAAAGTGCTTATGATTAGTTACGGATTATAAGATATGAGACAATATCAATCCACAAAGGTTTAATCATTAAATATCCCTAGTCGGAGTATTATCGAGACTAGACATCGATAATGCAGAATAGACTAGTATTGCACTTGTGCGTGTTATGGAAGCGTAACAACATAGTTCTCATATATTTAAGTATTAGATAATTATGCAAGTTTGATAGGAGGTTCTGTTTACCGATGGTACGAAAACAGATTCGCTCTGGATAGACCCTCTGAATCTCATTGGTAGTATGACTATGTGTCTATGGGAATCTGATTCAGGGTAGGTGTATTTGGTCTTAACCTGAGACTTGCATCACTAGTACTTGTGACAATCAATATGCGTTGGTTTTGGTCGTTCGTGAATTTAACAGGTTCTGTGTACACCTCATCTGGGTTTATTGAGAATCGTAGTGTATTGGGTGTGATGTCAGGATGGAAGTATCACTTCAGTCATATAGAGATGATGATCACGCAGAGATGCAAAACTGGTACTCTAATGTGTTGTAACCATTGAGATAATATGACAAGGTCATGGTTATCCGATTAAAGAGACTAGTTGCTAGTGATCCGATATATGCTTCGTACGGGGCAGACACTATTCCAGCCTCAGGCCTTGTATGTGACATCCGATACTGGATCGCAATACGTAATACTACGTATACTATTCCTGACAAAGATTACATATTCCTTAAAGAATATTTCTGGAGAATTGGGTAGGTACGGCGCTTCGCTAGAAGCCAACCATGTCTCGTAAATTGGTAAGAATGTGGTACGAGGTACGCACGTATTCGAATAGTTCAACGACCAGATTTACTGCCAACATATCTGGGGATCTCATGGGTCGCTTCATGAAGATTCACCGATGACGTATGACTCGAACATAATTAATCTATGATTAATTAGAAGAGAGAGAAAATTAATCTAGGATTAATTGCGGAAAGAATTTATCTGGGATAAAATTCAATATGGAAAGAGAGAGAAAATGATTAATTAGGAATTAATCGATAAACTAATATATTCGATGTATTAAATGAAATTAGATTTCATAACGGAATTAAAATTTAATTTTAATTCGGGCGAACGAATTAATTTAGAATTAATTCGCGAGCGACTTTAATAGTAATTTTGCTAGGCATAATTATTTAATTAATTTGTTTTAATAAGTCGCAATAGAAAATTCGTTAATTCGGAATTAATGAACCCGAGCCCGGGATGTGTTTGCGGGCCCACTCGGATTTTGAATCAAGTGGGCCCCATAATTCACATCAAGTCACATCACTTGTATTTCTCATCACTTTTTGTGATGGAAGTTAGTGTGATGTGATGTTGGCTTGTTTTTCACACAATTGTGAAAGGTGATATACTTTTACCAAATCTTGGATTTAGTATATCATTATTTGTTTTTTGAAAATCAAATACAAGTCACATAATTCATTTTCTTCTCCTCTCTCCCAACCAAAATTTTCTCTCTCTCCTTTACACACATTGCCGTGAGTTTCAAAAGAGGTTTTGGAAGTTTTGTTGTAAAATTTTCCAAGAGCTAGCACTTAAAAGAATCATACAAAGGTGATAGGGAAACCTTTCCCAATAGTTTGGAATCCTTTCCTCAAAGCTTGGAGCTTGACACTAAAGATTGGAGGAGCTTGGAGCAACTTCAAAGGAACAAAAATTTTGAACTCTACACATCTTATAACCGATCATTGTAAGTATAATTCTGCTATACTTCTTTACGTATTTACACATATTTCATGCTTAATATGATTTTGGTTTGTTCATTAGAACCCAACATTTCAACATAAATAGGATTATATGTTCCTACCATAAACTATATAGGATACTGATCACAGCGGAAGAGGACCTAATGAAGGAAGTACCGACTCGCCCTCCGAAACCTACTTCACTCTCTACTTCTTCCCAGGCCAGGCAAAAGGGAAAGAAAACAAAAGCAAAGAAGAAGAAGGGTTTCGGTCCTCCACCACAAGGAAAGATGACAAAGCTAAGAGGGCGTCTGAAGGCAAATGCCATCATTGCAGCAAAATCGGGCACTGGAAAAGGAACTTTCCTGACTACATTGCTCAGATAAGGAATGAGAGATCATCTACATCAGGTACAATTATTTTTCCAGTTATTGATATCTTACTAGCTTGTGAAGCTATTACATCCAGCTGGACACATTTGTAATTCGTTGCAGGTGTTGAAGGAAAGTAAGAAGCTAAAGCCTGGATATATACAGTTACGTTTTGGGAGCGAAGACTCTCTAGATGTAGTTGCAGTATGAGTATGCAAGATCTCATTGCCGAATGAGAGCCTTTTATTATATGATTACTACGTTGTACCAGGATGTGTAACAAATATTATATCTCTTTTTGTATTTGATAAAGAAGGTTATTATGTTAATATTAAGAACTGTTCTTTGTATATATATGATAAATGTAATATTAAGATCCTTTATTGCAGGGCCGGTCCTGAGTTTTTGAGTGCCCGGTGCTAAATCTCAAAAAGTATACTTTTTTATTACGAAAACATATGTTTAAAAAAATAATATTTAATGAGGGCTGGAACCCAGTCGAAGCTGGGGGGCTAGGCTCTTACGCCCAAATTATATTATTTAAGAAAATATATTAAGGGGGGACATAGTACCTAATCCCCGACAATAAAAAATACAATCATATACAACCATTCCTAGCAAAGCTCCTTGAAATTTCAACCTTTAAGAAATTATCTTCTAGTATTTTTTGAAGAAAAATCATCAATTCTACCATCATACTCTAAGTCTTCAATCTCATCCTTTTGAATGCATAAGATTGCTAATCCATTTAGCCTATCTTGAGTCATAGTGGTCCGCAAGTAAGATTTTAATAATTTCAATTTTGAAAAACTTCTTTCTGAAGAATCAATAAATCCCACTCTTTGTTGGAGAAAAATTTGAAAGAGAAAATTTACTATGGTTGAAAAGAGCATGAAGAATCATATGTCTCTCGATCAAATCTCTCCATTGACATTCAGAACTGGATTAGTAATGAAGCGAATCTCCGTCATAGTCTCCTCAATCATCATTTTCCACACGCCTTTTCAACCCATCAATGCCCTTGGAGTTTCCATCGCAATACTCGACCTTTAAATCTCCTCAATCACCAAATGTCCAGCTGCCCACTTGTTTGTATTGAGACAAAATTCTTCCAGAACGGCAAACTGCTCATTCTTTAGGTCACTTACACTCACAAGTCACAAGTAATAAAATATACCAATTTGGTGCCCTTTATTATTTTGGGCCCTGGATAGTAGCCCTTATGGCACTGTCCAAGGGTCGGGCCTACTTTGTTGTCCAAATGAGCATGGTCATTACGCATTGCATACATTTAGAGATATTTTGAATACTAGGATTAATAAACGTAGTTTATCTGTAATTAATAACATTGAACTTTGGCATATGAGGCTAGGTCATATAGACGTGAAACGCCTTACCCAATTGGTTAGGAATGATTTGATACCAGATCTCACCATCGAACCCTATCCAATTTATGAATCGTGTAGTCAGGGTAAGATGACCAAAGCCTAATTTTCTGGTGTTGGACACGACGCCACTAACTTACTAGAACTTGTACATTCTGATGTGTGTGGTCCACTAAGTCAGACTACTCACAGTGGTTATTCGTACTTCGTTACTTTTACCAATGATCTGTCACGGTATGGTTATGTTTATCTGATGAGATATAAATAGGAAACTTTTGAAAAGTTCAAAGAGTTCCGCAATGAAGTAGAAAAACAGAATGGTCAACATATTAAATGTTTTCGATCTGATCGGGGTGGCGAATATATGAGCAGTGAGTTCATGGAATATATGAAGGAGAATGAGATTCTTACTCAATATACTCCTTTAGGTACTCCACAGTATAATGGAGTGTCTAAGAGAAGAAATTAGACTTTTTTGGATATGGTCCGATCTATGTTGAGTTTTACATATTTGCCATATTACTTATGAGGCTACTCTCTTTTAATAGTTGCACATCTTTTAAATAAGATTCCTTCAAAAAAATTTCCAACGACTCCATATGAGATATGGACCGATAGGAAACCAAATCTTAATTATGTTAAGGTTTAGGGTTGTCCTGTCTATGTCAGGATGGCTCAGTAAGATAAGCTTTCATCTCGAGGGAAAAAGTTTAGGTTTGTAGGATATCCTTCGAATACGAATGGATCTCTGTTCTATGATACCGAGCATCGAAATGTGTTCGTAGCTCGTTTCACAAAATTTCTAGAGCTAGAATTTTTGTCAGAATGTGATAATCATAGACAGATTGAACTTGATGAAGACCAACCTAAAACAACGAACCAACGGAGGAACCTGAAGTTTAAGTAGACGAAAAACCTTCAACACACACACTCTGTAGGTCACAAATGGTATCTAGACCTCCTAAACACTTATATTTGATACAAGAAAAAAGTCTCAATGTTCCCTTAGTTGAAGTGACTGACCCTTTTACCTATAGAGAATTGATGTTGGACATCGACTCCGTGAAGTGGCAAGATGCCATGAAATCCGAGTTAGACTCAATGCATGAGAATCAAGTTTGGGACTTGGTTCTACTTCCCGAATGAATTGTTCCTATCGGTTGTAAATGGGTTTACAAGAGGAAACGCGGGCCTGATAGAAAGGTTGAAACCTATAAGGCCCGGCTGGTAGCAAAAGTTTACACGCAGCGACCTGACATCGACTACGATGAAACTTTTTCGCCAATAACAATCTTAAGTCTATTAGGATTTTGCTTTCTATAGCTGCTTATCATGATTACTAGATTTGGCAAATGGATGTCAAAATGGCTTTTTTAAATGGATTTTTTGATTAAGAAATCTATATGGAACAGCCGGAGGCTTTTGCATCCAGAGAGAACTCGGGTATGGTATGTAAGCTTAAGAAGTCCATTTATGAACTTAGACAAGCTTCACGAAGTTAGAATCTTCAATTCGACAAGATTATTAGATTGTCTGGTTTTCTCAAGAATTTGGAAGAATCATGTGTATATCAGAAGGCCAGTAGAAGCATGGTGGTATTTTTAGTCCTCTATGTTGATGACATTCTAATCACTGGGAATGATATAGGGATGATGCAAGGCGTCAAAGCTTACCTCTGTAATAAATTCTCCATGAAGGACCTGGAAGAAGCTTCTTATATTTTTAGGCATAAAACTCTATAGAGATAAAGAAACGAAGCTGATTGGGTTATCCCAATCAACATACATAGATAAGATCTTGGAACGGTATAATTTTAGTAACTGTAAGACAGCAAATATACCGTTCAAATATGAGATTCATTTTTCAAAGAAGATGTGTCCGCAAACAGAAGATAAGAATGTTAGAATGTCTAACCAACCTTATGCTTCATGTTTTGGTAGTATAATGTATGTCATGTTATGTACTAGGCCTGATATCAATTTCGCTATTAGTGTAACCAGTAGATATCATTCCAATCCAGGTAATGACCATTGGATGACAATTAAACATATCTGAAAGTATCTCAAAGGTACTAAAGATAAGTTGATTATATAAGGAGGAAATGAACTTCAAGTTAATGGATATACAGATTCCGACTTCCAATCAGATCCCGATGATAGAAAGTCTACATTTAGATTCGTCTTTACCCTTAACAGAGGTGCAATTTGTTGGAAGAGTTCTAAACAGCGGTCAACCGTAGATTCCACCATAGAGGCGGAATACATTGCAGCTTCTAAAGCTGCAAAAGAAGCTGTATAGATTAGGAACTTTATCACAGAATTGGGGTGGTCCTCAGTATCGAGAATGCGATTCCATTATACCGTGATAATACTAGAGCCATTGCACAAGCAAAGGAACCAAGAGCGCATCGGAAGTTGAAGCATGTGGAACGCAAGTACCACATCATTCGAGAGATTGTGTCGTGATGGGGATATTATTGTATGCAAGGTACTGAGTGAAGATAATGTAGCAGACCCGCTTATGAAGGTCATACCTATGAAGTTATTCGATAAATATGTGGAGTCGATGGGTATTAGATACAATCGATATTAGCACTAGAGCAAGTGAGAGATTTTGTTGGGGTTGGTGCTCAGTGAGTCAATTCCCTGTTGGATATCATTGTAAATAATTTTGTAAACATTTTATTATAAATAAAATAAGCAGTTTTATAATATAATATATCTCTTTATATGGTAAAAACGTAATTGACCTTAGAATGATTAGTCATGATTCAGATGTAAAAGCGTTGCAACTAATATTAAGTTGTAACATGACGTTGTTATTCTTAGACAGTTCCTGGTCTAGGTTTACACTACTTGGTCAGTAAAGTAAATGTGTTGAGACCGGTACATGTCGTATAATGGAATAATATATCCCAATGGCTTCTTAAAGAACCATCAGTCTTGGAGACTCATATAGACGTGTAGGTGTTTATAATGGATAAACACTGAACAACTCACCGAAGATTCTTAATAGATGGTACACCAACGTCAATAAGACTCTTCTCGTGTTGAGTAGTATTTGTGATTCTTCGACTTGAGATACCACTGTGGGCATATAAGACATCTTCCACACTTAGATGGCAGTCACATCACCGATTTACTTAGATCAGACCTCCACCCGTTCGTTGGGTGTTGACAGATCCTCAGGGTGTCCTGTGTGTGTCGAGATAGGATCCGTCAGTTCTGTGTATATAGCATAGGTAGTACAAATATGATTAGCAATCATATCAAACCCATGGGCCTGCGGTATATTTTAGAAGTGAGTTCTAAGTATTCTTTTAGAGATTGTTAGTGGAGACGTCGACGAGATTGTCCCTATAGAGATTTGACGTTTACATATATATCTCTGTGATATATCCGAATACTTGTGACGGAGGAATTAAACATATGTCATGACCTCGACCTGTATGATTCAGCAAGTTTATATATAGTCATCATAATTTACAAGTGGGTAAATGAAGGACACGAAATTGGATTTCGTGCGAATATGCCTAAATCTAGAGAGTCTCACTAGTGAAACATACTCGTAGAGCACTAGGACAGTTTTTATGAATATTGTTGATTATTTATAAGTCATTTAAAGTTTAAAAAAAATACATACAAAGGGACCTAATGGTCATTTCCTAATTAATGTGTATATGTATTTAATGAATGATTTTATTAAATACACATTAATTAAATGTCAAATTGTGATATTTGACATATATCATAAATATATATGTATTTGGATATTTAAAGTAAATATAATACATATATTTAAAATATTTATATTTAAATAATTATTTATTTATTAAATGATTAAAGTAATTAAAATATAAATATCTTAAGTTATGATTACTTTAGGTAATGACTTTAGTTGATTTATTTGACTTGTTGTAAATCATTAAATGTAGTAATGATCAAATACACAAGTTGATAAAATTGACTTTAATGAAACAAAAAAAATATCTAGATATTTTATATACTCAAATTCGGCCAAGGGCATTATTGTAGAGTATATATTTTTTGTTTCATTTTTATTCATTAGGTTAAAACAAGTTACCAAAAACATAACAAAAAGGTCGCGAGCAAAGTTGAAGAACTAAAGAGAAAAAGCTTTGGAAATATTTGAATTTTGTAAGTTTTTTCTTAAACTTTTCAACTAAGAAATTGTTTCTATCATGCTTAGATTCAACATGTGTTGCTAGGATGTTGTCTCTACACTTTTAATTTGTGTTTAAATGATTGTGAACTTGTTTGAAAGATGAAAGCATGTATGATAACAAAGTGAGCTTGAAATAAATTCTTAAGCTCTCTTTTGATTATTTGATAATCAAGTTGTCATTCTAGAGTTGCTAAGCCACTCATTGATGACCTAGAATTGTTTTTGAGTTGTTTCATGGTGGTGAGACTTGTTTGGTATAACAAAGATTGAATTAAAATATTGAATTTGTTCAATTTTGTGTAATTTGTCAATTTGAAGAAATTGTAAAATTAGAGTTCATAACCCTTTCCAAATTTGGGGCTTTTCATATATGTGATGTATTATGATGTGTGTATGATACATATTAATTTTTGGGTTGATTAAATTTGATCTTGATATGTTTTGAACAAAAATGGACCAAATTGTAAAAATTGAAAAATTAAGGGCTGTTCGACAATTTGGAATAATTTGGGGATTTTGTTGCAATTTGTTTTTTTATGTGTTGGACATGTTGGAAATCATTTTAGAATCATCCAAAATTGTATTTGACAATTTGATGACTAAAATGAACAAAATATAAAGTTTAGGGGTCAAACGGTAATTTTCAAGAAATATGATTTCTTGGTTAAAATTTCAATTTTTAAGTATTGGGTAATTAAAAAAATATGTTTATTTAATTTATCCAAGAAAAATTATTGAAATCGGAAAATTCTGATTTTCCGAGTTCCGTTGCGTTACCGGATATTCCTTATAAAACCCCTACATTAACTTACTCAATACTCGAATTTAATATTTGAAAACCAACTCAACTACTCATTAGATAAAATATTTCTTATTTTATTTCAAGTTTTTAAAGATACTAGATTTTATACGCCCATTTTGGCCTTTTGGTGGTTATGTGTATTCAGAAATATGAAAATTTACATATTTATTAAATTAAAAGAGACATTATCATTTTGCCATCTAATAAATTGCTTAAAGTACCATTTATTTCGAAAATTTTGAATTCATTTTATTTTCCACCTAAAGTTTGAAAATTGTTCACTTTTTCACCTGATAAAATGGAAATGTATACAAATTACCCATTTAATTTAGAGAAAATTATATATTTTCCACATCATAAAAATGAAAATTGAACACATTTGAAAATTTAGGTGGAAATAGAAAGATTTTAAAATTTTCCCAACTCTCTCATCGTAGTTACAGTGAGAGAGTCATGATAGGTGTGAGTAAGTTTATCATTTTTTGTTTAAAATAACCTCTCCCCTCCCCTCTAAAATCCCAACAGTTTCGGGTCAAACCGCAACCTGACCCGAACCGCACCGCGCGGTTTGAAAAAAATTAAAAATGATTTCGGGTTAATCGGAACCGAACTCAAATTTCGGGTTGGTGTGCGGTTTTAAGCCAACTGCGACCCGAACCGCCCAAAATCGTAAATTTTGACCAAATCGCGACCCGAACCGCCGACCCGCATTCAAATTAGATATTATTTTATATTTTTCTTCTTCTTTAACCTGAAATTTAAAATATTTAATGATCATATGACAATATGTGAAAATTACGTATTTTTTCTTTTCAATTATTATAGGAAAAAACATAAAATTTCCTTTAAAAAATTTATATTATAAACCGCCGACCCGAACCGTCCATACCGCCAACCCGAACCGCCGCGGTTTTCCTTATTAAATTTTCGGTTTCGGTTTCTAATTTCCCAAACCGCCAATCCGTACGGTTTGAAGTGAAAAACGAAAAAACCGACTCGAACCGTACCGCGAACACCCCTACTGTAACTATTTTGTTTCTTATCAATTCTTTTTATTTTCCAGTTTTACCATGTCACCGAATACAGTTACGCGCCTTTACCCCTGGGGCACTGTGGCAATGGGCAATACCTGCCTTTACTCGCGAACTCGCCTTCTGAAACCACGTCACTGGCATTTCTAAGAGAAAATCTTTGGTGCAACAGTGGTACCACGTCATCCATGCAACAAGCCAATTATCCTTTGCCACACGTGCTAAAAAATCAAAAAACAACTAAAAAATAGGAAGAAAATTAAACATGTTAGTTTTTAATTGGTTGGTGGTACCACGTCATCCATACCACTGTTGCACCAAAGATTTACTCCATTTCTAATATATTAAATCCACGTGTCTTATAAATGAAGCGCGTGCTTGCCAATAACCCTATTGCAGCGAATTTTCTTTGCAAACGCTTTATGGCTCCTGCAAACTCAAAAGTTTGATGGCATTTCCGCAATTTCATGAAGTAACAGGGGTACTTTTGTGATACAAAAAAGGAAAGTGAAAATTATTCACTTATCAATCATCGTTTTCGCAAATTTCAGTCCGCAAAAAACTACCCATACATCTCCCAGATCAATTTTAAATCTAGACACTCCACGTGTTGAACAATCGAATCCTAGCCGTGGATATTCCCCCTCTCATAATCCGAAATTGTCGGATCCACATTTATTTTTCTTACCTCTTTATATTATCATAATAAAATCTCAGCCGCATTTTGCATATCAGATGACATACATCCTGCCACGTTGCTTAATGTAATCGGGGTAACATCATATTTTCCGATTTTATGAATTTTTATTTAATTTTTCCGATCTAAACCCTTACTGAGTTACTCTCGGGAAACCGAAAGAAACCCTAGCTCTTGTCCATCTCTCACTGTAATTTTTTTCTATTGCAAAATTAACGCCAAATTAATTCCTAAAATCGACAAATCTATCAGGATTTCGATTGAAATGATCAGATTCGGACCCTAACGCATGTTTTCTGCACTTGATCTCCAAAATTGGTTCGAGAAATCAATGATTCGTGGTATGTTGGTTCAGGTACTAGTTCAATTTTCTCTAGCTTCGTTATTAATTTAATTTCGCTCAGGCATGCGAGAATTAGGCTTTGATCGTGTATTTGTATGTTAGCTTTTTAAAAGCTTTATTTGTAATTTTTAGTGTATTTTTTATATTGCAGATCTGAAAAATGTACAATGGGATGTGAAAAATGGGGTTTTGAGTTTTGGTGTCTGGATTGAGAGATTGTTCATGGAAAATAGAAAAGGAAATTTTGATGGAGCAGAAATTCCTAAGAAATCAAGATCTTTGGACCTTAAGGCTCTGTATAAATCAGGGACTTCAATGGAGTCTCAACACAAGATGGATATTAAGAGAAAAATTAGTAAAGAGGACTGTGACAATGATAAGAGCTATAAGAGGAAGAAGAGTAGCAAAACTGTGTCTCTCAGTAGGCTCACAAATGTTGACAATAGCAAAAGGAGTGGAAGTGGGGTGTCTAATGGTGTTGTGAGTTCAGGTTCACATGATTTGAAGAACTCTATGTCTGGGTGGAGTCATAATAGCTGTAGTGGTTTTAATGGAATCTCATTTAGGTTGGATGATAGTGGTATTAGAATCCCAAAGCGTAAACGTGGCTTTGTTCGGCGAAAAAAGGTCAAGGTCGGTCAAGTTTTGAAGCCACCGGAACACTCTGTAGTAAAGTAATTATTGTTGATCAGGCAGCAAAAGTAACTGGTGATCATTCAGGCACCAGGGACAACTCTCCTCAGGATTCAGATCCTCGGTTCGAGTTGTTAAAGGATTTGGGTGAATGGTTAGAGCCTTCAAATGTTAAATGCAATGATCATAATGATGATTTTAAGGAAAATAGGAATTGTGAGTTGAATCAGCTGGGCATTTGGAGGAAGGCGAGCAGGCCAATCATTCGGTTGTGAACCACGGTCAGTCCATGTCGAAGAAGGAGAAAAGAAAAAGCAAGTCAAGTTCAAATCGGCATTTCAAGGAGGAGGGCTGGCATGCTAGTAATTCAGTTTTTAAAAATGGTGAGTCATCGGTGAACAAACCAAATGGAGTTAGTAATTCAAACTTCGGTAAGTGTTTGAAGGAGGACGATGAGGATGCCAACCATGCACTATTAGGTAATAGTAACTCCTCTTTGAAGAAGGCAAGGAGGAATACCAGTAAAAGGAAGGATTTTTCCTGGGATAAAGGAATTATTGCAAAGGAGTCTGAGGCCTTGATTGATGCCTCTAGTAAGGTAAGTAAAAAGAAGGATTCTGCTTGGGATAGAAGAAGTGTTGCAAAGGAGACTGAGCCTTTGATTGGTGCTTCTGGAAAAGCAAGTAAAAGGAAGGATTCTGTCCGGAATAAAAGAAGTGTTGCTAAGGAGGCTGATACTTTGACTGATTCTTCTGGCAAGGTATGGGACAAATCTCTAGAAGATGAGGAGACTCTTGAAGAGAATGCAGCTATGATGCTATCTTCACGATTTGATCCTAGTTGTACTGGGTTTTCTTCAAATGGAAAATCCATTTCATCTACAAATTGGTTATCTTCTAGGCGGAATTCTGGTAATCATGAATCTTCACTGCTTGACGCTGCTGGTAGAGAATTACGTCCAAGGACACGTGACAAGCTGAAGGGCCACTCAAGGAAAAGGCGCCATTATTATGAAATTTTCTCTGGAGACTTAGATGTGTATTGGGTTTGAACCGGAGAATCAAAGTTTTTTGGCCTTTGGACCAGTGTTGGTATTATGGCCTGGTGGGTGATTATGACGAAGAAAAAAAGCTTCATCACGTTAAATATGATGATCGCGATGAGGAATGGATTAATCTAGAAAATGAGAGATTTAAACTACTGCTGCTCCCTAGTGAAGTTCCTGTTAAGGCTGCACTTAGAAGATCTAGGAAAAGAGAGAAGTCCCTTCATGAGGAAAAAGGAAGCTTGAAGTCTAGCAAAGAAAGGGACAAAAGAAACTTGACCACAGAGGAGGATAACTATATGGAAAGCTACATGGACTCGGAACCCATCATCTCCTGGTTGGCACGATCTACTGGTCGGTTCAAATCTTTACCTTCACCTGGTACAAAGAAACAGAAAATGTGTGATCAATTCCCAACCGAAGTTGGAAATGCCCATGGTTGTTTAGATGCAGATTCTATGACTAGCAAATCGTCCAGTAAATCTGAATTGCTAGATAGATTTGCTGATGGTGGAAAGCGTGAGGAGTCTGCTTCAGGGAGTACAACTTGCTCCAAAGATAGCCGACTTCCCATTGTTTTTTACAGGAGGCGGCTTCACAAGACAGGAAGCATTCTCTGTTCAACATCTTCGGGAAATCATCTCTCTAGTACACCAGCATCTGTTAGTTTGCTCTCCTCTTCCATTAGCAAGTTTTGGGATTTTGAAGAACAAGATACCTTTCGTAAAAGGAAGTTATCTGATGGAGCCAGATGGTCCACTGCCCCTGGTAATGCAGGGGTTAGTTCAACTGTTTCATTGATTGGCTCAAGAAAATCGAGGTTTGAGTTTAGCTTTCCAGTACTTTTTAACCTGACTCATGCATTTGGGGCAGAGAATCTGTGGTTGGCCCATGCTGTGTTTTTGCTCCACTATGGTAAACTGATGACCATGTGGCCGAGTGTCTATTTGGAGATGCTTTTTGCTGATAATTTAGTTGGATTGAGGTATTTCTTGTTTGAAGGTTGCTTGAAGCAGGCTGTAGCCTATGTCTTCCTGGTCCTGACACTATTTCATCAGCCTAATGAGCAGGGGAAGTGTGTTGACCTGCAGTTGCCAGTAACTTCGATCTGGTTCAAGTTTTTTTGCTTTCAAAATCCCAGAAAGCAGTTTATGTTTGCATTCTACAACTTTGCAGAAGCGAAGAATTCTACTTGGATGTGTATGGATTCTAAGCTTAAAAGGCATTGTCTGCTTACTAGGCAATTACCTCTGTTTGAATGTACTTATGATAACATTAAGGTGGTTGAAAATGGAAGTAACCGGTTATTCAATTCTGTTTGTTGGGACGAATCTTCAACTAAGGTATTTCTTTTCTATTTTCCATACTGTTTTGTAAGAAGTCGATTTTGTTTCACACTTGCCTTTTTTCTTTTCTCCCCATTTTGGAGAAACTATCAATGTCTTTGTTAAGTACATTATCTATCTTTTTTTCCACTGATTCCTTAAGATTTGGTTGGTTTTAGCCTCTGTGTTGTGGTATTTATTGTTACGATCATATTTTCTGTGGTTCAAATATCTATTTACAGACACAGTTTTCGCGCTGTGCAATAATTAGGTCCTGCAACTTGTTTGTTTTCCTTTTGTAATATTTTTTTGGCTCTGTGATAAAGATTTGATTTATTGGGTTCATGATTGGAATTAACTGCAATGTGCTTTTCTTAAAAAGGGTTTGCGGAGTTCGTCTAAGCAGGGTAGCTCCCTCATGGGTCTCTGAGGAGTCTTTTTGTGCAAAAGTCAGCCAGTTTTCTTCTAATTTAGACAAGCAGCGAAGAAATTTGCCTCCATGTGCTCTATCTTTTACTGCTGCACCTTCGTTCTTTATCAGTTTGCATCTTAAGCTGCTAATGGAGCTTAGCAGACCTGGTGTGAGCTTTCAGAGCCGTAGTTCAACAGAGGGTCCAGAATCTGTTGACTGTTTGATGGCTAATGACATTTGTAATTGGGAGTACTGCTTGAGTAAAGATTCAGAAAGGCCTTGTGAAAAGAATGCATTAGAATGTACGCTTGAAACTGATATTTTCAGAAGTACTCTGGCTAGTAATGTTAAGGTTATGTTGAAGGAAGCTGTTTCTGATGTGTGCCTGCCTGTTGCCAAATCGGAGTTAGAAGTGGTTAGTCCCTCTGTCTGGGGTGACGGAAATTGGATGAGGTCTCCACAGACGTATAGAAATGGTGATTCAAATGTTAGAACTTCTGCCAATTTCCGGGAACATGATGAAATTGGAAGTGAGGCCACTGTACCGTTGCTGAAGTTGCAATGTCATGATCCAAAGTCAGAACAATGTGTTTTATCACCAAGGCCATCAGGTGAATTTGATAAGACAGATGCAGCTGCTTTCCATTCTCCCTTGAATGGTATAAGGGTTGAAATTCCAACATTTGACCAATTTGAAAAACATGAAAGGGGATATCATAGTGCTCAATGCTCTACTGATCTAAATGGGAACCTGAATGGTTGCTTCATCCCCATCCCGAACCCTACTGCCCCTAGAAGTACATGGCATCGAAACAGAAGTAGTTCATCATTAGGTTACCTCGCACATGGATGGTCTGACGGAAAGGTCGATTTTTTTAAGAATAATTTTGGTAATGCACCTAAGAAACCACGTACGCAGGTCTCATATTCTTTGCCCTTTGGAGTTTCTGATTTTAGTCCGAAGAATAGAGTTAATCACCAGCAAGGGCTTCCTCACACAAGAATTAGGAAGGAAAATGAGAAGAGATTGTCTGATGTTTCTAGAGGTTTGGAAAAAAACTTGTTGAGTTGTTATCTTGTGATGCAAATGTGCTAATTACGCGTGGTGATAAAGGTTGGAGAGAATGTGGGGCACAGGTTGTACTAGAGCTTTTTGAACACAATAAATGGAAGCTTGCAGTTAAACTTTCAGGGACTACAAAGTATTCATACAAGGCACATCATTTTCTGCAGCCTGGGTCTGCAAATCGTTATACACATGCTATGATGTGGAAAGGAGGGAAGGATTGGATATTGGAGTTTCCTGATCGGAGTCAGTGGGCTCTTTTTAAGGAGATGCATGAAGAGTGCTACAATCGTAACATTCGTGCTGCTTCAGTTAAAAATATCCCGATCCCTGGGGTTCGCTTGATAGAGAAATTCGATGAAAATGGGACAGAAGTAGCATTTGTCCACAATTCTTCTAAGTACTTTCGGCAGGTTGAAACAGATGTTGAGATGGCTTTGGTTCCATCACGCGTCTTATATGACATGGATAGTGATGATGAGGAGTGGATTTTGAAAATCCGCAGTTCTGCGGAAGCTGGTGACAGTGGCCCGTGGGAGATTTCTGAGGAGCTGTTTGAGAAGATAATGGATATGTTTGAGAAAGCTGCGTATTCTCAGCAGAGGGATCAGTTCACATATGATGAAATAAAAGAGCTCGTTGCTGGAATTGGTTCCACGGAAGCAATTATAGTAATCTATGAGCATTGGCGGCAGAAGAGGCTGAAGAGGGGAATGCCTTTAATCAGACATCTACAGGTATCTTCAGAGTTAATTGTTTCGTCTGTCATGAGTTTATTGCATGCGGATCAATGATTACATATTTTCTGCCGTTGTCACGTATGAATTATTTGAGATTGCATGTAATGTCTTTGGTTTTGCTGGAATGATTCCAGGAGTAGGAAGTGCAATTAATTCAAGAGGAGAAATGTGAGTTACTGAGAGTGCATCTGAAGAGAGTATAGAATAAAGCAAACTTGGTATTTTTTCCCGAATCTTGAAGGTGAAAGAAATAGCTAACTATATAATTTTTGGGGATTCATAATCTGCCAATCATCCAAAGTAGATCCTGATTTCTAATTACTGCTTAAAACTATAAGAAAATGGTGGAGGCAGAATGTCCATTGTTATTTATCTGTGTGAGAGGCAGCAGTTTTAGAATAGAAAGAAAATCTGGATGATGCAGCCCGGCTAGTAAGGTAGTTTGACTCTGAAAGATGTGAATAACAATAAAGAAGAATATAACTTGTTTTCTTTTACTTTTTTTTCCCTTTGGCAGTAATGGAAAAATACACCATTAATCTCCAAATATTGTAAAAGAACTCTAAAATTCTCTTAACTGTATTATCAATTTATCATGCTCTGACGTGTTATGATGCCCCCTTTGGTTTGGCAAGTACGGTGCTATTCTTTTTGTGTGATGTGGGCCCTGTTACTAATGTGATTGTCATTTTTGGGTTGGAATTTGGATGAAAAGCTTCTGAGCTACCAGGATTGATTCATTGAACAGGCAGAAGTTATGAGTCTAAATTAGTTCAGGCAGCAAGATGTGGTAATTTAGCGACCCAATATTTTTTAAAAAATCAATATAACAATATTTTGAGTCACGAAAAGGTTTATAATAATTGTTCTTTTATTTTGTGTTAAACTGATCCTGCTGCTACTTTGAAACAAATTCCTTTGGGTCATTTGGTCGTGTTGTTTTGTTTTTTCTGTCATTCACTTATAATGATTCACGAATGGTTTGATGCTTCCATCCAATCAATCCACCATGGGAAGGGTTCTGCTTCCATCCAATCAATCTACCATGGGAAGGGTTTGGAAATCGGGTATTTTCTGCTGGACAGTCTGGTTTTAATCTGGTTTTATACATAGTGCTCAGGTGGGGTTGGTTATCCCTTGAATTAGTCTCTGATTACTTTGTGGTAAGTTGACAACAATATGTCATGCTGAATTGTTTTTTATTAATTGGGAGTTGGCTGGAGGTAGTTTACAGTTTTTTTATTGAATATGTTGTTGTTTTAAATTCTGCTAGAATTATTTATTTTTTTATTTTTATTTTGTGTATGTGCTGTGTGTGATTTGCTCCCTATATGCTTTTATCCTAAATTGATGACTTGGGTCTTGTACAGCCGCCACTGTGGGAAACATATCAACAGCAAGTGAAAGAGTGGGAGCTAGTTGTGTCTAAAGCTAACTCTAGCCTTCCCAATGGATGTCAGAGTGAGGTTGCTCCCATCGAAAAGCCACCCATGTTTGCTTTCTGTTTGAAACCACGGGGCTTGGAAGTCCCGAACAAGTGTTCAAAACACAGGTCACACAGAAAAATCTCAGTTTCTGGGCAAAACAATACTATTACAGGAGATCACGATTTCTATATTTTTGGTAACTATTTTTACCCTTCCAATATTTCACCATCTTGTTTATTCATTGAGTTTGTTTAACTTTCATTAACCTGGTTTTATTTGGTGCACCAGGAAGGAGATTAAACGGGTTTGCTTTTGGGGATGAAAATGTTGTATATCCAGGACACAACTATGAATATTTAGATGATTCCCCATTGTCTCAGATGTCGCCGAGGGTATTCTGTCCTAGGGTGTTTTCACCATGTGATGCAGGCAGCATTGGTTATTTCTCTAGGGGCAGTGATGTATTTGATAGAAACCAATACCAGAAAATTCAGAGAAGCAAGTCAAAGAAGAAATTTGGGATGTACGAACCATCTCATGACACACAGATGGTGGCTTCATACAATCAGAGGCTGATGGGCATGAGAGATGGAATTCATCGATGTAATACAGGCTATTCTGAGTGGCCAAGCAAGCGACATTTCTACTCGGATTGGTTTCAGAGGCGTGGACCCGAAATGTTGGACGGTTCCGATCTTGACGAGTTCAAGTTATGTGATGCATCTGGGGCCTCTCAGCATGCGCGCAACATGGCTAAGCTAAAGAGAGAGAGAGCTCAGAGATTGCTTAACAAAGCTGATTTAGCAATTCACAAGGCTGTGAATGCTCTCATGATCGCCGAGGCATTTAAAACTTCTTTTGCTGATGTATATAGTGATGGGTAGAATGACTAAATGAAATGTGACATGATGATGCCAGCCCCTTCATCAACCTCCATATCTACTTGCAAATAGTATTCAATACATCGGATGGTTTTTTGCTGGGGTTTTCCTTTGTGGATGGAAGGGGAGCTGCAAACATTAAGAGAGGAATTTTTGGCTTGCAACCTGACAATTTGTCTAGCCACTAGTTTCTTTTTGTTCAAGTAGCAGGTTTACTCAGTTCACTCCAACTTTGTACATATCATGCAAGTGAGGTGAGGGGGGTGTGGAATTTTGCTGCCAAGTCTTTGTACAGATATGATTTTCCTCTTTTTGTGATATTCACCTCTGCAATTTCATTGAATGTTAGATCACTTGAGCAGATGTGAACCAAACCGGAGCACATCTGAAAATTCGAATAGAAAAACCTACAAGTAATTTTCTTAAATATTTTCACAGAGCAGGTATCTTCTGCTCCCTCTTGTTTCCATATAATGTAGCTGTTCATAAAGTAGACAAATATAAAGATGATGTAACAGGTGATCTGAGAAGGCCTTTGTTTGTCTATTTGCATAGCTCAGTGGAAAACTCAAGTGAGAATCTTTATCAAATTATCAAAATCACTTTGCTTTAGGCTACCGTTGGCGTTGATATTAGCAACTGTGCTTTTAAAGCAAGCTATTTGGTTAAACACATCCAAGGTGGAAGACGCTCTTTTATTTATAATTCCGCATACAAGGAAGATCATGATGCATTCAGTATTCTCTCTATTTTTAATAGAAAAATTATTTTTATGTTTCGAAATCCGTGATCAAGTTAGACAATTGACTATTGCGACACTTTTTCTTAACCCCTTTATTGTGCTAATTGCGTAATTTTATTTATTTATTTATTTTTTGGAATCGTTTGAAATCTCATCGTCAAATCACCCATTCTGGGTTTTAGCGGAGCAGCTAAAATCCCCGATTGTCCACAGCTCTTAAAAGAAACACAATATCTGGATTCGAATCTTGGGGATTTTTTGAAATTGTTGGAAATCTCACCCCCAAACCATCCCTTTTAGGCTTAAGTGGAGCATGTAAATCTCCCGGTTGTCTCATGCTCTTACAAGATACACACTCTCTGGATTCGAACTCAGAACCTCAAGGTGATATCTTAAACCCTACACTATAAAATCACACTCCTTGAGGACACTAATGATGTGTTTACTTAAGGGAATGAGAATGGAGGAATGAGAATCATTTCCAATAAGGTTGTTTACTTTATAAAATTGAAAAAATATGGGAATGAGAATGAAAGTGGGGCCCATAAATTTGGGAATGAGGAATGTGAATCCCGTTCCCACCACCCCCATGAGAATGAAATTTTCATTCCCATTATTGATAGGAAATTACAATATTATCCCTAAGATAATTAATTAATATTAATTTATAAATAATAAAAAATATTATTTACTATTTTAATAAAATAATAATTTAATAAAAGTATATATTAATATTTAGTAATTTAATACATTAATAATTACTTAGTAAATTAATACTTAATTTATAAATAAAATTTTTTAATAATAATTAATAATAAAATAATATTTAATATTTTAATAAAATAATAATTTAATATTTATTAATTTAATACATTAATGATTAAAATAATACTTAAATAATAAATAAAAACTATTAATCAATAATTAATAATAAAATAATATTTAATATTTTAATAAAAGAATAATTTAACATTGAGTAATTTAATACATCAAAAATTAAAAATAATTAATAAATAATAAATTAATATATAATTATAACTAATGATATTTTTGTAACTTTTTAACAATTCATTCCGATTACTGGATAAAGGAAACACATCAACGGTTATACTGCTTCATTCCGATTCCGAATTCTACAGTTAAGTAAACAACTTATTCTGATCGGATTTACCATTCTGATTCCAGCTCATTCCAATTTCATTTCATTCCGATTCCATCTCATTTCGATTACGAGTACGTAAACGCACCCTAATTGGGTAAATGTTGTATGAAAATTAAAAATAAGTTCATAAATTAAAAAGTTAATTTATGTTGGTGTTTACTGGTTCGTCCAATCTGTACCATTCTGATTTTACACACGAAAATTGACTTATGTTTGAAAATATGTAAACTTTTTTAACAAGTTTAATTTTACACAAAGTTTCAATCAATATTAAGTATACTAATTTTTACTCCCAAGTTTTGGACAGTGTATTAATTAATACTTAAAACTGTTTCGGTCATAATATTTATTTACAAAAATGATACATCCATAAAAATTAGTACGCAAGTCAAACACAAAATCACTAAAAGGCAAGTAAAATTATGTTTTTTATTTTTAGTGGGGAAATTTTTCGCCACTAAAAGTCAATTATTTTCGCCACTAAATTTATAGTGGGGAAATATAATTTCGCCACTAATTCACCACTAAAAACGCTTCACGGTATTAGTGGCAAAATAAATTTTTGCCGCTAAAAATAAGACTTTGGGAAAACAAAATTCGCCACTAAAGGGTGTAGATTTCTCCAATAAATGTAAAACCTTCAGTGGCGAAATTTATTTACCCATTAAAGATATTGTTGATTTAAAAGTGTAATATAATAACTAATTCCCAAATTTTAATACACCATATGATATTTTATATTATAAAATTTTACAAAACACAAATTTTGATACATTAATTTAATAATCATAACCATTAATATATGAAAATAGAGTATTTGTATTTATTTACAAGCAAAAAATATATACTATATTCTTATATCAAAACAAACAAATCATCCACTAATTACAATTCAAAAATAAAAAAATATTGGTTTGGCCTTATTTCTAAGTTTACATTCTATATCCACATTATAAAATTGATTAGTCTCTTCAACAGTTTGTGATGTCATGAACCGATGGCCGTTGCTCCTCATAAGCTGTAATGTCAACACTAGATTTAAAAACCAAATGACTCCGGAATCAAAGTTTACACTGAAAATATAATTTTAAGACTCCCAAATCAAAGTTTATAGGAAAAGTGAATGCATTAGAAATTTAGAATTTACAAGTATTATATCAGATTCTTCTTCAAGGTTTGAAATTAAGCCACTGTTATTTCAGATAAAAGGAGCACATACAAGACCTTGTAACAACTTCGAGCTCAAGAAATATTCCTACTGCAGCACTTCTAGATATGTCAATATTTTATAAAAGTTTTTCCATCCAAACTTTCAACGGTCGGATCTTTCAGGATTGATCAAAATTCAAAACTACCCTTCCTCACTATTTGGAAATCGGGCAAACAACCTCAATGGCTTTGGGACAGGAGGAGTTGGATCGAAAATGGGTTAAGGATGCTGTACTCACGGGAGGTGTTGTCAACAATGGCCTGACTCCGGCGTATGTAGGAGAAAATGGCAGTTTTCTTTGGTATTTCAGGCGACGCGTGAGGAGTGATCGGTGCTCCGATGCCGGCGGTCTCAACGACATTCGAAAAAACGACAGTTGAAGAACATGATGGGCCAGTACATGGCTGAGGCGGAGCGGCGATGGCGTGGCATGAACGGCGACAATATTTGCCTTAAGGAATAGAGAGAAAATTAAATGTGGGAAAGGGAGAGTTGTTCAAAATTGGGGGGAAATGGTATACATTTAAAGACATTTGTGGCAACCTCTATTAGTCCACAAGGTGCATTCGAAAAAATTATATTTTAACCCATAAATATGAGGTCAAATACGATTTTAACGTCCTAGGTTTAAGATTCCCTAAAAAGGGTGTCAAAAATTTCAAAATTGTATCATTTTGGTCATTGTTTGACTAAGTCAAGTCTTTTGACCCCAAATTTTATTATTCTCCAATAAAAACCTTACAATAGTATGAGGTTTTACATCCTCCCCTAAGAGAAATTTCATCTTGAAATTCGAAATACAGGGATCTAGAGCACAACATCAGGCTAGAAATCAAATGAATGGGAACATCTCTTACACACTTCAGACTCAAGCTCCCAAGTAGCTTTGTCTATCTTATGATGTCCCTTATAGCACCTTGACAAGCGGTATTTGCTTATTGCGTAAAACTTTAAGTTCTATCTATTGGATTTGGTGCATGAAGCGCCAATCCGAATAATGTATTGTTCATTATATTTTATTATTTATCAGTAAAATAACTCCATTTTCATTTCAACCTTTTTTAATGGTAATATCATTATGCATATTAGGTTGATATATATATGCTGAGAATGACATCGACCTTAGAATAGTCATGTAGTAATACTGGACACTGTTTGGTTTCACATTGGGATAATATTACTATTATAAATTATTCTTAAAGTAAATATTCATAGTCGTTGGTTTTGGAATACGGTCGAATTTCTATAACCTAAAAGACTAACACATGTTGTATATTCGAATTGGAGTTCCAATGGTTTAACCCGATGTATTATGAGCAAATGAAGCTCATATAGACATGTGGATATTCGTTGGAGCGAATACTGAATGACTCACAGATGATTCCTAATAGTCGGAAGTACACACCACCATCAATAGGAATCTCCTCGATTTGAGTAGCATATGTGATCCTTTGACTATAGGATAACATTGATTTTGTGTGAGATCCTCCCCACTTAGATGCCATGTATGTCATAAACCTTTCATAGTTTGGCCTCTAACTGTTCTTTGGGTTTGGACCGATGCACTCGTTAATCAAGTGCGTATCAAAATAGGATTCGTCGGCCCGTATGTGTACCATAAGAGGTTTAGGTATCCATGTGAATAAGTCACGATTCTTAAGACTTTGACAAAAACCGATCACCTAGGGTGGATCGCATATATCAGAAATAGTTTCTGATTGATTGTAAAGAATCGTTGACATGTTGACATGAGATGTGCACCTCGAAAACTTGACGGTGTAATTTATGTTTCCTAAGCAAAACTCGGATAGCATACGATTGAGGGATTGATAAACATATGTGATGACCTCGACTTGTATAGTTCAGAAAGATCATTCGTGTTCTTCACGAATTCGGAGGTGGCCGAATTGCATACATGTAAGCAAGACTTTTATAACGAACGTGTTTGGATTTAAAGAGTCTCACAATATGAAGTATACTCGTTTAACATTTGGGTAGCCGATAATTTTTTATAATAAATAATATTTGATATTATAATTATCAACTAAATTAATTAAGTGTTATTGGATAACATTAATTATTTACTTTGACCCAATTGGATTAATCTAAAATCACATAAGGACTTTGTTATAATTTCATAAATATCTCTACCATTGGAGGATATTTCTATAATTTTAAATATATAATTATAGGTGTATTTGGCTTGATTTTGGATTAAATCAAAATGGTAGACAATGAACTAATCCAGTTGGTAATCTTTATCTTGATTTAATTGGATTAAATCAAAGTGATAGACAAATGTGATTAGTCACACCTAATTTTCATACTGAATTAAGCCTACCTAATATTTGATTAGGACTTTTATTAATTAAAAACTTTTGTAATTTTTAATTAATAAAAGCATACGCAGGATGCACAAGAAACTTTCGCGTTAGGTGCGTGTAGGCACTGCATTTTTACATGTAAGTCCCGATGATGAGTCTCGTATGGAGACACTACATCTTTGATTGTGAAAGCTGCTGGAAACGGACGTCGGAAGGAAAAGGGTTAAGAATTGACACATTTTTGGATTTAATTCGCTGGAGTAGCTTCAGGTTCGTTTGTTGGACCTCCATTTTAAAACACACCTTTAGCCCAAAACCCCCACAAACCATACACCAAACCCATTTCGCCTAAGCCCAATCCAAATAATTAAAACATATTTAAAACACAAATTAAATTAAATTAAATTAAATTAAAATCCAATTAAATTAAATTAAATCTCATTCCAAAATTAAATAAATCCCCTTCCTAAATTAAAGAAATCTCATCTAATACTTTCCTAATCCACTTAAAATACATTCCCTAATTAGAAGATACAAATCAAATCATGTCCCCATCAAAAGAGAAAAAAATCAAATCAAATTCAAAGACATTCCTAATTAAAAGATATCCCCATTAATACACAAATTCTTTTCCTATTCACACAAGGTAAACCCATCATTTTTCCTATAAAAAGCACCCTTAACCCCACCTTTCAAACCCTAGTGAATCCTAACAAAGCACCAAGCAAATAGCCTAGCCCACCCTCACGTAAATACCCTATGCCTTGCCTCTGTTCACGTACCCACAAATTACCCTGGCTTCACGCTAAAACACCTACAAATCATCCATTGCCTTCACGCCCACTACACTCACGCCCACTAACGAACCAAGACCTGATGGCCCCTCAACCTCACTCATGCCACTTGCCACAGACACACACCAACACGTCCCCACTGCTTCATGCCAACAACCCCCCAACGTAGCAGCCCCTACACCTAACATAGCAGCCCTTCACGCCAACAGCCACACGTGCCCACCACTCCACTTCCCTGACCACGTAACCACGTAACAGCCCTTGAATCTCCATGTTACCCCCTCTCAACTGGTCATAAGTCCCTCACGTATTGACCCTTCAAACAAGCCTAAAATCCCCCTCAACACTCAGTAACCTCACGCCTAACCAGCACCAAAACTGCCATGTTTTGCCATAAATAAAACCCCAAAACTGCTCGCATAAACTGCCAGTTTTTGGCCAAAAATACAAGCGTAAACTGCCCAAAACTGCACGCGTAAACTGCCAAAAAATAGCCCAAAATACCGCATTACACCCGCAAACTGCACCAGCAAAACAGCCCACTTAAACCCGCAAAATAACCCACTTAAACCCGCAAAACAGCCCCACTTTACCGTAAAAATAGTGACCAGAAAATACAACATAAATAGCAGCGAAAAGGAGTGAAAACAGCAGCCCAAACAGCGAAACAGTGAGAAAAAATGTTGGATTAGTGAACCAGAAAAGTTACGAAACATCAGCCCTTTCGACGGTCGTGTAACGCGCTTTCAAGAGACGACAAAAGAGGTTAGACCTGAGGGCACCTTATTTATTTATCATCTTTCGTTTCTTTTATTTATTTTAATATATTATCGCATGAGAGTCGTTTATTGAGGCATGATGTGAATTCCGGATGAACGGAATGCGTGTTCTCTTTTGTGGTATATCGGATGGAAACTAGGACGTAAATTCCGTAGCCGATTTCGAATGGACGGTATTGCGGTTTGCACTCGGGATACAATGCCACGTACCGCTTGAGAGACACGTATTTCGTTTCATCCAAACTTTGTATTCGAGCATGATTAGGTTGTTAGTACGTTATTTATTATTTGAGCATGATTTAGTTTAGTATATTGTTGTTTTCAAGTATGAATATATCATTTATTTATACATGATTTAGTCATTTGATTTGGCATGAGGAATTTAGTTTACGTTTTGTTTAAATAGTTATTTATTTGTTCTTGGTGTTTTATGATTCGACATGCTCATTGTGTGATATCGTATGCTTGCCTTTATAATGACTTATTTTCAAAGCATGCGAACTTAGTTATAGGATTTATTTTGATAAATGAGAACTAGATCTAAGTCACCTTTGAGCATACATCTTGAGTAGATTCGTTTAGTTTATTGCACAAATCATATCATTACGAGTGACATAAGTAAGGGACCATTCCGAACCCAACGGCTTGAGGTCTTCCATTGCGAGGGGTAAGTGTGGTCTTAAATCACATTTTCCCGATTCGCACCAGGTGGCGACTCCGTATTATTTTCTCGATTTAGTTCCCCCGTGGACTATTTCGTACTCCCAACTAGGCTGCGAGCCTAGAACAGCGTCGTCAACATCTGTGTCCTATAGTGCATATGATCTGATTTTTCTCATTTTGGTTTTTCCAGACTCCATTTTATCCCCGGTTTTTCCCTAAGCACTCGTAATGAAATAAAATATTTAAAAATACACTAATGCTTGATATCTATGGATTAGACCCACTTCCGCTACGCGTAGCACCGATCCGACTCTAGGGGTCCCGTATCTACCTCAACAAAATGGTATCAGAGCAGGTTTTAACTACACAACATATATTGTATGTTTGACTCCTTTTTGAATCTATGCTTCTATAATTTTACTTTAATTATGCATAAGTCATATTGGATATGTATTGCATGTTTTAAATTAAAATTTGTATTTTGACCCGAGAATGTTTATGAATTGATTCTCATCAATCTCTAGTGATTAGGAGATTTCTTTATTTAAGTAATAATATTAATAATGTGGAGAATTATTAGATGATCTGTCTTGGTAATATGAAGATGAATGAGTTCTTACTACTTATTTCCAAGACCGTCATTAGTGTGAGGGTATAACTGCTGAGAATTTAGGTCACTCTGGTAAAATATTAGATGTAGCGTGATGAATTAACGTAGTCGCTCAATACCATCATTATTGTGAGGGTATAATTTCGATGCTCATTAGTGTACTTTGACAAGTATACACTTATAACACATCTTAATCCAAAACCGTCATTCCGGACGGTTCCGGTTCCAAAATCGGAACCGTGAATGACCGGATCGGTTGGGGTTCCACCCTAATTTGAACCAGTCGGAATCGTTGGAATCTAACGGTTCCAGCGGTTCCAATCGGAACCGTTTTGGTTCCGGTTGGAATCGTAGGGTTCCAACAACAACCATACTTTCCCCAACGGCTAGCTGCTCTGATACAAAAAAACCCGTTAATAACGGTTAAAAATAAAATAAAATAGTAAATTCCTAATATATCCTTAATAACGGTAATAAAATAGTTATATTTATGGGCATTTTTGGTATCAAAAAAAATCTAAAACTCTATAAATAGGATTCATTTTTATTATCATTCTCTTATTCATTTTTATTTATGGGCATATTTCAACACACTAATTTCTCAACTCTCTCAATTCCTACAATTCTCTTATTCTCAATCTCAATTAATTATTATCATTCTCATTTTCTTATTTATCTTAAAATTATAATGGAACTACGTGAGTTTTGATTCCTCTCACCCCTAGTGGATACGTAGGCAACTTAAATTTTTTAAAATTTAAGTTAAAACTCTCCAATTTAATAATTTTATTTATTTATTAAATTAATGTAATTTATTTTCGAAATTTTTTAAAAAAATGAGGTTTGAACCGAACCGGAACCGGAACTGAACCGGTCGGTTTCAGTTCTGTTCAAGGTTCTGGTTCCACTTAAGTGTGGAACCGGAACTAAATCGGAATTAATCGGTTTGGTTTTGGTTCCACACTTGTGGAATCGAAAACTGGCCGGTTCGGTTCGGTTCCAAACCGGAATCGAACCGCCGGCCAGGTCTAAGTGTGAGGATAAGAAATGGTTCAGGAGTAAACAAGAAGTCACATGAATGTGATTGATCTTTGAGGTCTACCTAATGAGTTTATAAAGGCCAAGACCTGAAGGGATTTTATGGCGAAAATTCGGTAACGCAGCGGAATAGTGGAAAATCAAAAATTTTCAAATTTCAAAATTTTACTCTGATCAATCAAATAAACTTATTTATTTAATTATCCAATTATCAAATTCTGAAAAATTACAGAAGAGATCAAATTTCTTGGTAATTACAGAATTACCCCATAACTTTGTAAATTGATCATTTTAGTCCAAAAATTATCAAATACAATTTGGATGATTCTAAATCATTTCTAAAATATTTTTCAACATATCCAATACATCAAAATCAGATTGCACACAAATCCCCAATTTTTTTGAAATTATCGAGAGCACCCCCCAACTTTCTATTTTTTACAATTTGGTCCTTTTGTGTTCTAAACAAGCCAAGATCAAATCCAATCAACCAAAAAATTTATATACATCATATACACTCCATAATACATCACATATATGAAAATCCCCAATTTTGGAATGGGTTATGAACCCTAAGTTTTCAATTTCATCAAATTGACCAATTTTACCAAATCTTTAAAATCCAACACTTTAATTCATTCATTACTTCACCAAACAAGCCTCACCACTTTGAAATAACTCTAGAATAATTCTAGATACCAAGGAGTGGATCAACAACTCTAGAATGGCAACTTGATTTCCAAAGAATCAGGCTTACTTACATCCATAGATATTTCATTCAAGTTCACAACCAAAATCAACACAAACTATAAGAGAAGAGAGAACATCAAAGTAACACAAAACTGATGCCAAGCATGTTAGAAACTATTTTCATGTTGAAGACCTTAAAGAAATACTTACAAAAAATGGAAACACTCATTGCAATCCGTACCTAACCCATCGTCCTCATTTTTGTGTTTTGGATCAGTTGGTCATTGGCCGACCGTTGCTACGGTACTAGAAAGAATATCTGGCACCATGCATCCAACGTTTGTCGATAGTAAAGCCAGAAATGCTGAATGCAGTGATGAGAGAGATAATCACACACATTTCACTTCTCCGATCCCAGCACAGTATTTTTTTTCACGGGCCGGGCCACCCACCAAATTGAAGCCCTCGAAGAGTACTACAAGTTGATGGTTATGGATTTTATGATCCATGCTCGGTTGCTAGTAAAAAAAGGAAGAAAGAAATAGTGAACAATAGCCCTGGATGAATAGTAACTCTGATTCTAATTCCATGGATTTCAGCGCGTTCATGGGATCGTTGGGAGTCTGTTGATGCCATCGGAATCTCGGTAAGACATTCTAGTAAAAACCCTATAATTTCAAAATTTTCGTTAAATGTTCGGATGTGTCTAGTGGCTTTGTAGAATAACGTAATGATATAAATTGAATTTTTTTTGAACATAAGTATAGTGAATATGTTTATTTGGTAGAATCTCAGTGAAAAACAGAACAAATTAGATCTATCCGATAGATTATGTAAGTTTTCGGTAAAAATGGGTTTCAAGTGTGATAATGTTTTTCTAAAAATAAAGATTTATATGATTTGTTTATGATGATATGATGATGGTTAAATGATTATGGGTAGGTTCGAAAGGTTCGGGACATATCTGTAGTGTTTACGAAAATATTTTTACAAGATTTTCTACAAACGCGTTAATGAAGGATTTAAGTTAACTGGTTGTTTGGATTAGTGTGCAAGGATGTTTAAGATTAATGAAACTAAAATTATTGAAATCAGACTTAATCTAGTTGTTCCGAAAAGATCCGAATATTTATCATAGTTAAGTCGAGAATTTTATAAAAGGACGATTTTTGACGCTGTTTCGCCAATTATTTTGATAGATTTGACTAGGAGTAAGAGTGCTCGCGAAGTCAAGTAAGTAACCCTTGAGATGAGTACTTGATTTTCTAATTCGTGTTTTAAATAGACATGATGATTGATATATATGTATACGATTACTTTGAAAGGCACGAAAGGGGACTCGAGTTGTGAGTTTTACGTATAGACGTACTATGGATATTTGATTTCGTAGATAATGATTGGAAGAAAATGGTGTATGAAGGGTTTATAGATGTTTGAAATGTTTAAGATAAGATAGATAGTTAAGAAGTGGTTTGAGAACAGAGCTTGAGATGAGTTGGTTTGTTTTGTTTATGAAATTTGGTAAGTACAAGGGTAAACTATATATATATGTGTGTGTGTGTGTGGGCGTAGGTGTATCCATTTTTATAGAGAGTATGTATAATTTAAGTTAACCAACACCATTAGTTTGGGTTTTTATTAACTTTATAATATGAAATGATATAATTAATGAATTTAATATTCATATGCGTATGTTTATGTATGTATGGGTATGAACTTGTAATATTATGTATCTATATATGTATATGTATATAATGATCAGATATGTATAATATGTATTTATAGGATCAGTAAATGAAATAAGTTATGAACACTGAACTTGCATAAACTTGTGTATGTGTAAGATATTTGAATATATTCATTATTAATTGATACATGCGATTTATTTGTATAGGGTTATTGTAGGTTAAATGTGAAATGAGATTGGTATAACCTATATTCTTATTGTATTATAAAGATTCCTGCTTCAGAGTATGCATATGTGTCTGAATATGTTTGATTGTTAAGTAAAAGATGTGATAACTATTACAAGGTATGGTTTCTGAATCCGTAGGGATGTGTATACTCATATGTTTGATATATATGTATGTATACGAGTATTTGGATGATGAGTTAGAGTGTTTTTCATGTATGTGCTTATTATACATGGGCAATTGTGAGATGAGTTTGTGTTACGTGATATGTGCATATGTGTGCATGTATATATGTATGTTTTGGTTTGGTTATGTGTTCTTTGATGTATTGAAGGTTTTATATGTTTTGCTATCGATTACACGATGATTGTATGTATGTCTGAGTGTATGTGTGCATATGATAAAAATCGCAATATGACTGGATTGGGCATGTTTATGTGAAATGAATGATCTAAAAACCAATATAAGTGTAAAATGTTTTAAATTGCGTTTGCTAAGTTCGTAAGTATATGTACGTATATTTGGTTAAAAGAATGAATGCTTTTGTAAGTTTTCGATATCAGAAATGTCTTCAGGTAAGAATTCTGAAATTGGACTTGCGTGACTATAAGGGAAGTGAGATATGATTTCTGAATTGATATGTATGAATACATGTAGGTCAAAGATATTAAGCTATCATAAGGTTATTGGAATTAAATAAAACTTATTTAACTTACCGATTTGATGATATTTCAAATATGCTTAATTGTGATAAAGTATCAAAGATGCAACTTTCTGTTTCAGATGATTGAAATAGATTCAGATTTGAATGACTTACTCTATTTATATACGAATTTATACTTCATACTCTTTGAGTGTTTAGCCTTTAGATTGGCATATACACACACACAAATATATATATATATATAAGGCTTTGGTATGTGTAAAGAATAGAGGATGATAAAAAAAGTTGTTAATTTTGATTCATAACAAAATTGGTAATTCTGAAAAGCTGCTGATATATGACATGATATGCTTGACTTTTATGTTTTGTTTGTAGTACGAGTGTGGTTACTTATAGAGTTTTATAACTTACGCTAAATCAATTTGCTAGTTTGTAGGTTGGCTACCAGATCGGTTAGCCACCCAAGTTGTAGTCACCCTCTCTAGTGTCTTGGGAAATGTTGTAGGGGTTTAAATTCCATGGTTCTTATGTTATTGATGTCCAGGCTATTTGGTATTTATGTAAATAAATATTTTGATTATTAATGATGTTGTGGGCACTGAGCCCAAGTGTTGAGTATGAGCTTGATGTGTCTTGTTTCTGTTGGGTTTCTACTATAGTCCCAAGATCATTCAAGCAATGAAAATTATGTGAATACAATAAAGAAGTATGGCGGGATCATACTTACAAAGATCGGATGTGAGAAGCTTTGAACACAAAAATTTCTTCATCCTTAAAGCTCTTAGGTTCGGCCATGCCCTCCTTTTGCTCCATGTGATGTCTTCAAGCTCCAAGCTTTATGTGTGATTCCATGTTCAAGGATTTTTTTCCCTATCACCTTTGGATGAATCTTTAGAGTGCTAGCACTTGGAAAAATTTGCCACAAATTCTTCCTTTCATTTCTTCATGTTCTCGGCCAAGCAAAATTTGGAGAAGAAAATTGGCCCTAGGCCGAATATGGTGAGAGGCGGGAAGAAGGCCCTTGGCTGAATGTGAGGGAGAGAGAGTAAGTGAAGTTGTGTTTTTGTGTGTTGTGTATATGGTATTTTTATTTTCAAAAAACAAATACCAAATTACTTTTTTCAAAAAAGGTACAAGGCAATTATGCCTTCCAACGACTCACATCACTCATGAATAGTGACTGACATCACATCACTCAAAGTGACAAGACATCCATCACTTGAATGACTAATGGTTTGACGCTTGATGTGACTTATGGGCCACACTTAAATTCGAAATATGAGTGGGCCCGCAAACACTCCCGGGCTCGGGTTCGCAAATTCCGAATTAATGAATTTTCCGTTGCGACGTAATTAAATCAAATTTAATTAAATAATTATGCCAAGTAAAATTACTATTCACGCCACTAATGGATTAATTCTAATTAACTCGTTTGCCCGAATTAAAATCTAATTTTAATTCTGCGTCGAAATCCAATTTCGTTTAATATATCGAATATATTATTTTATCGATTAATTCCAAATTAATCGTTCTCTCTCTTTAAATAGTATTTTATCCCAGATAAAATATCTGCATAATTAATCACAGATTAATTTTCTCTCATCTAATTAATCTCAGATTAACAATGTACGAGTCATACGTCATCGATGAATCTTTGGGAGCGACCCTTGAGATCCCCGGATATGTTGGCAGTAAATCCGGTCGTCGGATTATCCGAACACGTACGTACCTAGTACCATATTTTTACTGATTTATGAGACATGGTTGGCTTTTAGCAAAGCACCGTGCCTACCCAATTCTCCAGAAATTATCTTAAAGGAATATATAATCTATATCAGGCGTAGTATATGTAGTATTACGTATAGCGATCCAGTATCGAATGTCACATGCTAGGCCTGGGGCTGGAATTGTGTCTGCCCCGTACGAATCACATATCGGATCTCTAGTAACTAGTCTCTATAATCAGATAAACATGACCTAGTCATATTATCCCGATGACTGCAGTACATAAGAGTACTAGTTCCGTATCCTACGTGATCATCATCTCCACTATAACTGAAGTGATACTTCCTTCTTGACATCACACCCAATACACTACGATTCTCAATATACCCAGAAGAGACGTACACAGAACCTGTTAAAGCCCTGGACGACCAAAACCAAATTATATTGATGCCGTAAGTATCATCGGTGCAAGTCTCAGGTTATAACCAAATACACCTGCCTTGATTCGGACTTCTATAGACACATAGTTATACTACCAATGGAATTCCGAGGGGTCTATCCAGAGCGAAGCTGTTTCCGTACCATCGGTAAACACAACCTCCTATCACACTTGCATAAGTATCCAATACTTAAATATATGAGAACTATGCCGTTATGCTCCCACAACGCGCACAAGTGCGATACTAGTCTATTCCGTATTATCGATGTCAAATCTTGATAATACTACGACTCGAGATTATTTAATGATTAAACCTTCGTGGATGATATTGTCTCATATCATCTAAATCTGGAACTAATCATAAGGACCTTTTATCATTTATATATCCCGGTAATCTAATTACAAATGATAAAAGAGCAATTTCCTTTGTCACATAGTTAATTTATACAACAACACCATGTACTATACAAATAGTGATGCTTTGGGTCATAATTGTCCAACAGTCTCCCACTTGGCCTATAGCCAATCACTTAGGTGTCTTACACCTGAACTATGTACGAGTGGCTCAAACTTCTGCTGAAAAACAACTTTCGTCAGCGGATTTAAAAGGTTATCATCTGATGTGATTTATTCGATCATCACATTGCCACGATGTATGATCCGATGAATCAGATGAAAATAGTTGAAGTACATATCGGATCATTGATGAGACCATTAATTCTTTAGCCTGTGCTGTAGCCTAGCTCAGTTGCTAACATAACTTTATCTAATCTAATTAGAATTATTTATATCCAAAATGATTCTTTTGCTGCGACAATTGCAGCAAAGTTCCGCTTTTGTTGTTTATTCGACAATAATATCTTGCTTGGAATATTTCCAGCTTACTGTTTCGTTAATCAAACTATACAGTGCCCTTATTACGACATACAGTCGTTTTTATCAGTATGGAAACTTGCAGTAGTGAACATTCACTTCAAGTTCTCCTTCTCCATAGTTTAAGACAACATCCTTAGTTCGTCTAAGATACTTAAGGATGTCATTGATGTTGGACAATTATGACCCATAGCATCACTATTTGTACAGATCATGGTATTGTTGTACAAATTAACTATGTGACAAAGGAAATTACTCTTTTATCATTTGTAATTGATTACCAAGATATATAAATGATAAAAGTCCTTATGATTAGTTCCGGATTGAGATGATATGAGCCAGTATCAATCCAATAAAGGTTTAATCATTAAACATCCCTAGTCGTAGTATTATCGAGACTGGACATCGGTAATACAGAATAGACTAGTATTGCACTTGTGTGAGTTGTGGGAGCATAATGATATAGTTATCATATATTTAAGTATTGGATAATTATGCAAGTGCGATAGGAGGTTGTGTTTTACTGATGGTACGGAAAACAGCTTCGCTCTGGATAGACCCCACGGAACCCATTGGTAGTATGTCTGTGTGTCTATGGGAGTCCGCTTCAGGGTAGGTGTATTTGGTATTAACCTGAGACTTGCACAGCTAATACTTGCGACAATCAATATACTTTGGTTTTGGTCGTCCAGGGCTTTAACCGGTTCTGTGTACGCCTCTTCTGGGTATATTGAGAATCGTAGTTGTATTGGGTGTGATGTCAAGATGGAAGTATCACTTCAGAACATATGGAGATGATGATCACGTAGGATACGGAACTGGTGCTCTTATATGCTGCAGTTATCGGGATATTATGACAAGGTCATAACTAAGGATTAGATCTTTAAACCATGTGTTGAATTTGAAGGATCTTCACAGGTCTATACTTAGATCTTAGATGCATTAATTGCAATAGACAACTCTTGGAGAGTTGATAGCTATGCTCAAGGATACAAAGCCAAAGTTTGCAAAAGGGCAAGAAGCGCAAGACGCATCTTACTTCGATATCCCAGAAGGCCAAGGCTTGGCTGAAGGCTTCTGGGGTGTAGAAAAGGGCAAAGGCAAAATCATCACAGTCTTCTAGGAGGACAAAGGACATATCCCAAGATGTCTGCCTAAAACTGTGGCAAACAGGGTCATTGGAAGCGTGACTGCCGTGTGGACAATGCAGACATGAAGGAATAGAAGAAAGGACAAGGCTCTGATTTCAAGTATGTTTATCATAAATGTGTTCACTACTAGTATTAAAATTGGATTTTAGATACTAAGTGTGGTACATAAATATGTACCGATGGGCAGAATATGCTTATTAGCAGGATACTGACTTCAGTTGAGATTTATCTGCGATTCGAAAACGGGACAATAATCACTGTTTTAACCGTAGAAACCTAAGTTTAGGAACTGCCATTCGGGTGTGTACTTAAATTAGGAAACTAGAAAAATATAACTAGTTTGACTAGAAACATTATCTCTATATCGAGTACAACTCGTTACGAGTATACATTTATATTCTACAACACTAAAGTATTTTATTTTATAAAGATGATATTGAGATATTCACATTAGATGTGAATAACAATGTTTATATTTTGAATATAAACAAATCTCAAATATATAACATGACAAACAAGTAGCTCAAACTGATTTGATCAGATAAGACTTATTTGTGGCAGTGTTGTCTGGGACACATTAACGAGACTCGTATATCCACACTTTTGAAGAGTGGGTACTAAGACGGATTTGATTCTATTCAAATGATGTCTACGAATCTAGTTTATTGGGCAAAGTGCCTAAAATACATTTTACTTGGTAAAAGTGTAAGTGCCACCGATCTGTTAGCCCTCATTCATAGTGACGTAAGTGGGCCCATATCTAGCTAGGCTAGAGATGGATAGTGATACTTCGTAACCTTTACGGATGTGGGATCACGTTATGGTTATGTGTTTCTTTTGAAACATAAATCGAAAATTTTCAGAAAGTTTCGACACGAAGTAGATAAACAGATCGGCTAAAGTATTAAAACTGTCACGGTAAGACTGAGATGGAAAATAGTTAAGCAATAAGTTTTTCAAATTATTTGAAAGAGTATAGTATTTTTCAATGAGTACTCCTCCCAGAACACTCAATCCTGATGGTGTGTCTGAACAGGAAAACCAAATTTTTTTGAACATGATAAGGTTAATCATGAGTCGCTGTGAGCTACCATTTTCCTTCAAAGGGATAAGCATCAAACAGTGCAATGCTTATTTTGAATAAGGTTCCATGAAAAACTGTTAGACAGAATTCATATTAGATATGAACAGGAAAGAAACTGGGTGGTTCTCATTCCTGAATATTTGGGAATGCTAGACATATATTTGGATGATACCAAACTAAAACCCAAAATCGATAAGTGCCTATCGTAATTGGATATCCTAGGGAAACCAAAGTATAGTACTTATACAACTCACAAGAGAACAATTTAATTGTTGCTCTCCATGCAGTATTCCTAAGAGGAACACCTATATGCAGTGGTAAGTGGGAGGATAGTAAAACTTGATGAAAATCGAGTAGTAACTAGTAATATTCCAGGCACCGATTCCTTAATGGAACACAAACAGTTCATCAAAGATGACCTGTGTATCATAATCTTCAAATACACATGAACTACATAGTTAGAGAGAGTTAGAAGACAACCTGATAGGTATGGGTTTCTGATCTTACCTCATAAAGATGTTAATCTTATTGAGAAAACTAACTACATATGAGGAAATGATACAAGGTATCGACTCCCTATTATGGAAAAGTGCCATAATGTCCGAAATGGATTCCATGTATACCAACCAAGTTTGGACACTGGTTGTTGTACCGTAAGACATTGTGTCTGCTGGTATTATAAAGGTCTTCAAGGAAGACATACATGGATGGCAACAAATAATGCACATAGCTAGGCTTGTACGGAAGGGTATCGTCATCAATAAAGTGTTGATTACGACGAATCCTTTTGTCCGTTGCCATGGTTAAATCCATTTGGATAATGCTTGCTGATGCTGTATGTTTCATTTATGAAATATGGCAGCAGAACGTCAAGATCGTTTTTCTTAATGGAAACCTTTTGGAGGATGTTTATCAACATCCTAATGGTTTTGTCGTACCAAAACAAGCAAACTAGGTTTGCGAGTTAATTCTATCCATGTATGGATTGAAGCAAGCATTATGTTATTGGAACAATCGTTTTGATGTAATCATAATGGTATATGATTTAATTCAAAATGAATATGATTCTTGTGTATATAAGGAGGTTAGTGGGAGCGCACTGACAGTGAATGTCCAATATAATGATGATATATCATTTCTTGGAAATGACATTCCCATATTATAATCGGTGAAAGCTTGGCTTTCAAGAAAAATTCTCTGTAGAACTCTTGGGAGAAACAACCTTATTCTAGGAATAAGGATCTACTGGGATAGATCTAAAAGTTGTTGACACTCTCTGAGTAACCGTACATTCAAAGAAATGTACGTGACCTGGTGTCTCATATGCTTTGAGCATATGGAGTCACAATCAGGACAATCCAAGTGATAGTCATTGGATTGATATTAAGAACATCCTTTAGTATCTTAGATGAACTAATGATGCTGTCTTATGCTATGGAGAAGAAGAACTTGAAGTGACTGGATTCACTGCTGCAAGTTTCCAAACCGACAAAGATGATTAAAAGTCGCAAAATGGTACTATATAGTTTGAATAACGGAACAGTGAGTTGGAAATCTTCCAAGCAAGATACTGTTTCCGAATGAACAACAAAAGTGGAATATTGCTGCAACTGTCGCAACAAAGTAGCATTTTGGATATAAATAATTCTAATTAGATTAGATATAATTCTGTTAGCAGCTGAGCTAGGCTACAACATAGTCTAAAGAATTAACGGTCTCATCAACGATCCGATATGTACTATATATGGTTTCATCTGATTCCTCGGATCATACATCGTGGTGATGTGATGATCGAATAAATCGCATCAGATGATAACTTTATAAATCCGCTGACGAAAACTGTTTCTCAGCAGAAGTTTGAGCCACCCGTACATAGTTCAGGTGTAAGACATCTGAGTGATTGGCTATAGGCCAAGTGGGAGATTGTTGGACAATTATGACCCATAGCATCACTATTTGGACAATTATGATTAACTATGTGACAAAGAAAATTGCTTTTTATCATTTGTAATTCGATTACCAAGATATATAAATGATAAAAGTCCTTATGATTAGTTCCGGATTGAGATGATATGAGACAATATCAATTCATAAAGGTTTAATCATTAAACATCACTAGTCATAGTATTATCGAGACTGGACATCGGTAATGCGGAATAGACTAGTATTGCACGTGTGCGCGTTTTGGGAGTATAACAGTATAGTTCTCATTTATTTAAGTATTGGATACTTATGCAAATGCGATAGGAGATTGTGTTTTACTGTTGGTACGGAAAAAAGATTCGCCTGGATAGACCCCGCAGAATCCCATTGGTAGTATGTATGTGTGTCTATAGGAGTCCGCTTCAGGGTAGGTGTATTTGGTCTTAACCTGAGACTTGCACCGCTAATACTTGCGACAATCAATATACTTTGGTTTTGGTCGTCCAGGGCTTTAACTGATTCTGTGTATGGCTCTTCTGGGTATATTGAGAATCGTAGAGTATTGGGTGTGATGTCAAGATGGAAGTATCACTTCAGACATATGGAGATGATGATCACGTAGGATACGGAACTGGTGCTGTTATATGCTGCAGCTATCGAGATATTATGACAAGGTCATGTTTATCCGATTATAGAGACTTGTTATCAGATATCCGACATGTGTTTCGTGCTGGGCAGATACATTCCCAGCCACAGGCCTAGCACGTGACATCTGATACTGGATCGACACACACAATACTATGTATACTACGCCTGACATAGATCGTATATTCCCTTAAGAATATTTCTGGAGAATTGGGAAGGCACGGGGCTTTGCTAGAAGCCAACCATGTCTTGTAAATCGGTAAAAATGTAGTACTAGGTACGTACGTGTTCAGATAGTCCGATAACCGGATTTACTGCCAACATATCCGGGGATCTCATGGGTCGCTTCTCGAAGATTCACCGATGACTTATGACTCGCACTTTATTAATCTGGGATTAATTAGATGAGAGAGAAAATTATCTAGGATTAATTACAGAGATATTTTATATGGGAGAAAATATTATTTAAAAAGAGAGAACGATTAATTTGGAATTAATCGATAAAATAATATATTCGATGTTTATTTTTATTGGATTTCGACATGAATTAAAATCGGATTTTAATTCAGGCAAACGAGTTGATTTAGAATTAATTCGTTAGTGATATGAATAGTAATTTTACTAGGCATAATTACAACGCGACGGAAAATTCGTTAATTCAGAATTAGCGAACCCGAGCCCGTGAGAGTTTATGGGCCCACTCATATTTCAAATTGAGTGGGGCCCATAAGTCACATCAATCGTCAAATCAATCGTCATTCAGTGATGTGATGTCAGTCACTATTCATTGATAGATGTGAATAGTTGATGGAGGTGGTTGAAAGGCTTAAAAGCTTTGTACTTTTTCTTGGATTTGGTAATTGATTTTGGTATTAGATTTTTGAAATCTAAATACACAATATCAACAACAACTTCATCTCCTCTCTCCCTCTCCCTCATGACTCACGACCTTAGGCTATTTTCTTCTCTCAATTTTTCTTCCATGGCCGAAACTTGGAGGATGAAGTTGGTGATTTTTGTGGCAAAAATCACCAAGACTAGCACTCAAAAGAGGACATACAAAGGTGATAGGGAAACCTTTCCCATGAGCATGAAATCACCAAATGAAGCTTGGAGCTTGAAGACTTCCATGGAGCACAAAAGAGGAGTATGGCCGAGAGCTTCTAGGAGGACCAAAAGTTTTGTGTTCGTCGCATCGCAAGCCGATCATTGTAAGTATGATTCCGCCATTGTAGGTATTGTATTTTTTCATATCAGCCCGATGATGAGTCTCGTATGGAGACAACTACCTCTTTAGTCATGAAAGCCGCGGGAAACAGATGTTGGAAGGGTAAAGTTGGAAAATAGAATTTTGTTGGATTTTATCTGAGTTGTTTAGCTTCGGTTGCTTGTTGGACTTCCGTTTCAAATCTTATCTTAGGCCCAAGACCCCACAAACCACTTACCAAGCCCAAACCAAACCCAAAATACCCAAGCCCACCAAGTCAAACCAAGTCCACGCCCAGAGGAGGTGATTCACGGCCAAATGACCTTTATTTAGGTAAATGCATATTTATCACATACTAAAATCTTGTAAAATCCTTACCTAAATAAAAGAAATCAAATCAAATCCCTACCAAATCAAATCCAATCACCACCCCAAATAAGGAGATCTATTCCTTATTAAGGAGATGTCACCATCAATAGAAATCCTACTCATAGTCGTATAAGGAAAGCCTTCACCCATTTGCCTATAAAAAGAGACCTTCACCCCCATTCGCAAAGCTAGCTCACATACCTCTCTCACACGCCTAAGACACTCATCCAAGCCCTCTTGTGCACGCCCAAGCATCTCCTTCAAGCCTCCATTGCTGCACCTTCAAGCCAAATCATCTCTCTTTGCCGCATCCAACCTCCACTCCCTACACCCTTCACGCCCAACACCCTAAACAAAGCCCCCTTCGCCGCATCTCAAGCCACTCTTCACAGACCCAAAACACACCAAAACAAGCCTTAAAACAGCCCCAAACACTGCCCCAAAGTCGCACAAACAACCCCTACACACAGCCCATCCCTTAAACGCCTAAACAGCCCAGAAAACACTCACTGCACTGCACTTTTACTGCCACAAATCAGCCCACTGACCTGATCGTTTTTGCAGTGATTTTAGCCCTTAAAACAGTCCCCGAAACACCTAAAAACTGTACTAAAAAAATGCACAAGACCCCCCTAAAAAATCACCAAAAACCGCACCCCTTTGGCCTCCCAAATCACCCGAAACAGTCCACTAATCGACCAAAATAGTGACCTGAAACGCAGCAGCAAAACAGCAGCAAAACGGACTTAAAACAGCAGCCCAAGCATCAAAACAACGAGGAAAAACATTGAGCAAACAAATCGGAAAAGTATCGGATCATTCGCCCTTCCAACGGACGTGTAACGCCCTTTCTTGAGACGACAAAAGAGGTTAGACCTGAGGGCACTCTTTTTCTTATCTTCTTTCGTTTTATTTTATTTATTTTAAAATATTATTGCATGAGAGTCGTTTGAGGCATGATGATTGTTGGATGAGCGAGACATGTGTTCCCTTTTGTGGTATATCGGATGGAAACCCGGACGTAAATTCCATAGCCGATTCCGAATGGACGGTAGTATGGTCTGCACTCGGGATACAATGCCACTACCACTTAAGATACACGTATCTCGTCTCATCCAAATTTGTATTTGAGCATTTCATAGTTCTAGGTTGTTTATATTATTTTAAGCATGATTTAATTTAGTTTTGTTATTTAATTTTAAAGCGTGATTATGTTCTTTTTTACACATGATATTTAGTTTAGTTTATATTCATGTTTAAGTAATTATTTGTTTATGTTGGTTTGATGGCTCAATGTGTTCGATGTGTGATATTGCGTGTTGTTGTTTAAAGACTTACTGTAGGACACAGAACTTGGGCGACGCATGCTGGTCTAGGCTCACGACCTAGTTGAGAGTACGGAGTAGTCCACGGGGAACTAAACCGGAGAATAATGGAGTCGCCACCCGGTGTGAACCGGACAAAGATTTAAGGCCGCACTCACCCCTCGCAAGGGAAGACCTCAAACCGTTGGGTTCGGAATGGTCTCTTACTTATGTCATTGTGATGATATAATTTGTGCAATAAATCAACCGCATCTACTTAGTAATCATGTTCAAAGGTCACTTAGATCTAACATGCTTCTGCTAAACAAATCATAATCTAAGTTTGCATGCTTGAAAGTAAGTCTTTAAACAACAAACACGTAATTTCATACTTCGAAAGAGGTTAGACCTGAGGGCACTCTTTTTCTTATCTTCTTTCGTTTTATTTTATTTATTTTAAAATATTATTGCATGAGAGTCGTTTGAGGCATGATGTGATTGTTGGATGAGCGGGACATGTGTTCCCTTTTGTGGTATATCGGATGGAAACCCGGACGTAAATTCCATAGCCGATTCCGAATGGACGGTAGTATGGTCTGCACTCGGGATACAATGCCACTACCACTTAAGATACACGTATCTCGTCTCATCCAAATTTGTATTTGAGCATGTCATAGTTCTAGGTTGTTTATTTATTATTTTAAGCATGATTTAATTTAGTTTTGTTATTTAATTTTAAAGCGTGATTATGTTCTTTTTTACACATGATATTTAGTTTAGTTTATATTCATGTTTAAGTAATTATTTGTTTATGTTGGTTTGATGGCTCAATGTGTTCGATGTGTGATATTGCGTGTTTGTTGTTTAAAGACTTACTTTCAAGCATGCAAACTTAGATTAGGATTTATTTAGCGGAAGCATATTAGATCTAAGTGACCTTTGAACATGATTATTGAGTAGATGCGGTTGATCTATTGCACAAAATATATCGTCACAATGACATAAGTAAGGGACCATTCCGAACCCAACGGTTTGAGGGCTTCCCTTGCGAGGGGTGAGTACGGCCTTAAATCTTTATCCTGGTTCATACCGGGTGGCGACTCCATTATTCTCCGGTTTAGTTCCCCGCGGACTATTCCGTACTCTCAACTAGGCCCTGAGTCTAGAACAGCATGCGTCGCCCAAGTTCTGTGTCCTACAGCCATACTTCTTTATTATATTCACACATGATTTCATTGCTTGAATTATTTTGGGACTATACTCGAATCCCAACACTTAACATCAATCCAGTGACTTTCACTTGGATTGGCTTGATTGTTACTCCATATGCTCAAAGCATATGAGACACCAGGTCACATACATATCTTTCAATGTACGAGTACTCGGAGAGTGCCAACAACTTTTAGATCTATTCCAGTAGATCCTTATTCCTAGAATAAAAGGTTGTCTCTCCCAAGTATTCTATAGAGAATCTTTCATGAAAGCCAAGCTTTCACCGATTATTTTATGGGAATGTCATTTCCAAGAAATGATATAACAAGAATCATTTTTGTTTTGAATTAAATCATACACCATTATGATTACATCAAAACATCAGTTCCAAGAACGTAATGCTTGCTTCAATCCATGAATGGATTGATTTAAGATGCAAACCCTGTTTGCTTGTTATGGTACGATAAAATCGTTAGGATATTATTAAACATCCTCCCAAAGGTTTCCGTTTAAGGAAAACGATTTTGACATTCCGCTGCCATATATCATAAATGAAACATGCAGCATTAGTAAGCATTATCCAAATAGATTCAACCATGGAAACGGTTAAAAGATTTCGTCGTAATCAACACTATGTTGATGACGATACCATTTATGTACAAGCCTAGCTTTATACATTTGTTTGTTGCCATCCATGTATGTCTTCATCATGAAGGCTCACCAATAGGCACAATGCCTTTTGGTGCATCAACCAGTATCCAAACTTGATTGATTTACATGGAATCCATTTCGGACATTATTGTACTTTACCATAAATAGGTAGTCGATACCTTGTATCACTTCCTCATACGTAGTCAGTTCGTATTCCTAAAAAAGATTGACATCTTTATGAGGTGAGATCAGAAACCCATACCTCCCAGGTTATTTTCTGACTCTCTCCGACCTACGCGGTTCTTGTGTATTCGAAGATTATTGGTATAGTTTTATCCCTGATGAACTGTTTGTGTTCCATTAAGGAATCAGTGCTGGGAACATTATTACTCCGATTTTCATCGAGTTTTACTTTCCTCCCACTTACCACTGCATTTAGGTATTCCTTTTAGGAAAACCGCATGGTGAGCAACAATTACATTGTTCTCTTGTGAGATGTATAAGTACTATACTGTGGTTTCTTGAGGACAACCTACAATTAGGCACTTATCTAATTTGGGTTTTAGTTTGGTATCAGCCAAACGTATGCCCAGCATTCCCAAATCATCAGGAATGTGAAAACCCGATTTCTTTCCCGTTCATATCTAATATGAATTCTATCTAACAGATTTTTATGGAACCTTATTCAAAATAAGTATTTCATTGTTTAATGCTTATCCCTTGAAGGAAAATGGTAGCTTAGAACGACTCATGATTAACCTTACTATGTCCAACTCAGTTCGGTTTCTATGTTCGGACACACCATCATTTTTGAGGTGTTCCGTTAAGAGTCCACTATGAAAGAATACTATACCCTTTAAATTAGTCGAGAAACTTATTGCTTAAGTATTTTTCATCACGGTCAAATCGTGATGTTTTAATACTCTTGCCAAACTATTTTTATACTTCGTGTCGAAACTCTTTGAATTACTCAAAAGTTTCCGATTTATGTTTCTAAAGAAACACATAACCGTAACGCGATGCCACATCTGTAAAGGTTACGAAGTATTCATATCCACCTCTAGCCTAGCTAGATACGGGCCCATTTATGTTACTATGAATGAGGGCTAACAGATTAGTGGCACTTATACTTTTACCAAGTAAAATGTATTTTAGGCACTTTGCCCAATAAACTAGATTCGTAGACATCATTTGATTAGAATCAAATCCGTCCTAGTACCCACTCTTCGAAATGGTGGATATACGAGTCTTGTTAATATGTCCCATACAAAAATGCCGCAAATAAGTCTCATCTGATTAATTCAGTTTGAGCTATTTGTTTGTCACGTTATATGTTTGAGATCTTTTATATTCAAAATATAAATACTGTTATTTACATCTAATGTATTATCTCTATATCATCTTTATAAAATAAAACACTTTAGTGTTCTAGAATATAAAGGTATACTCGCAACGAGTTATACTCGATATAGAGATAATATTTCTAGTCAAACTAGGTACATGATAACAGTTTCTTAATTTAAGTACATGCCCCAAGGGTAGTTCCAAAATTAAGATTTCTACGGTTGAAACAGCGACTTTCGTCCCATTTCCGATTCGCCGAACGATCTCAACTGAAGTCAGTATCCTGCTTATCAGCAGATTCTGCACATCACTACATAATTATGTATCACATACAGTATCAAAAATCCAATTTTGAAACTAGTAGTGAACATTTTATGACAAACATATTTGAAGTCGGAGCCTTGCCCTTCTTCACTTCCTTCATGTCTGCCTTGTCCATACGGCAGTCACGCTTCCAGTGACCTCGTTTGCCACAGTTTAGGTAGAAATCTTGGGATATGTCCTTTATCTTCCGAGAAGATTGAAATGATTTTGTCGTTGCCCTTTTTGTAAACTTTGGCTTAGTCTCATTGAGCATAGCCATTAACTCTCCAAGAGTTTACAATTGCAATTAATACTTCTAAGATCTAAGTATAGATCTATTAAGATCCTTCAATTTCAATATCATGGTTTAAGGATCTAATCCTTAGTTATGACGACGAAATTAAGGAGTCTTTGCGGCAAGCATAACGGATTGAGCACTAAAGTTATCATCACATGAATCTTCCAAAGATCATGCTCTACTACTCACTCAACTCCGGGCTTAGGCCCGAGATGCCATTTTATCAAATAAAATAACTTCTCGGTTCTCAAGACTATCTTGAGGTACTATTCCCAATCTGAAAATTGGAGCTGTTTAAAGACACTTTCATCCAAGATTATGTTTTAAACGCTAATCTTTCAGTTTATCTTGATTCCAATAGTCCAACTATCCAATCAACGATTTCGGGTAAATCTGAATATAATGATTACTATAGTCTAACTATATAATCAACTATAATCTTATTTTGTTAAATTCAAATATATTGATTACTATAATCCAATTATATAATCAACTATAAATGAAGCAGTTTGAATACAGTCTAACTGTTTAATTTAAAACAACATTGAATATTAGTCCAACTAATATATTAATAATAAAATAATGACGAAAAATAAATGAGCGCGTTTTGGCAAGTATCTAAACGAAATTGCAAATTTAATTCTTGCCTCCCACTATTTTTCGGTGAGCCTCTAACCCTCTGTTGAGTACTCGGGAAACCTAGTTTCCTAATGGGCTAGGATCCCGTTAAATAACACACAATCTTGACTTTGGCCAACAAATTATATGATACTTAACTAGGTAGATCTCTAAGATCAACTGGATCTCATCCAATTCCTAGATCCAGTAGGTGGACATGCAAGTCCGAAATATATATCTAATATATGCCAATATATCCAATATATTTTCCTAACCTTTTTTCTCTAAATCAACTAAGCCTTGGCTTTGGCACAACAAGCTAAATGATTCTAGTTAAGCGTGACCCATTGACTTTGGAAAGTTTCGTAATCTATGGCGATGGACAAGAAGTGATCTTGACTTTGGCCAATAAATCACAACTTGGACAAGACATACGATATGGAACAAAGCCTTCATGATTCAAACACATCCGTGATGGACCAAGGTCTTGACTTTGGTCAACAAACCAGTGCCAATCTTGGATCTTGAGAGAGAATCACTTAATGGAAGGAAAGCACTTAATATTTGTTAAGGGTTTTTTGTGTAATTGGCAACCAATTAATTATCTTTGTTAAGGTCTCATCATACACCCTTAAGCTTCTAAAAGAATAATAAGGCGCTTTAAATAAATAATAATGATATGCGGATGGATATTTAAAACATTTGTTCCTAGGACAAATCTCTCCACGTCCTCTCTCCCGCTAGCACAAATCTTACTTCTACCCAATTACATAACACTTCTAAAGAAACCTCATTTACATTGAGGGGAATAGGTGAGAAGAGAAATACAAAGAATCAAGAGGTAATAGGCTAGACACGCAGGTCCAATTTAATAAATTCTAAATTTATTACAAAAATTTCCAAAGTTGCCCTCACCCATCTAATATCCATCCGATATACATTATTCATACATCACATCCATATATTCACAAAAAGAATGTTATCAATCAATCTAATCCAATTAATTAATCTGAAATTAGTGATCATCCAATGTTCAAACAACGATTTGATTTGCGCGAGTCCGATTCGTTAAGAATAAGTACTCAAAGTACGAATTATTGAATTATATCAAACTACAACATTAAATCCAATTTAATTTGCATTCAATACTAATTCTTTATTTAATTCCAAATTAAATGATTACATTTTAATGTGCCTTTGCGACTTAGATTCTCAATCTAATATTAACGGGTCTCAAAGCCCAATTAACATCCAATGTTAATTTAATTAAACTCCAATGGGCTTTCAATTAATTTATAAGGCATGGGCTTTGGCAACCAAAGCCCCTTTGCCAAAAAATCAAGGCCTAATTAAAATTTAAAGGCCCAACTAATTAAATTCCAATATTCCAAATATCATAATTTAATCAATTAAAGTGTATTAGCTATAATTAATTAGTCAAATTAGCATTTCCAAAATATCAATTTATTAATTAATCATGTTTTCTAATTATCAATTCATGTCCAACATAATTGAAGCAAAATCAATACCAACATGCTTCCAAGGCTCACAGCAATTAGGGACCTTTTATATAAATTTCGATTTCAATCCAATTAAATCACAAACTAATATATCCCTTGCATTTTAAACACATCCAATTGTCTAAAATTCAAAATCACCAAGAGCTTAGGGAACCTATACCATTCGGTCTTACTGAGACAAAGTCATTCGGCCTAGCTGAAGGCCATTCGGTCAAGAACCATGGCCATTCGGTCAAGAGGAGATCCAATCGTCTAAGGGAATGGCCATTCGGCCAAGAGGATATCCAATCGTCCAAGGGAATGGCCATTCAGCCAAGTGGAGATCCAATCATCCAATGCAATGGCCATTCGGCCAAGAACCTTCAAGGCCAATGCATTTGGGGAAAATTAATCCAATTAATTTTTCATCAAAATGATTATGTACAACTCAAAGTTAACATATTATAAGCATGCTCAAACAAATAATTTCATCAAAACATGCTCAAATCCAATTTACCCAAATTAAAGTTAAGAACCCTAATTTCAATTTCATGCTTAATCATGGCTCTGATACCATTGTTGGGTTTCTACTATAGTCCCAAGATCATTCAAGCAATCAAAATTATGTGAATACAATAAAGAATTATGGTGGAATCGTACTTACAAAGATCGGATGTGAGAAGTTTTGAACACAAAAATTTCTTCATCCTTGAAGCTCTTAGGTTCGGTCATGCCCTCCATTTTGCTCCATGTGATGTCTTCAAGCTCCAAACTTTATGTGTGATTCCATGCTCAAGGGTTTTCCCTATCACCTTTGGATGACTCTTTAGTTTGCCAGCACTTGGAAAAATTTACCGCAAATTCTTCCCTTCATTTCTTCATGTTCTCGGCCAAGCAAGATTTGGAGAAGAAAATTCGTCCTAGGCCGAATGTGGTGAGAGGAGGGGAAGAAGGCCCTTGGCCGAATGTGAGGGAGAGAGAGTAAGTGAAGTTCTGTTTTTATGTGTTGTGTATATGGTATTTTTATTTTCAAAAAACAAATACCAACAACTAAGCCTTCCAATAACTCACATCACTCATGAATAGTGACTGGCATCCCATCACTCAAAGTGATAAGACATCTATCAATTGAATGACTAATGGTTTGACGCTTGATGTGACTTATGGGCCACACTTAAATTCGAAATATGAGTGGGCCCACAAACACACACGGGCTCGGGTTTGCTAATTCTGAATTAACGAATTTTTCATTGCGACGTAATTAAATCAAATTTAATTAAATAATTATGCCTAGCAGAATTACTATTCATGTCGCTAATGAATTAATTCTAAATTAACTCGTTTTCACGAATTAAAATCTAATTTTAATTCCGCATCGAAATCCAATTTCGTTTAATATATCGAATATATTATTTTATCGATTAATTCCAAATTAATCATTCTCTCTATTTAAATAGTATTTTATCCTAGATAAAATATCTTTGTAATTAATCCCAGATTAATTTTCTCTCATCTAATTAATCTCAGATTAACAATGTGCGAGTCATACGTCATCGGTGAATCTTTGGGAAACAACCCATGAGATCCCCGGATATGTTGGCAGTAAATATGATCGTCGGACTATCCGAACACGTACTTACCTAGTACCACATTCTTACCGATTTACGAGACATGGTTGGCTTCTAGCAAAGCACTATGCCTACCCAATTCTCCAGAAATATTCTTAAAGGAATATATAATCTATATCAGGCGTAGTATACGTAGTATTGCATATAACGATCCAGTATAGGATGTCAGATGCTAGGCCTAGGGCTGGAATTGTGTTTGCCCCATACGAAGCACATATCGGATCTCTGGTAACTAGTCTCTATAATCGGATAAACATGACCTAGTCATATTATCCCCGTTGACTGCAGTACATAAGAGTACTAGTTCCGTATCCTACGTGATCATCATCTCCACTATAACTGAAGTGATACTTCCTTCTTGACATCACACCCAATACACTACGATTCTCAATATACCCAGAAGAGGTGTACACAGAACTTGTTAAAGCCCTGAACGACCAAAACCAAAGTATATTGATTGTCGCAAGTATCAGCGGTGTAAGTCTTACGTTAAGACCAAATACACCTACCCTGATTCGGACTTCCATAGACACATAGTTATACTACCAATGGAATTCCGAGGGGTCTATCCAGAGCGAAGCTGTTTCCATACCAACGGTAAACACAACCTCCTATCAAACTTGCATAAGTATCCAATACTTAAATATATGAGAACTATGTCGTTATGCTCCCACAACGCGCACAAGTACGATACTAGTCTATTCCGCATTATCGATGTCTAATCTCGATAATACTACGACTAGGGATTATTTAATGATTAAACCTTCATGGATTGAACCCAAATCGGATAAATGCCTTTTCGTAGGGCATCCTAGGGAAACCAAAGGATATTACTTCTATCACCCACGAGAGAACAAAGTATTTGTTGCTCTACATGCGGTTTTCCTTGAGAAGGAATTCCTAAATGCAGTGGTAAGTAGGAGGAAAGTAGAACTTGAAGAAAATCGTAGTGATACTGTTCCTGGCATAGAATCCTCAACGGAACAAGAACAGTCCATCAGGAATGAGACTATACCACAATCTTCTATTACACAAGGACCGCGTAGGTCGGAGAGAGTCAGGAAACAACCTGGGAGGTATGGGTACCTGATCTCGCCTCATGTAGCTATCAATCTCATTGAGGATAACGAACCGGCTACGTATGAGGAAGCGCTACAAGATATCGATTCCGCTTTATGATAAGAAGCCATGAAGTCCGAGATGGATTCCATGTACACCAACCAAATTTGGACACTGGTTGATGCACCAGAAGGCGTAAAGCCTATTGGATGCAAATGGGTCTTCAAGAAGAAGACTGACATGGAAGGCAACGTACAAACGTACAAAGCTAGGCTTGTAGCGAAGGGATATATCAATGACATGGTGTCGATTACGACGAAACTTTCTCACATGTTGCCATGATTAAATCCATTCTGATCATGCTTGCAATTACTGCATATTTCAATTACAAGATATGGCAGATGGACGTTAAAACCGCTTTCCCTTTCCTTAACGGAAACTTTTGGAGGATGTTTATATGCAACAGCCTGACGGTTTATCGTGCCTAGACTTGCAAAAAGGTTTGTAAGTTAAATCGGTCCATCTATGGACTGAAGCAAGCATCGCGGTCACGGAACAAACGTTTTGATGAGATCATAAAAGAATATGATTTCATTCAAAACAAAGATGATCCTTGTGTATACAAGAAGGTTAGTGGGAGAGCACTGACTTTTATTGTCCTTTATGTTGACGATGTATTGCTAATAGGCAGTGACATTCCCATGCTAATGTCGGTGAAAGCTTGGCTTTCATTGAAATTCTCCATGAAAGATCTGAGAGAAGCAGCTTTTATTCTGGGAATAAAGATCTACTGGGATAGATCTAGAAAGCTGCTTGGACTTTCCCAGAGCACATATATTGATAAAGTGTTGAAGAGATTCAACATGGATCAGTCCAAGAGAGGACTGTTGCCAATGTCACATGGCGTCTATCTATCTAAGGACATGTGTCCTAATACTCAAGATCAGAGAGACAACATGAGACGAATACCGTTCGCTTCGGCAGTCGGATCGATCATGTATGCCATGATATGTACACGACCTGATGTCTCATATACTTTGAGCATGTGTAGTCGCTATCAGGCCGATCCAGGTGAAGGTCACTGGAGGCAGTTAAGAATATCCTAAAGTATCTTAGACGAACTAAGGATGCCTTCTTAATCTATAGAGATGGAGAACTTGAGGTAACTGGGTATACCGATGCAAGTTTCCAAACCAACAGACGACTGTTAGTCGCAATCCGGGTACATATTTTGTTTGAATAACGGAGCAGTGAGCTGGAAATCTTCCAAGCAAGAGACTGTTGCCGATTCAACAACAGAAGCGGAGTACATTGCTGCAGTTGAAGCAGCAAAGGAAGCAGTTTTGATCCGAAAATTCCTAATTGGATTAGGAGTAGTTCTGTTAGGAGCTGAGCCCGTTCCATTGTATTGTGACAGTAACGGGCTATAGCACAGGCTAAGGAGCCGCGGTCTCATCAATGATCCAAGCACGTTCTTCGACATTTTCATCTGATTCGCGAGATCATACACGTGGCGATGTAAAGGTCGAGAATGTCGCATCAGATGACAACATGGCAGATCCGCTGAAGAAAGTGATTCCTCAGTAAAAGTTTAAGCGACATGTACATAGTTCAGGTATTAGATGCTTGAGTGACTGGCTATAGGCCAAGTGGGAGATTGTTGGACAGTTATGACTCATAGCGTCACTGTTTGTAAAAGACATTGTGTTTTGTACAAAATTAACTATGTAATAATGAAATTGCCTTTTACCGATTTGTGATTCATTTACTTTGATATATATAAATGGTAAAAGTCCATATGATTAGTTCCGGATTGAGATGATATGAGACAGTATCAATCCATAAAGGTTTAATCATTAAATATCCCTAGTCATAGTATTATCGAGACTGGACATCGATAATGCGGTATAGACTAGTATTGCACTTGTGCGCATTGTGAGGGCATAACTGCATAGTTCTCATATGTTTAAGAATATGATACTTATGCAAGTGCGATAGGAGGTTGTGTTTTACCGATGGTACGAAAAACAGCTTCGCTCTATAGACCCCGCGGAATCCCATTGGTAGTATGTATATGTGTCTATGGGAGTCCGCTTCAGGGTAGGTGTATTTGGTCTTAACCTGAGACTTGCATCGCTAGTACTTACGACAATCGGTGAACTTTGGTTTTGGTCATCCAGGGCTTTAACAGGTTTGTGTACGCCTCTGCTGGGTTCATTGGGAATCGTAGTGTATTGGATGTGATGTCAAGACAAAAGTATCACTTCAGACATATGGAGATGATGATCATGCAGGGATTCAGAACTAGTTCTCTATAGTGTTGCAACCATCGGGATAAAATGACAAGGTCATGATTATCCGATTCAAAGAGACTAGTTGCTTGATATCTGATATGTGCTTCGTACGGGGCAAACACTATTCCAGACCCAGGCCTTGCACATGACATCTGATACTGGATCACAATACGCAATACTACGATATACTACGCCTGATAAAGATCGTATATTCCAGTAAGAATATTTTTGGAGAATTGGGTAGGCATGGTGCTTTGCTAGAAGCCAACCTTGTCTCGTAAATCGGTAAAAAATGTAGTACGAGGTACGTACGTGTTCGGATGTCCGACGACAATTTACTGCCAACATATCCGGAGATCTCTTGGGTCGCTTCCCGAAGATTCACCGATGACGTTTGATTCGAACTTAATCTGGGATTAAATGCGGAGAAACTTTATCTAGGATAAAGTACTATTTGAGGAGAGAGAAAGATTAATTTGGATTAATCGATAGAATATATATATCGATATATTAAACGAAATTGGATTTCGACGCGGAATTAAAATTAGATTTTAATTCGGGCACTCGAATTAATTTAGAATTAATTCACGAGCGACGTGAATAGTAAATTGGATTTATTTACAAGGCATCGGATAACTCGTTAATTTAGAATTATCGAAACCGAGCCCAAAATGTGTTTGTGAGGCTACTCCGATTTTGAATCGCGTGCAGACGCAAGTCACATCGCAAATCACATCGCGAGTCACATCACTTGCCATTGATGTGTGATGGTTGTCTAGTCACTTTTTGAATAGTGACATGCAGTCACTATTCATGATAGAAGTGGTTGAGTGCCATGATGGAGGCAAAATGTGTGTGACTTTTTTGGAAAGGGTTGTATCATTTTGTAAGCCTTTTGGCATAATAATTCAAGATATACACAAATCAAAAACTCTCTCTCCTTAATCCTCTCCTTGGCCGAAACTAGTGCAAGGAAAATAGAAATTTTTCTTTTGATTTCTTTGGTCATTCTTGCTAGCACATACTTGGAGGATCAAACAAAGCTGATGGGGAACCGATCTTGGAGCTTGGATTTCCTTCTCAAAGCTTGGAGCTTGAGGATCTTGTTCATCTTCAACATCAAAAACCATCCTTGGCCGAATTCACATCTAAAGGAAAGAGGGATTTTTGTTGTTGAGCATCTCATCACATCTGATCGTTGTAAGTGTGATTCCGCCACTTTTCTTCATTATTCATTCTTATTTTAATGCTCATGTGATCTTGGGACATGTTTTAGAAACACCAACAATGGTATCATTGAGCTTGATGAGCATGAAAAATATTAGGGCAAAATTTGGGTAAAATTGATTGAAGCATGATTTAATGAAATTGATTGATTAAGTATGCTTAAATGTATGTAACATTGTGTTATACATCATCAATTTTATGAAAAACACATTGGATGAATTTTTCCCCATATGAGAGGCTTGGCCGAATCTATACCCTTGCAAAGGACTTGGTTTTTTTTTTATGAGTTCATTGGATGACTTGAAACGGATATGGAATGACGATTAGTGATTCGATCGGATTGAAAAACGAAATCGAAATTTTTTCCTTACCTTGGCCGAATGCATATAGGCATGAATGGGACTTGATTTTTGATTAAATGATGTTGGACATGTGTTTAAGATAAAAGTATGGTTAATGGATTAAATTAGTGTTTTGGAAATATTGATTTAAAAAGACTAATTATGACTTTACACTTCAGTTAATTGAATTTTAAAATTTGGAATATTAAAATTTGATTAATGGGCTTAATTTTGAATTGGGCTTAATTTGTTATATTTGGGCATAATGGGCTTGGTTGGCCAAGTTGGTTTAGGCCAATTGGATTGGATCCAAATTGGGCCTAAATCATTCCATTAAGTCCAAATATAATAAAATTGGCTTTAAATAGATTTTCTTGGGCCTTATGGGCTTGATATTGATTTTATGGCAAATGAGGGTGATTCCTTATTGGGCTTGGTAATTGGGTTTGACCCACATTGACCAAAGCCCAAGCCCAATGAAATCAATTGAAAGCCCATCAGACTTTAATTAAACGAACATTAGATGTTAGTTGGGCTTTGAGACCCGATAAGATTAGATTTGAATCTAAGTCATTAAAGCGCATTAAAAGTGTAAATATTTAATTTGGAATTAAATAATAGGATTAGTATTGAATACGACTTAAATTGGATTTAACGAGTAGTTTGATATAATTCATGAATTCGTACTTTAGTACTTATTCTCAAACGAGTTGGACTCGCGCAAAATCAAACCGTTGTTTGAACATTGGATGGTCACATAATTAAAGACTAATTAATTTGGATTAGATTGGTTGTATAACATGCCTTGAATGAATATATGTGGATGTGATGAATGAATAGTTATATCGGATGGATATTAGAAGGGAAAGGGCAATTTTAGAAATTGTTGTAAATTTAGAATTTATAAATTGGACCTGCGTGTCCAGCCTTCTCTCTTATTGATTCTTTGTATTCTCTTCTCACCTAATTCCCCTCAATGTAAATGAGGTTTCTATTATTGTATTATGTAATTGGGTAGAAGTAGAATAGTGCTAGCCGGGAGAGGAAATGAGTGATTTGTTCTAGGAACAAGTTGTTATATATCCATCCGCATATCGCTATTAATTTACTTATGTGCCTTATGATGTTTTAGAAGCATGCTTAAGGGTGTATGATGAGACCTTAACAAAGATAATAATTGGTTGCCAATTTACGCGAAAAACCCTCAAAGAAATATTAAGCGATTTTTCCTTCCGTTGAGTGATTCTTACTCAAGATCCAAAATTGGCATTGGTTTGTTGGCCAAAGTCAAGGCCTTTGTCAATTGCGGATGTGTTTGAATCATGAGAGTTTTGTTCCATATCAGTGTCCTGTCCAAGTCGTGATTTGTTGGCCAAAGTCAAGATCACTTCTTGTCCATCGACATTGATTACGAAACTTTCCATGTCAATGGGTCCCGCTTAACTGGAATCATTAAGCTTGTTGTGCCAAAGCCAAGGCTTAGTTGATTCAGAGGAAAAAGGTTAGGAAAATGTATTGGATACATTGGCATATATTGTATATATGTTTCGGACTTGGATGTCCACCTACCGGATCTAGGAATTGGATAAGATCCAATTGATCTTCGAGATCTACCTAGTTAAATATCATACAGCTTGTTGGCCAAAGTCAAGGTTGTGTGTTATTTAACGGGATCCTAGCCCACTAGGAAACTGGGTTTCCCGAGTACTCGACAGAGGGTTAGAGGCTCGCCGAAAAATAGTGGGAGGCTAGTATTGAATTTGCAATTTCATTCAGATACTTAGCTTTACGCGCTTTCAAATTATTTCGTCAAAATTATATTATTAGTTGGACTAATATAATGTTATTTTTCTTGTAACAGTTAGACTGTACCCAAAATATCGTTGACTAGATAGTTGGACTATCGTAGTCAAGATGACTGGAAAGGGAAATGTCCGAGACATAATCATGGGAGAGAATGTCTTTAAGGGCACAAACTTTGCAGATTGGGAGATGAATCTAAGGATAGTCCTTGGAGCTGAGAGGTTGTTGTACACCATAAATACACCTCTTGGGCCTAAACCCACACCTGATCAGACACTTGAGCTGGAGCTTTGGAAGACTCACAGCGATGATTGTGATACTGCTCAGTCTATTATGCTTGCTTCAATGACTCAACATTTCCACAGAAAAAATAGGGACTTGGATCCTTATAACATGATGGCGAGGTTGCAAGATTTTCATCGATCTAACAAGAGTCGTAAAGATATGAGTTAGTTAGGAAGCTCTTCCGTTCACGCATGTCAGAAGGCATGTCTGTTGAGTCCCATGTGGCACAGATGATTGCTGACATAGATGAGCTAGCTACTATGGGGATAGTCTTTGAGGCTGAGATTACTATAGACATGGTCTTGCAATCTTCTCTCCCTCTCCCGATCCTGGAGACAGTTCATCATAAACTATAATTTGATGAACACTGACGATACTCTTGGAGAGTTATTGTCTACTCTCAAGGAAGCTGAGAAGGAGCTTCTCAAAGGAAACAAGCGCGAGGCGTACTTTGCTTCGACATCTCAGACACCGAGGGCTGGGCCCAAGGCAACTGGAGGTGTGAAGAAGAAGAAGCATAAAAGAAAGGGCAAGGCCAAATCGTCAAAGGCTTCTGGGAAGCCAAAGGACAAATCTCAGGATGTTTGCCTCCAGTGCGGCAAGCGGGGTCACTGGAAGCGTGACTGCCGCGAGTACAAGGCACTCCAGAAGGAGACAAAGGCGGGCAAGGCACCAGCCTCAGGTATGTTTGTTATTGAAATAAACATGGCTACTTCTAGTTTTAAAAATTGGATTTTTGATTCTGGTTGTGGTACTCATATATGTACTGATGTGCAGGATCTGCGGATTAGCAGGAGACTGGCTTCAGGAGAGATTGATCTGCGTGTTGGAAACGAGACATCTGTTGCTGTTTTGGCCGTGGGCACTTTTGTTTTGGAATTGCCCTCGGGGCATGTACTTGAACTTAATGACTGTTATTATGTACCTAGTTTGACTAGGAATATTATTTCTGTATCTATGTTAACCCAATGTGGGTATACTTTTGTATTTAGAAACACTGGGTGTTATTTATATAAAAATGATGTAGAAATTTGCACTGCTGTTGCAAATAATGGTCTTTATATTTTGAATATAAATTTATCTCCAACATATAATATAACAAACAAAAGGCTCAAAATGAGTAACAAAGATGAAACCTATATGTGGCACTGTCGTCTGGGACATATAAACAAGACTCGCATATCCACACTTTCGAAGAGTGGGTACTTGGACGGATTTGATCCAAATTCATATGACGTCTGCGAATCTTGCTTATTAGGAAAAATGCCTAAATCACCCTTTTAGCGGTAAAGGTGAACGCGCCACCGAACTGTTAGCCCTTGTTTATAGTGACGTTTATGGGCCCATGTCTAGCCAGGCTAGAGGTGGATACGAATACTTCGTAACCTTCACAGATGATGCATCTCATTATGGTTATGTGTATCTCATGAGACACAAGTCGGAAACTTTTGAGAAATTCAAAGAGTTTCGACACGAAGTTGAAAAACAGACAGGCAAGAGTATTAAGACATTACGGTCGGACCGTGGTGGTGAATACTTAAGCAATGAGTTTCTAGATTACTTGAAAGAATATGGTATTCTTTCACAGTGGACTCCTCCTGGAACACCGTAATTAAACGGTGTGTCCGAACGGAGAAACCGTACTTTGTTGGACATGGTAAGGTCTATGATGAGTCGCACTGAGCTACCTATTTCCTTTTGGGGATATGCATTAAACAGTGCAATTCTTATTTTGAATAAGGTTCCGTCAAAGTCTGTTCAACAGACTCCGTATGAGATATGGACAGGAAAGAAACCGGGTTTCTCATTCCTGAAGATTTGGGGATGCTGGGCATACGTCAAGCGTTTGGAAGGTACCAAACTTGAACCCAAATTGGATAAATGCCTTTTTGTAGGGTATCATAGGGAAACCAAAGGATATTACTTCTATCACCCTCGAGAGAACAAAGTATTTGTTGCTCTATATGTGGTTTTCCTTGAGAATGAATTCCTAAATGTAGTGGTAAGTAGGAGGAAAGTAGAACTTGATGAACATCGTAGTGATACTGTTCCTGGCATAGAATCCTCAACGGAACAAGAACAGTCCATCAGGGATGAGACTGTACCACAATCTTCTATTACATAAGGACCGCGTAGGTCGGAGAGAGTCAGGAAACAACCTGAGAGGTATGGGTACCTGATCTCACCTCATGTAGATATCAATCTCATTGAGGATAACGAACCGGCTACGTATGAGGAAGCGATACAAGATATCGATTCCGCTTTATGGCAAGAAGCCATGAAGTCCGAGATGGATTCCATGTACACCAACCAAGTTTGGACACTGGTTGATGCACCAGAAGGCGTAAAGCCTATTGGATGCAAATGGGTCTTCAAGAAGAAGACTGACATGGAAGGCAACGTACAAACGTACAAAGCTAGGCTTGTAGCGAAGGGATATCGTCAACGACATGGTTCGATTACGATGAAACTTTCTCACCCGTTGCCATGATAAATCCATTCGGATAATGCTTGCAATTGCTGCATATTTTCGATTACGAGATATGGCAGATGGACGTTAAAACCGCTTTCCTTAACGGAAACCTTTTGGAGGATGTTTATATGCAACAGCCTGACGGTTTTATATCGTGCCTAGACTTGCAAACAAGGTTTGTAAGTTAAATCGGTCCATCTATGGACTGAAGCAAGCATCGCGGTCATGGAACCAACGTTTTGATGAGATCATAAAAGAATATGATTTCATTCAAAACGAAGATGATCCTTGTGTATACAAGAAGGTTAGTGGGAGAGCACTGACTTTTATTGTCCTTTATGTTGACGATGTATTGCTAATAGGCAATGACATTCCCATGCTAACGTCGGTGAAAGCTTGGCTTTCATTGAAATTCTCCATGAAAGATCTGGGAGAAGCAGCTTTTATTCTGGAAATAAAGATCTACCGGGATAGATCTAGAAAGCTGCTTGGACTTTCCCAGAGCACATATATTGACAAAGTGTTGAAGAGATTCAACATGGATCAGTCCAAGAGAGGACTGTTGCCAATGTCACATGGCGTCTATCTATCTAAGGACATGTGTCCTAATACTCAAGATGAGAGAGACAACATGAGTCGGATACCGTTCGCCTCGGCAGTCGGATCGATCATGTATGCCATGATATGTACACGACCTGATGTCTCATATGCTTTGAGCATGTGTAGTCGCTATCAGGCCGATCCAGGTGAAGGTCACTGGATGGCAGTTAAGAATATCCTAAAGTATCTTAGACGAACTAAGGATGCTTCTTAATCTATGGAGATGGAGAACTTGAGGTAACTGGGTATACCGATGCAAGTTTCCAAACAGACAAAGACGACTGTAAGTCGCAATCCGGGTACATATTTTGTTTGAATAACAGAGCAGTGAGATGGAAATCTTCCAAGCAAGAGACTGTTACCGATTCAACAACAGAAGCGGAGTACATTACTGCAGCTACAGTGAAGCAGCAAAGGAAGCAGTTTGGATCCGAAAATTCCTAATTGGATTAGGAGTAGTTCCGTTAGCAGCTGAGCCCGTTCCATTGTATTGTGACAATAACGGGGCTATAGCACAGGCTAAGGAACCGCGGTCTCATCAACGATCCAAGCACGTTCTTCGATGTTTTCATCTGATTCGTGAGATCATACATCGTGGCGATGTGAAGGTCGAGAAGGTCGCATCAGATGACAACATGGCAGATCCGCTGACGAAAGCGATTCCTCAGTAAAAGTTTGAGCGACATGTACATAGTTCAGGTATTAGATGCTTGAGTGACTGGCTATAGGCCAAGTGGGAGATTGTTGGACAGTTATGACCCATAGCGTCACTGTTTGTAAAAGACATTGTGTTTTGTACAAAATTAACTATGTAATAATGATTGCCTTTTACCGATTTGTGATTCATTTACTTTGATATATATAAATGGTAAAAGTCCATATGATTAGTTCCGGATTGAGATGATATGAGACAGTATCAATCCATAAATTTAATCATTAAATATCCCTAGTCATAGTATTATCGAGACTGGACATCGATAATGCGGAATAGACTAGTATTGCACTTGTGCGCGTTGTGAGGGCATAACGGCATAGTTCTCATATGTTTAAGTATAGGATACTTATGCAAGTGCGATAGGAGGTTGTGTTTTACCGATGGTACGGAAAATAGCTTCGCTCTGGATAGACCCCGCGGAATCCCGTTGGTAGTATGTATATGTGTCTATGGGAGTCCGCTTCAGGGTAGGTGTATTTGGTCTTAACCTGAGACTTGCATCGCTAGTACTTACGACAATCGGTGAACTTTGGTTTTGGTCGTCCAGGGCTTTAACAGGTTCTGTGTACGCCTCTGCTGGGTTCATTGGGAATCGTAGTGTATTGGATGTGATGTCAAGATGAAGTATCACTTCAGACATATGGAGATGATGATCACGCAGGATTCAGAACTGGTTCTCTATAGTGTTGCAACCATCGGATAATATGACAAGGTCATGATTATCCGATTCAAAGAGACTAGTTGCTTGATATCCGATATGTGCTTCGTACGGGGCAAACACTATTCCATCCAGCCCCAGGCCTTGCACGTGACATCTGATACTGATCGCAATACGCAATACTACGGTATACTACGCCTGATAAAGATCGTATATTCCAGTAAGAATATTTCTGGAGAATTGGGTAGGCATGGTGTTTTGCTAGAAGCCAACATTGTCTCGTAAATCGGTAAAAACTTAGTACGAGGTACGTACGTGTTCGGATGGTTCGACAACCGTATTTAGTGCCAACATATCCGGAGATCTCTTGGGTCACTTCTCGAAGATTCGCCGATGACGTTTGATTCGAACTTAATCTGGGATTAAATGCGGAGAAACTTTATCTAGGATAAAGTACTATTTGAGGAGAGATAAAGATTAATTTGGAATTAATCGATAGAATATTATATTCGATATATTATACGAAATTGGATTTCAACGCGGAATTAAAATTAGATTTTAATTCGGGCACTCGAATTAATTTAGAATTAATTCACGAGTGACGTGAATAGTAAATTGGATTTATTTACGAGGCATCGGATAACTCGTTAATTTAGAATTATCGAAATCGGCCCGGAATGTGTTTGCGAGGCTACTCCGATTTTGAATCGCATGCGGACGCAAGTCACATCGCGAATCACTTGTTGAGTTTTATTTAGGTCCCAAGATCAAACCAATGCATGAAACATGAGTGACTACATCAACGGGGTAGCGGAATACTCACAACATCGATCGGTTGAGTCGATTTAGAGACGAATGAAGCCCAAACTTCACTGCCAAGGACGCCCACTGCTGGCATCCACTGTCCACGTTTTTCAGATTTGAGCTGAGAAAACGGAGCTCCGACTTCTCCGATGGATCCCGGCTCATGGTGAACCTCCCTCCCACCTTCGCAAGACTCGTAGGGTGCTAACACATGATTTCTTTCTCACCATGAAAACACTCTTTGCCTCCCTAAAGTCCCACCCATTTCTGGTTCAAACCAGTAACTTGTTTTGCAGTTTGGGCGTGAGATGAAGAGAGAATGAGAGAGAAAGAATGTGTAATGTTGTGAAATGCATATCAAGTATATCTTATATACTTTGTTTGAATTCAAAAGAATTTCCCATGCATTTGCCTTTAATTTACATTCCAAAAGTCAAAAGGGCAAACACTATGCACATCAACTATTCACATGATCACTCAAGTCACATCTACTTTAAGTCATGTCAACTTTAAGTCATGTCACATGTCTTTCAATCAATCAATCACATCAATCAATCAATCATCAATCACTCAAAGTGACTTTTGATTTGACGCTTGATGCGACTGATGATTTGACGCTTGATGCGACTTACGATGCCGCATTCGAATTCAAAATATGAATGCGCTCGCAATCACACTCGGGCTCGGGTTCGTTAATTCTAATTAACGATTTTTCCGTCGCGTCGTAATTAAATGATTACGCCTACGAATTCACTATTCACGTCGCTAACGAATTAATTCTAAATTAATTCGTTTGCCCGAATTAAAATCTAATTTTAATTCCGCGTCGAAATCTAATTTCGTTTAATATATCGAATATATTTTTACCGATTAATTCCAAATTAATCGTTATCTCTCTCTAGACGATATTTTATCCTAGATAAAATATCTCCGTAATTAATCCTAGATTAATTTTCTCACTCTTCTATTTTAATCCCAGATTATTCAAGAGTGCGAGTTGTGCGTCATCGGTGGATTATCGGGAAGCGACCCATGAGATCTCCGGATAAGTTTGGCAGTAAATACGGTCGTTGGAGTATCTGAATCACGTACGTACCAAGTACTACGTTCTAACTATCTAACTAACGATTTACGAGACAAGGTCGACTCCTAGCAAAGCACCAAGTCTACCAATTCTCCGAACATATCCTTTTAAGAATATTTAGATCTATATCAAGCGTAGTATACTATCGTATTGTGCGTATCGGCCCAGTATCGGATAGTCACGTGCTAGGGCTGGGGCTGGATAAGTGTCTACCCCGTCCGAAACACATATCGGATGTCTGGTAACTAGTCTCTATAATCGGATATTCATGACCTGGTCATAATATCACGATTGGATGCGCATCACTTAAGAGCACTAATACCGTATCCTGCGTGACATCATCTCCACTATGACTGGAGTGATACTTCTTCCGTCTCGACATCACACCCAATACTCTACGCTCTCTGATAAACCCAGAAGTGGTGTACACAGAACTTGGTCAGAGCCCCCAACCACCAAAACCAAAGTTTATCGATTATCGTAAGTATTAGCGATGCAAGTCTCAGGTTAAGACTATACACACCTACCTTGACTTCGGCCTCCCATAGACCATAGTCATAATACCAATGGGATTCGAGGGGTCTATCCAGAGCGAAGCTATTTCCCGTACCATCGGTGAAACACGACCTCCTATCGCACTTGCATAAGTCTCCAACACTATACACACCTACTTGACTTCGCCTCCCATAGACACATAGTCATAATACCAATGGGATTCCGAGGGGTCTATCCAGAGCGAAACTGTTTCCCGTACCATCGGTGAAACACGACCTCCTATCGCACTTGCATAAGTCTCCAACACTTATATACGTTGTGCCCTCACAACGCACACAAGTGCAATACTAGCCTATCCGCATTATCGATGTCCAGTCTCGATAATACTACGGCTAGGGATATTTAATGATTAATCCTTCATGGACTGATACTGTCTCATATCATCTCAATCCAGGACTAATCATAGGGACCCTCTCTTCATTTATATATCTTTGGTGATCTAATCACAAATGATGAGAGTGCAATTTCCTAATTACATAGTTAATTTGCTACAACAACACAATGATTTGTGCAAATAGTGATGCTATGGGTCATATTATCCAACAATCTCCCACTTGGCACGTAGCGAGTCACTCAAGTGTTCCAACACTTGAACTATGTAAGGTTCGCTCAAATTGCTGAGGAAAGGTTTTCGTCAGCGGATTTGTTTGATTATCGTCTGACGCGATTTACACGATCATCACATCGCCACGATGTATGATCCGAACGAATCAGATGATATAGAAGTATATATCTGGATCGTCGATGAGACCTTTAATTCCTTAGCCTGTGCTGACGCCTAGTTCAGCTGCTAACAGAACTATATCTAATCTAATTAGATTTATGTTCGATCCAAATGGCTTCTTTTGCTGCCTCAGCTGCAGCAATAATCCGCATTTGTTGTTTATTCGGCAACAGTTATCTTGCTTGGAAGATTTCCAGCTCACTGTCCCGTTATACAAACTTTATAGTACCGTAGTATTTAATAGTTTGGAAACTTGCAGCGGTGATCCCAGTCACTTCAAGTTCTCCTTCTCCATAGTTTAAGACAGCATCTTTAGTTCTCTAAGATACTAACAGATGTTGCTTAATCTTTAATCTAGTGACTATCACTTGGATTAACCCGATTGTGACTCCATATGCTTGAAGCGTATGAGACACCAATACAAGTACATTTTAAATGTACAATTTCCCAAGAGTGTTAACAACTCCAAATCTATCCCAGTAGATCTTTATTCCTTGAATAAAGGTTGTTACTCCCCAAATTCTACGGAGAATTTTTATTTGAAAGAATATCTATGAAAGCCAAGCTTCTACAATAGCTATATGGGAATTTCACTGTCAGTGCGCCCCTCCCACTAACCTCCTTATATACACAAGAATTATTTCGTTTTGAGTCAAATCATAACCATTATGATTATTTCAAAACGACAGTTCCAAGAACCTTATGCTTGCACTGATCCAAACATGGATCGAATAACCCGCAAATCTTGTTTGTCGGTTATATACAAAATCGTTAGAATGTTGTAAACATTCTCCAAAAGGTTCCTTTTCAGGAAAGCGTTTTGATCTGTAACTGACACATTTCATAAATGAAATATACAGTTATCATCATGCATCTTCAAAATGGATTTACCATGGCAACAGGTAAAAGGTTGAACCGTTATTAACACAATGTTGATAACGATACCTTTCCTTCAAAAGCCCAGCTTTGTATGTTGGTATGTTGCCTTCCATGTATGTCTTCCTTGAAGACGTTTAATGTACCAATAGGCACAATGCCTTGTGGTACAACAACTAGTATCCAAAACAGTTGTTATACATGGAATCCATTTCGGATTCATGGCACTTTGCCATAACCGGAGTCGATACCCTCGTATCACTTCCTCTAAATGCAGTCGAATGGTACACCTCCATAAGATTGACATCTTATAGGGGTGAGATCAGAAACCCATACCCTAGGTTGTTTTCTGACTCTATCCGATCTACTAGTTTCTTGTGTATTTGAAGATTAATGGTGTAGATTCATCATAGATGAACTATTATGTTCCATTAAGGACTTCGTGCCTTGAACAGTGTTACACTGTACTACTCCGATTTTCATCGAGTATCACTATCCTCCCACTGACCACTGCATACGGTATTCCTCTCAGGAAAACCGCATGGTGAGCAACAATTACATTGTTCTCATGTGGGGATTTATAGTACTATACTTAAGGTTTCCCTTAGGATAACCTATATGGCACTTATCCAATTTGGGTCTTTTAGTTTGGTATCATCCAAACGTTATGCCTGGCATACCCAAATTATCAGGAACGAGAAACCCTGTTTCCTTCATGTTCATATCCTATATGATATCTGTCAAACAGATTTATATGGAACCTTATTCTAAATAAGTTTTGCACTGTTAATACATGTCCCATTGAAGGAAATAGTAGCTCAGAGCGACTCGTGACAAACCTTATCATGTCCAACAAAATTTGGTTTTTGGTTCGGACACACCGTCTAACTGACGTGTGTCGGGAGGAGTCCTCATATGAAAGAATACCGTACTCTTTCATGTACGTATGAAACTTACTGCTTAAGTAATTTCCATTACGGTCTAACCGTGGCGGAATAATACTATAGCCGATCTGTTTATATACTTCGTGTCGAAACTTCAAAAGTTTCTGATCTGTGTTCTTCAAAAGAAAACATAACCATAACGTGATGCCACATCCGTTAAGGTCACGAAATATTCATGTTCACATCTAGCCTAGCTAGATGGGCCCCTAACTTCACCATGAATAGGGCTAACAGATCGGTGGCCCTTTTACTATTACCAAGTAAATAGTATTTTAGGTATTTTAACCTAATAAACTAGATTCGTAGACCTTATTTGAATAGTCAAATCAGTCCTAGTACCCACTCTTCAAAAGTGTGGATATACGAGTCTTGTTTAATTGTGTCCCAGACAACAATGCCACAAATAAGTCTCTATTGATCAAATCAATTTGAGCTATTTATTTGTCATTTTTATATGTTTGAGACTTTATTATATTCAAAATATAAATTATGTTATTTACATCTAATGTATTTATCTCAGTATCATCTTTATATAATAAAACACTTTAGTGTTCTAGAATATAAAGGTTTTATCCGCAACGGATTAAACACTGATATAGAGATAATGTCTCTAGTCAAACTAGTTACATTAAACATTTCCTAATTTAAGTACATACCCTAAGGGTAGTTCCTAAACTTTGGTATCTACGGTCGAAACAGCGACTTTCGTCCCGTTTCCGATCGCAGAGAAATCTCGGCTTGAAGTCAGTATCCAGCTCATAGCGGATTCTGAACATCAATACATATGTTTATGTATCACACTAAGTATTTAAAATCCAATTTCAATACTAGCATTGAACATAACTTTGACAAATATTTTAAAGTTAGAGCCTCGCCCTTTCTTTAATTCTTCGTGTCTTCCATATCCAAATGGTAGTTCACTTTGGGATATGTCAATTATCTTTTCAATATTTCACAAACCTTTGGCCAAGCCTTGGGTTTCGGATATCGAAACGATGTGCACCTTGTGCTACATGCCCAATTGCAAACTTTGACTTTTCTCCACTAGAACAGTCAATTAATTCTCCAAGAATTATTAATTACAATTTTAATACTTTTAAATCTAAAGATAGATTTATTATAAGTATATTAATTAAGCACTAAAGTCATCATTACATAAATCTTCCAAAGATTTTATGCTCTACTATTTGCTTAATTATGGGCTTAGTCATAATGAGTTATTTTATCAAATAAATTAACCTATTATTAATTCCCAATTGAAAATTAAATCATTTAAAACATTTAATCCAAGGATTATATATTTTAAATATTCAACCTTTTCAATTCTTTCTTGATTTTAATAGTCCAACTATTTAATCAATTTAATAAGGTACTATTTATTATAATGATTACAATAATCCAATTATTTAATCAACTATAATTTTAATATTGATTACTATAATCCAATTATAAAATCAACTATCATTTTAATTCAATTATATTGATTACTATAATCCAATTATAAAATCAACTATATATTGAATGAGTTTGTATATAGTCCAACTATAAAATTTTAAAAAACAACGTAAAATATTGACGAATGATATTTGTTTGAGCGTGTATGGCGAGTAATTGAACGAATGATGCAAATTCAATACTTGCCTCCACTATTTTTCGTCGAGCCTCTAACCCTCTGTGGAGTACTCGGGAAACCGTGTTTCTTAGTGGGCTAGGATCCTTTAAATAACATACAACCTTGACTTTGGCCAACAAGCTGTATGCTACTTAACCAGGTAGATCTCTCAGATCAATTGGATCCAATCCAATTCCCAGATCCGGTTAGGTGGACATCCAAGTCCTAAACATATTACTTATGCCAATGTCTAATACATTTTCTAAACCTTATCCTCTGAATCATCTAGGCCTTGGCTTTGGCACAACAAACCTAATAACTCCAGTTAAGGCGGGACCCATTGACAAGGAAAGTTTCGTAATCAATGTCTTTGGACAAGAAATGATCTTGACTTTGGCCCACAAATCACACAACTTGGACTAGACACCGATATGGAACAAAACTCTCATGATTCAAATACATCCCATAATGACAAGGTCTTGACTTTGGCCAACAAACCAATGCCAATAGGATCTTGAACAAGAATCATTCAATGGAAGGATAATCGCTTAATATAAAACGAGGGTTTTTTCGCGTGCAAATGGCTAAATTGGCTACCAATTTAATTATCTTTGTTAGGTCTCATCATCATACACCCTTAAACATGCATTCTAAATACATAATAAAGCGAGTATGAAATAAAATAATAATGAATGCGGATGGATTTTTACACATTGATCCTAGATCAAATCTCTCCCCTTTCTCACTCAAGCTAGCACTTGTACTACTTCTACTACCCTTTACACTACACTTCTAAAGAAACCTCATATACATAGAGGGGATAAGTGAGAAGAGAATACAAGAGAATAAGGTGATAAGGCTGGACACGCAGGTCCAATTTAATAAATCGAATTTATTACAACAATTTCTAAAATTGCCCACCCATCTAATATCCATCCGATATACATTATTCATTCAACACACAACCATGTATTCACACACATAAGCATGCTATCAATCAATCTAATCAAATTAATTAATCTGATAATTAAGTGATCATCCAATGTTCAAACATCGATTTGATTTTGATCGAGTCAAACTCGTTTTTGCGAATAAGTACTTAAAGTACGAATTCATGAATTAAATCAAACTACATCATTAAATCTAATTTAACATGTATTTAATACTAATTCACTATTCAATTCTAAATTAAATGTTACACTTTTATTTAATAAACCTTTTACGATTTAAATTCCAAATCTAATCGTACGCGTCTCAAGACCGATTAACGTCCAACGTCTATTCAATTAAAGTCCAATGGGCTTTTGATTGATTTCTAAGGCGTGGACTTTTGGTCAACTCGGGTCAAACCGATAACCAAAGTCCAATCCGGGATTTACCCCATAAGCCCATAAATCAATCTTGGCCCATTAGGCCCAATTGAACTTTAAAGGTTCATTTAAGTCGCATTTGGGCTTTATGGTTAAGGTTTTAGGGCCCAATTGGATCCAATCCATTTGGCCTAAACCAAACTTGATAATTCAAGCCCAATAGGCCCAATTACAACATTAGAAGCCCAATCCAATTTAAAGCTAAAAGCCTAATAAATAATTACATGAATCCAATTCCGCAACTTAATTACCTAAAGTGCATTACATGATCAATGACCTAAATCAACATTTCTAAAACACCAAATTAGTCCAATTAATCATGCTCATTTCATTATCATATGTCAAACACACAAATTGAAAAATCAAACCCATTTACATGCTTAAAAGTCTCGGCCAAAGAGGGATTTTGTGTCCGATTCGGTTTCAATCCAATCGAACCTACAATCGAATCACCATCCTAAATGATTTCACACACATCCAATGTCACAAAATCAAAAAATCCAAGACATTAGGGCATTAGTCACATTCGGCCAACCTAAGATTTTGGGGTTTTTGTCCAATTCGAATCCAATCCAATTCGATTCAAATTACATCAACCTAAATGATTCTACTAACTCATCCAACGAATCAAAATCACAAAATTCCAAGAATCCAAAATTCACCATCTATTCGGCCAAGGTAACACATTTGGGGAAAATCATTCCAAATCAATTTTCAACAAATTGGTCCAACCAAAATGCAATTAGAGACATGTTATAAGCATACTCAAATAATCAATTCATTCAATCATGCTCAAAACAAATTTACCCAAATTTTAAATCCCTAAAATTCATGCTTGCAACCTTAGCTCTAGATGCCATTGTTGAGTTTTATTTAGGTCCCAAGATCAAATCAATGCATGAAAACATGAGTGAATACATCAACGGAGGTAGCGGAATACTCACATCGATCGGTTGAGTCGATTTAGAGACGAATGAAGCCCAAAACTTCACTGCCAAGGACGCCCACTGCTGGCAGTCCACTGTCCACGTTTTTCAGATTTGAGCTGAGAAAATGGAGCTCCGAGCTTCGTCCGATGGATCCCGGCTCATGGGTAAACCTCCCTACCACCTGCGCAAGACTCGTATGTGTGCTAGCACATGATTTCTCACCATGAAAACTACTCTTTGCCTCCCTAAGTCCACGCCATTTCTGGTTCAAAACACCATACTTGTTGCAGTTTGGGCGTGAGATGAGAAGAGAGAATGAGAGAAAAGAAATGTGTAATGTGTGTGAAATGCATATCAAGTATATCTTATATACTTTGTTTGAAATTCAAAAGAATTTCCATGCATTTGCCTTTAATTTACATTCCAAAAGTCAAAAAGGCAAACACTATGCACATCAACTATTCACATATCACTCAAGTCACATCTACTTTAAGTCATGTCAACTTTAAGTCATGTCACATGTCTTTCAATCAATCAATCACATTAATCAATCAATCAATCAATCACTCAAAGTGACTTTTGATTTGACTCTTGATGCGACTGATTGATTTGACGCTTGATGCGACTTGCGATGCCGCATTCGAATTCGAAATACGAATGTGCTCGCAATCACACTCGGGCTCGGGTTCGTTAATTCTAAATTAACGATTTTTCCGTCGTGTCGTAATTAAATGATTACGCCTAGCGAATTCACTATTCACGTCGCTAACGAATTAATTCTAAATTAATTCGTTCGCCCGAATTAAAATCTAATTTTAATTCCGCGTCGAAATCTAATTTCGTTTAATATATCGAATATATTAATTTACCGATTAATTCCAAATTAATCGTTATCTCTCTCTAGACGATATTTTATCCTAGATAAAATATCTCCGTAATTAATCCTAGATTAATTTTCTCACTCTTCTATTTAATCCCAGATTATTCAAGAGTGCGAGTTGTGCGTCATCGGTGGATTATCGGGAAGTGACCCATGAGATCTCCGGATAATTTGGCAGTAAATACGGTCGTCGGAGTATCTGATCACGTACGTACCAAGTACTACGTTCTAAGTTCTACGATTTACGAGACAAGGTCGCTCCTAGCAAAGCACCAGTTTACCAAATTCTCCGGACATATCCTTTTAAGATATTTAGATCTATATCAAGCGTAGTATACTATCGTATTGTGCGTATCGGCCCAGTATCGGATAGTCACGTGCTAGGGCTGGGGCTGGATAAAGTGTCTACCCACCCGTCCGAAACACATATCGGATGTCTGGTAACTAGTCTCTATAATCGGATATTCATGACCTGGTCATAATATCACGATTGGATCGCATCACTTAAGAGCACTAATACCGTATCCTGCGTGACATCATCTCCACTATGACTGGAGTGATACTTCCGTCTCGACACACCAAAATACTCTACGACTCTCTGATAAACCCAGAAGTGGTGTAACAGAACTTGGTCAGAGCCCCCAACCACCAAAACCAAAGTTTATCGATTATCGTAAGTATTAGCGATGCAAGTCTCAGGTTAAGACTATACACACCTACCTTGACTTCGGCCTCCCATAGACCCATAGTCATAATACCAATGGGATTCCGAGGGTCTATCCAGAGCGAAGCTGTTTCCCGTACCATCGGTGAAACACGACCTCCTATCGCACTTGCATAAGTCTCCAACACTTATATATATGAGAACTATGTCGTTGTGCCCTCACAACGCACACAGTGCAATACTAGCCTATTCCGCATTATCGATGTCCAGTCTCGATATACTACGGCTAGGGATATTTAATGATTAATCCTCATGGACTGATACTGTCTCATATCATCTCAATCAAGACTAATCATAGGGACCTCTCTTCATTTATATATCTATGGTGATCTAATCACAAATGATGAGAGTGCAATTTCCTTATTACATAGTTAATTTGCTACAACAACACAATGATCTGTGCAAATAGTGACGCTATGGGTCATATTATCCAACACACATCGCGAGTCACATCACTTGTCATTGATGTGTGATGGTTGTCTAGTCACTTTTTGAATAGTGACATGCAGTCACTATTCATGATAGAAGTGGTTGAGTGCCATAATTGCCAAATTGGAGGCAAAATGTGTGTTGACTTTTTTTGGAAAGGGTTGTATCACTTTTGTAAGCCTTTTTGGCATAATAATTCAAGATATACACAAATCAAAAAATCTCTCTCCCTTATCCCTCTCCTTGGCCGAAACTAGTGCAAAAGAAAATATAAAATTTTCTTTTGATTTTCTTTGGTCATTCTTTCTAGCACATACTTGGAGGATCAAACAAAGCTGATAGGGAACCGATCTTGGAGCTTGGATTTCCTTCTCAAAGCTTGGCGCTTTGGATCTTGTTCATCTTCAACATCAAAAACCATTTCCTTGGCCGATTCACATCTAAAGGAAGAGGGATTTTGTTGAGCATCTCATCACATCTGATCGTTGTAAGTGTGATTCTGCCACTCTTCTTCATTATTCATTCTATTTTAATACTCATGTGATCTGGGACATTTTGGAAACACCAACAATGGTATCATTGAGCTTGATGAGCATGAAAAATATTAGGGTAAATTTGGGTAAAATTGATTGAAGCAAGATTTAATGAAATTGATTGATTAAGTATGCTTTAATATCTGTAACATTGTGTTATACATCATCAATTTATGAAAAAACATTGGATGAATTTTTCCCCATATGAGAGGCTTGGCCGAATCTATACCCTTGCAAAGGACTTGGTAATTTTTGTTTGGTGAGTTCATTGGATGACTTGAGACGGATATGGAATGACGATTAGTGATTCGATCGGATGAAAAACGAAATCGAAATTTTTCCTTACCTTGGCCGAATGCATATAGGCATGAATGGGACTTGATTTTTTGATTAAATGATGTTGGACATGTGTTTAAGATAAAAGTATGGTTAATGGATTAAATTAGTTTTTGGAAATATTGATTTAAAGACTTAATCATGACTTTACACTTAAGTTAATTTGAATTTAAATTTGGAATATTAAATTTGATTAATGGGCTTAATTTTGAATTGGGCTTATTTGTTATATTTGGGAATATGGGCTTGGTTGGGCCAAGTTGGTTTAGGCCAATTGGATGGATCCAAATTGGGCCTAAATCATTCATTAATTCCAAATGTAATAAAATGGGCTTTAAAGAGATTTTCTTTGGTCTTCTTGCTAGCACATACTTGGAGGATCAAACAAAGGTGATAGGGAATCGATCTTAGAGCTTGGATTTCCATCTCAAAGCTTGGAGCTTGTGGATCTTGTTCATCTTCAACATCAAAAACCATTCCTTGGTCGAATTCAAATCTAAAGGAAATGAAGGATTTTGTTGAGCATCTCATCACATCCGATCGTTGTAAGTGTGATTCTGCCACTCTTCTTCATTATTCATTCTTATTTTAATGCTCATGTGATCTTGGGACATGTTTTAGAAACACCAACACCTTTTGTATATTTTATTTTTATTTCAGGTTTCGTTTTGGCACCGGACTGTGTTCCGGGTTGTCCAATTTAGGATAAATCATGCCCATTTTTTCTATAGATTTGGAGGCTTATGCAGATGGATTAATCATGTCTCCTGCCTGTAGCATCATGTCTCTGGCTTGGTGTTACACCACGGTTATACCAATCAAAATCCAATTTTTTTTGAAATTAAATAAAGACCTTTTTAATTAAAATCAAATGTATCTTTTAAGATCTAAAAGTTTGAAAATGATTTTTTTGAATTAAGATTAAAATAAACTTTTACCATTCGATGAAAATAATCAATTTTATAAGTTATGCACATGAAAAATTTATTTGAACTCTTATGTGCTTACATGCATAATCTTACTTAAGAAAACATGACAAGACGGATAAAGAAATATTCCATATAATATTCTTCTTTATCTCGTTGCTTGTTGAGCTCCATTTGATTTCATTTAATCTTGATCTCAATTTTTATGCTTGATGTCTATGATTTACTTAAAGAGGTGAATGCACAATTATACCTTTGATTCATGGTTTGTTATCATCGAAATCAATATAGGGTGCTAGAAATAAAAGATTAACAATCTATCTATTTTTAATGATGAGAAACATTCATGTATTTTGTCATTCTAAAAACATACTTCAAGCATAAGTTAGTGGAATAATACATATATTCACTTTTTATAGCATGTATTTACTAAACATGTTTACTTTTTAATCATGTGTCCACAATCATTCAAAATAAGATTAAAATACATATCAAATTTCTCTTCTTTTTAACAACATCAAAAGGTGTCTAATTAAGTTCTAAGGCAAGAATTCAAGTTTCTAATATGCTTTATTATTCATACAAATATATAAAGATATGGTCAAAAGTCATCTAACATAATCTAAGCACAAAGTATGAACATTTGGATAATTTAGCTAATATAAATGCATATGATCATATTTTTAAAATAACTCCCCTTAGAGCTATATACACAATATATCCTTTGCACATAAGATATACTAATTGAAAATATTATGCAAATGATATAAGAATAATCACAAGAATAACTCCATCTTAATAAGTTCATACATCTAAATAAATGAGAATGGTCAATATTTACACATGTGATGAGCAATACATATTTATATATGCATGACATAAAAAGATATCATCAAAATCATATACATGTTACACATATATAAAAACCTGCATATAAAAGACAAGATTAATTAAATACTCACAAACTAGGGATTTTTACCATTTCACTGCACATATGAGTGATCCAACAACCAATTAATATTTTTCATCATTGCCCCACAGAAAAATATTCAAGAAATGGACTTTGGTGTCCAAACCTTTTAGGGTCCATTTTGACATGAGCCAGTATGAGTCACCTATTCATTATGGTGGCAAATGAAATTTTGAATCGATCCCGTGAATTTCTAATTTTTATATTTGATCAAGGTTTGAATTCGAGGATGAATCCTTTCAAGTATTAGGGGAATGACATGATTCTCGTAGCATAAGAATCACTTACCTCGGAGTTTCAAGGTTGATTGCGACAGACAACTCCGAGACACATTGGTGTCATGCAACCCAAAGATATTCCATGTGGCAAAAGTCATATTAGAATAAATACCATACGTTTTTGACATTTTTGACATTCTTTAAAAGAGTGCCCCTTTTGTTGACATATTAGGCATTCTTTTTTTAAAAAAAAGTCCCATTTGTTGAAATTTTGTGATGTTTGTTGTTTTTCCTTTATTGACTTTTTTGGCAAAGTTGTTGATGAAGTTTTTAATACTTTAGCCACCTTTGTTGACTTTTATGGAAAGTTTTTTTAAAAAAATAAATGACTATTAAGGGCATAGCCTTTAAGTAGCCATTGGTTAGCTATTAATGGTGTTTGGCCATTTTATGCCCATTAGGGTTGCTTTCATTGTACTATATAAACTCTTTTTTCCGTAATGAAGAGGGATCATAAATTTTTCATCAAACTTACTGGTTTCAAGCTTTTGGCTGTGGCTAAAATCATTGAAAGGGATTCCCATTATTCAAGTAAAAATAGACTTATCCAAGCTTGGCAAGCTTAGTGGCATCTCTAAAGCTAGCAAATACAATCAAAACTTCATCCTTTGAGTTACCTAAGGAATTCGTCTTAGAGAATTTAGGGGATGTTCATAGAAATGATCTATTCCAATAAATCATTGATCAAGGTTCTTGGGGCTTGTAACAAAACTAGGGGTTTGTTTGGTTTAACCTAAATAAGTGGGTTCCTCATCATTTGGTATCAGAGCTTTTGTTTCCGAGATCTAATTTTTCTATCTTTACTTTGTGTTTTGCATTTAGTCTTTATTGTGTTTATTTCATCGTCAAGATACTTGTTTATCTTGATTCTTAGATTTTATTAGTTTTTGAGTTCTTAAATATTTTTTCCCTTTTTGATTCATATGTGACCGGTATATCGATGAGAAAACACACTTGACACAGCTTTTGGAAACATGGGAGAAAATATATCGGTCTTCATCACGTTCTCAATACTGATCATAAACACATTTGAAACAGCTACTAAAACCGGGAAGACCCATACCGGTATCTATACCAACCTGCATACCAATCTTCCTGGGAATACATAGCTACTGGAACCGGGCTAGTTTCATACCGGTCCCATACATGACTCCATATCGGTCCACTTATTCTAAAACATAGTTAGTGAAATTGGGTTAGTCCATACCGGCCTATATACTTTTCTCCATACTGGTTAACCAGTGAGTTACACATAGTTAATGGAACCGAGAAATAACCATACTGGTCCTATACCGGACTCCAAACTGGCCAACGCTTAGAATTTATTTTTTAGTGCTTAGTGACCTGAAAAGCAAAACAAAAGAGTAAAAAAGTTAAAAATTTTGGTTGGTTCCATATTATCATTTGGGTGTTTGTGGATGGTAATTCATCAAAATTTCTATTTAGGCACCAAATTTCCGTCCGAATTTACATACGTCTGCAATTGTTTGCATGCTTGTTTGCTTGTTGTGCTAGTTTTGATTTCTATATACCAAGTATTCTAGCTTTAGATTTTCTTTGAATAGAGTCTACGTATTTTCTAATTCTTACTCGTGTTACTTTATTTCCTCTATATTGGTTTTCTTGTTGTTTATGCTAGCTTAAAGATTACACATTGTTGTGAGCTTATTTGGTAAGTCATATTTATATTATATTAAGTGCAAACATTAGTGGAGTAGAATGGTATGTATTCGAGTGTAAATACGTAAGCGTGTGAGATTGTGAGGTTATATAATTGTGTTCACATTTTATTAGTTTTTAATCTATTTGTTGAAGTTTTGAGATGACAGGTACTAGTCTGACAGTGGATGAGAAGCTTGAGGCATTAAATTGGAAGTTTACGGATATGATGGAGAATATGAATTCTACATTGGAAAGGTTGTCAAAGAGCGTTAATAGTATACAAAAGGCAGTGTTCTAAGAGTACACCACCATAGATTGTGCCACTGCAGCAAGTTCCATCACCTCGAATACCACTAGTGGAGGATGAGGCCGAGAATGTTCTTGATGGTTTTGATGATTTAGAAGACTCTGTTGAGGAGGAAGAGAGGTATAGGCCCAATAATCATAGGCAAGAGTGAAGGCATGATAGAAGAGATAAGAGGTTTGATAGTCATAGAAAATTTGATAAAAAGACGTGACGATTATGATATGAGAGGTTATGGTAGACATGGTGATGTAGATGCTGATTTGAGCAGCAATAAGATCATGATACCAAACTTCTGGAGCAAGAATGTTCCTAAAGTGTATTTGGAGTGGGAGAAGAAAATCGAGTTGATTTTCAATTGTCATCATTATTATGATAAGAAGAAAATCAATTTGTCAGTTATACAATTCATTATTATGCGATGATTTGGTGGGATTAGATTGTCACCAATCGAATGAGGAATTATGAGAGGCCAGTTCAGACATGGGAAGAACTTCAAGGTGCCATGAGGAAACAGATCATACCTAGCCATTACTACCGAGAGCTATATCAGAAACTACAATATCTGTATTAGAAGGCCAAGAGTGTGGAGCTATACTGAGATAAAGGTTGCCACGATCAGGATGAATGTAGTGAATGATCCAGAGGCTACTACGGCACTATTTCTAGGGGCTTGAATAGAGAGATTGCCAAGATGGTGGAGTTACACAATATGTTGATTTAGAGGATATGTTTCAGATGGATATCAAGTTAGAGAGATAATGCAAGAAGAAGTCTACATCCAGATTTGGTACCCAGACTACTCTTGTATAGAAGGGAAATATGTTCATAATGATCAATGGGATGAAAGCTTTAACAAGCCAGTGAGCAAACCTAGTGCCAAGGCTAAAGAAGTTTCAGAACCAAGTAAGGCTAGACCAAATCTTAAGAATTCAGAACCAAAGACTAAGGACATCAAGTGTTTCAATTGTTTAGGCATGAGACAGTATGCTGAACAGTGCTCTAACTGCTGCATCTTAGTGATTGATAAAAAGAGTGGTGAAGTACATTCTACCGATAGTGAGGTTGAGGTTGATGATGATGAGCCTGAGATTGAGGATACTGGTGACAGAGAGGGAGCTGCAAACCTGCTGGATAACTTGTCCTTAGTTGTCAAGCTTGCTTTGAGTACATAAATTATTGAGGATAAGAGTGATCAGTAGAGGGAAATTATATTCTACACTAGATGTCATGTGAATGGTAAGAGGTGTAGTATGATCATTGACGGGGGTGATAAGTGCATGAAAATATACTTTGAAACATCACTTATTCGGGTTTATTGTTAAGTATTTTGTTATATATTTTATATTTTGTTATTTAATATTTATCATTATATTAATTTAGAAAGTATTGATTATTTAAGTTAATTTAAGTAATTTCCCTATTTATTATTTGCAGGAATTGGAAATAAAGAAAAAATAAAAGTGAAAGTGAAAGTGAAAGACAAATTCAAAGGGAAAGAGAGAAGCTTAGCCGAAAACATTAACCAAAGCAAAAGGAAGACTTGTGTGGGCCTAAGATAATTGACTTAGGTTTTCCAATAATTCCTGTTACAAAAAGACACAAGGGTGGCATGAAAGAAGAATAAGGAAGCAGGTGACGTGACCAAAGGAGAGAGAAACCAAATTGTGTGGGGCTGGCAGCTTGACTAGAGGAAGAGAATAAATGGGAAATTGTTGACTATTTGGAAACAAGCTACCATAATGCACGTGAGGTGAAGAAATAATGAAAAAGGCAAGTATATTGTTTATGGAAAGTGAAAAGTAAGGTGGGGTCACTGTTGTGAATAAAAGAGGAGAGAGAGAAGGTTGTTGACCAAAAAAGAAAAGAAAGAATAAAAAAAGAGGCAACCTCACATAGGCCCCAGGATTCAATAGGTTTCAAATTGCCCTATTATAAATCCATGCAAAAAGGTGGTAAAAAGGGGTTGTTGCACAAGAATTAGAAGAAAATAAGGAAGCAGCACCGAGAGTGAACAAAGAACCAGAGGGCTGGACGCGTGAAAGAGAAGTAGAGAAAAAAACCGGGATGTGATTCAGAGTATTGATCAGTGTTGCGACGATATATCTCTCTGATCCCAGGCTAGATTTATTTATTTTATAGAGAACTAATCTCCTAGACAATGGTAGGAATGACTTCTTGCTTTTAAATTCATATATTTGTGTTCCTGATTCCTGAATAATTTTTAATGTTTAATAAAATTAATGTTTGTTTTTCTTTATTATTTTCCGATTATTGAATCCAGAAATTATGTTTTGTCAACTCCCATATAGATCCATTCATGCTTCTTCTTTGTGTGATTTGCGAACTTAATTGTGATTGGTAAAAGTTATTTTGCGTATTGGTCTCCTGCTGCAGTATTGTCTGAGGGTATATTATCGATGTTAGATAGCTCGTAAAAATGACCTTTAATCATTAATTACCTTCGAAATTAATATGTATAGAATTGAATATTTTTCGATTATCTGTTTGGGATGTGAAACTCTCAACTGAGTAATAACTGGAATTAATAACTAAATTTAGGAGTTCGATGCAAAATGGATTCCCGATGATTTGTCATATCTCTCTACTATATCTTTTATTTACTTTCATTATTTTTATCTTACTTGATCAATTTAACCTTTCTATCCTATTAAGTAACCGTTAGTATTTTTTTGAGTAAATTAGTTCCTGTAACCTTCTCTATGAGGAATCTACACCCCAGTTATACTGCGATAACCGCAAATTATTTTGGGCGTAATCAAAATTTTGAGCCGTTACCGGGGAAACGGTTTACAACTTAATAAAGAAAGTTTTCTTAGTCAACAACGAAGTGGTATCTTCGTTCCATTTTTTTATTAGTATTTTATTTTATTTTATTATTATTATTCGCTTATTTCTTTTCTTTTAATATTTCAGATTTTGTTAGAAATTTTTTATTTTAATTGATTCTTTTTATTTTTGTTTTTAGTTTTTTTATTTTATTTATATGTTTATTTTATTTTAGTTTTAGTTTCAGTATACTTTAATTTTTAGTTTCATTTATTTTATTTTATTTTATTTTTATTAGTTGTGTTGGAGAGCATGCCTAGATTTAGGGAATAATTGGGTAGATTTGCTAGAATAGAACAAGAAGATTCAGAGTCAGATCTAGATAATATATTTGAGAACCTTTTGCTACACTATCTAGATCTAGAAGTCATACCATGAGTGGGTACGAGAGACTACCCAAGAGGACTCTATTAGACAATTATGACCCATAGCGTCACTGTTTGTAAAAGATATTGTGTTTTTGTACAAAATTAACTATGTAGTAATGAAATTGCCTTTTACCGTTTCGTAATTTATTTAATTTGATATATAAATGGTAAAAGTCCATATGATTAGTTCCAGATTGAGATGATATGAGACAGTATCAATCCATAAAGGTTTAATCATTAAATATCCCTAGTCGTAGTATTATCGAGACTGGACATCGATAATGCGGAATAGACTAGTATTTCACTTGTGTGCGTTGTGAGGGCATAACAGTATAGTTCTCATATGTTTAAGTATAGGATACTTATGCAAGTGCGATATGAGGTTGTGTTTTACCGATGGTACGGAAAACAGCTTCGCTCTGGATAGACCCCGCGGAATCCCATTGGTAGTAAGTATATGTGTCTATAGGAGTCCGCTTCAGGGTAGGTGTATTTGATCTTAACCTGGGACTTGCATCGCTAGTACTTGTGACAATTGGCAAACTTTGGTTTTGGTCGTCCAGGGCTTTAACAGGTATGTGTACGCCTCTACTGAGTTTATTGAGAATCGTAGTCTATTGGATGTGATGTCAAGACGGAAGTATCACTTCAGACATATGGAGATGATGATCAGGCAGGGATTCATAACTAGTTCTCTATTGTGTTACAACCATCGGGATAATATGACAAGGTCATGATTATCCGATTCAAATAGACTAGTTGCTTGATATCCGATATGTGCTTTGTACGGGGCAGACACTATTCTAACCCCAGGCCTTGCACGTGACATCTGATACTGGATCTCAATACGGAATACTACGTATTCTACGCCGACATAGATTGTATATTCCAGTAAGAATATTTCTGGAGAATTGGGTAGACACGGTGCTTTGCTAGAAGCCAACCATGTCTTGTAAATCGGTTAACACATAGTATGAGGTACGCACTTAATCGGATAGTCCGATAACCGGATTTACTGCCAACATATCCAGAGGTCTCTTGGGTCGCTTCCCAAAGATTCACTGATGACCGTTGATTTAAATTAGAATTAATCTGGGATTAATTAAGAGAGAAAATTAATCTGGGATTAATTGAGGTATTATTTAATCTGAGATTAAATGTGTTCGGAAGAGAGAGAACGTAATTAATTTGGAATTAATCGGTAGAATAAATTTAATAGTTAAATTTAATTTTTCTATTTAATTTATTCGTATGGGCTAAAATTAATATATCAGATATATTAATATGAATTGGATTTCATTGCAAAATTAAAGTCGGACTTTAAATGTGAACGAACAGATTAATTTAGAATTAATTCATAAACGGCATTTGTAATAAATTTACGACGCGTCGACATTTAATTAAATTAGATTTAATTATTTAACGATAAGAATTCATTTAATCGGATTAAACGGATCCGAGCCGCGGCAAACATTCGTAGAATCCATTCGAATTTTGAATTCAAATATGGGGCCCACTTTAAATGTGGTAGTTGGGGGAGTGGTTGGCATTTATGTCATACCATCCACTTTCCAACCACCTTGGAATGGTTTTGGTAAAATCATTTACCCAACCACATTGTTTAGGTGAAAATGGTAAATTGGTTTCTACCAAAACCATCTCCCTCTCTCATTTTGGTAACACATCACACACTTGAAACCCTAGACACCATGGTTTGGGCGTGAGCTACCTTGTCCTCTTCTCTTTGATTTTGTGGCAAAGTCATGTTAGCTAGCACTTCAAGGAATCAACAAAGGTGATAGGGAAACATCTCAAAGCTTGGATTCAATATACAACTCTTGGATCTTGGAGATCAAAGATAAAATTTTTAAAAGTCAAATCTGTTCATTGTAAGTATTTTCCACATCTTATAATGATCTTTATCATGTTTTCATGCTTATTAGATCCTTGGCATGTTCTAAGCACAACTAACAGACTCTTGAAGAGTACCTCCATCCAACTCTCGCAGCTACACCTTCGTGCATCATGTTTCCCCCAAATGCACACCACATAGACTTTAGGCCAGGAATGATACAGTATCTTCCAACTTTTCACGGTTTAGAGAGCAAGAATCCTTACGTGCACATTAGGGAGTTTGAAGAAGCTGTAGCTATTTTCCATGACCGATTTGGGACTACCGACACAATTAAACTTAAGTTCTTCCCCTTTGCCCTTGAGGATAGAACTAAGAGTTAGTTTTACTCTTAAGACATAGGTTAATAGGATCATGGGGCGAGATGACTCCGGAATTCTTTAATAAATACTTCCCGCACCATAAGACAAATGCCCTGAAAAGACAAATCTTCACCTTCTCCTAGAGAGACACTGAGACCCTTTATCAAAAGTGGGAGAGGTATAAGGAGTTGTTAGCTAGTTGCCCTCACCATGGATATGAGAGTTGGCATTTAGTAAGTTATTTTTATGATGTTCTAACCCATAGAGAGCGCCATTTATTGAGACTATGTGTAATAGTGAGTTTATAAGGAAAGACCCTGATGAGGCATTCGAGTATCTAGATGACCTAGCTAAGAAATCTCATACTTGGACTGGACCCAATGCCTTAGATAACACTGATAGGACACAGACTTCTTCTAGAAAAAGCCTAGACCACTTTAGGGTACAAGATAGCCTTAAGGAACAAGTTGAGCTTTTAACTAGACAGTTGGGAGCCTTACAAGCCAAATATTGTAAAACGATGTATTTAGTAGCCCAGCTAGAATCCTAAGAGTGTCTGATATATTGTGAGATGAGAGGGACATATGAAGAACAATGTCATGCATTAGGGACGTACCAAAAGCCTTACACACCTTATTCAGACACCTATAATCCTGGTTGGAGGAACCATCCCAACTTTAGTTGGAAACAGAGCCGAGTCACCCGAGTTAGACATCACAACCTAGAGGTTATAGTACTCCCCAATATCCCACACCTGGCGTCACTAGAAACTCCTTAGAGGACACTATGTAAGCATTTTTGGAGGCTCAAAAAGCGACTATGGAGGCCTAGAAAGCATTTCTGGAGACCTAGAGTAAAGCAAATCAAAGGTTCGAGTCGTTGATAGCTCAGATAGTTGAGGATAATAAGGAAATTAAGAGTCAAGTCTCTAAGCTAACTAATTTCTTGAGTGTGCACGAATAAGGAAAATTCCCATCTCAAACTCAACCAAATCCACAAGGCCAACACATGGCAAAATTTGATCACAAAGCAACCAATGTAAATGGTGTTAATGCTATATTCACTAGGAGTGGTATAGAGGTAGGGATACAGGATATTCTTAACACTGTAGGTGATCCGAAGGATAATAATACCAACACCCCTCAGGAAGAACCATTGCCATATTTCCAACCAAGAGTACCATTTACCCAAGCACTTAGTCCCACAGTGAAAGTTCTAGACCCAAATGGTGAGATCCTATAACATCTTAAGAAAGTAACGATCAACCTTCCGTTGTTACATGTGATAAAATAATTTCCTACTTATGCGAAGATTTTGAAGGATCTATGCACCATAAAAAGAAAACATAATGTGAAGAAGATTGCATTTTTGACAGAGCAGGTAAGTGCAGTAATTGAACAGAGGACTCCACCTAAGTATAAAGATCTGAGATGTCATACCATAACCTGCCACATTGGCACCCATGAGTTCGATCATGCATTATTAGATTTATGTGCTAGTGTTAATCTCATGCCATATTCTATGTATGTGTAGCTATGGCTTGGCGAGATTAAACCTACATCAGTAGCTTTACAGTTAGCTGACCGATCTATTAGAACACCACGGGGGATAGTCGAGGATGTCTTAGTTCAAATTGATAAATTCTACTATAGTGTTGACTTCCTAATTTTAGACACCCAGTCTGTGGTTAACACTGAGTCCAAAAATCCGCTAATCTTAGGTAGACATTTTCTTGCTACAGCTAGTGCCCTTATCAATTATAGGAACGATCTAATGAAATTATCATTTGGGAATATGACGCTAGAAGTGAATATTTTTTATGTTGAAAAACAACCACATGGTGATGATGAGTGCCAACAAATATACATACTCGAAGCAGTCCTGCCAAAAACAGCTTATTAACAATATCAATCAAACCATCCAGAACTGAAATTGACCCCATAGGATCTTAAAAGGAGGAGAGGGAAATTTAGGGCTCAATTAAAGATGATACTTGAGAAGTTAAAAAGGGGGTTGAATCAACTTTTTAATATGTGCAACCAAGACTTTCAGTCACCAGACCTTAGAGGATCAATGGATAACATACTGCAGCTAGATATAAATTCATGCCTTCATCCGTTCATAACTTGGAAACCACCATGACAGCTTAAGTGGTTACGTCTGGCTGACGACGTTAAACTTAAAGCTAGTAGGGAGGCAACCCTTGCATCTGTATTTATGTTATTCTATTTATTTTAGTTTTATATTATTGTGTGCTAACTGCATGTCTATTTTTTGTGTTTGGATGAGTGTTTATGCAGGAGTTAGCACAACCTACACAACTACACAACTAAAGTCTCACAAGTAGGAACCTGATCAACTCCGTGTTGGTTTCTTACTTAGGTCCCAAGATCATCAAATAAAGCACAAAAACAAGTGAATACATGTCAAAGGAGGTGCAGAATAAACTCACATTGACTAGATCTTACGACACGAAGAACAAGCCACTTCTTCCTCATAATTGAAGCTCGGTAGTGGCCTCCTTGAACTGCTGTGGTGCTCGGTTTTGGGCTGTGAAACTCCTCAAATATTCGGCCATTGATGACTCCATGGAAGCTTCAAGCTTCAAGCTCCAAAATGATTCCAAGCTCATGTGTTCACTGCCCTATCACCTCAGGAAGACTCATGGTGTGCTAGCACTTTGTATTTTGCAACAAAATACTCTCTTGCTTCTCTCTTGAATTCGACAGAACCAGAAAATGGAAGAGGAAGAAGATGGCTCCAAGCCGTGAGAGAATAAGAGGGAAAGAGAGGATAAAACGTAAGGAGGGTGGAGAGAGAAAAGGAAAATGTTTTACTTATATATTTATTTTTTATTTTCCAAAAAAACAAAAACAAATACAAAAGCATTTTCCATTTACCAAAAAGTCAAAAAAGCAAAAGCCATTTAACTTTTTCCAACCACCTTTCACTATTCATATCAACTCACATCACTTTAATAAAGTGACATGTTGTCAAGTCACATCACTCAAAGTGACAAGTGATTTGACGCTTGATGTAACTAATGATTTGACGTTTGATGTGACTTACATGCCGCATTCGAATTTGAAATGTGAATGCGCTCGCAATCACACTCGGGCTCGGGTTCGCTAATTCCAAATTAACAAATTTTCCACCGCGACGTAATTGAACGATTATGCCTAGCGAAATCACTATTCACGTCGCTAATGAATTAATTCTAAATTAATTCGTTTGCCCGAATTAAAATCTAATTTTAATTCCGCGTCGAAATCCAATTTCGTATAATACATCAAATATATTATTTTATCGATTAATTCCAAATTAATCGTTCTCTCTCTGTTATTAATATTTTATCTCAGATAAAATATCTCCGTAATTAATCCCCGATTAATTTTCTCTCTCATCAAATTAATCCCAGATTAATAAAGTGCGAGCCATACATCATAGGTGAATCTTCGGGAAGCGACCCATGAGATCCCCGGATATATTGGCAGTAAATTCGGTCGTCGGACTATCCGAACACGTAAGTACCTCGTACTACGTTTGTACCGATTTACAAGACAAGGTTGGCTTCTAGCAAAGCGCCATGCCTACCCAATTCTCCAGAAATATCCTTATAGGAATATGTGATCTATATCAAGCGTAGTATACCGTAGTATTACGTATTTCTGACCAACATCGGATGATCACGTTCTAGGCCTGGGGCTGGAATTTTGTCTGCCCCGTACGAAGCACATATCGGATGTCTGGCAACAGTCTCTATAATCGGATAAACATGACCTAGTCATAATATCCCGATAGCTCGAGCATATAAGAGAACAAGTTCCGTATCCTACGTGATCATCATCTCCATATGACTAGAGTGATACTTCCGTCTTGACATCACACCCAACACACTATGATTCTCAATATACCCAGAATTGGCGTACATAAAACCGGTTAAAGCCCTAGAGGACCGCAACCAAAGTATATTGATTGTCGTAAGTATTAGCGGTGCAAGTCTCAGGTTAAGACCAAATACACCTACCCTGATTGCGGACTCCCATAGTCACATAGTCATATTACCAAAGGGATTCTGCGGGAGGTCTATCTAGGGCGAAGCTGTTTCCCGTACCATCGATAAAACACAACCTTCTATTACACTTGCATGAGTATCCTATACCCAAATATATGGGAACTATGCCGTTGTTCCCTCACAAACGCGCACAAGTGTAATACTAGTCTTTTACTTATTTATCGATGTCTCATCTTGATAATACTCTGACCGGGGATATTTAATGATTTATCCTTCATGGACTGATACTGTCTCATATCATTCTCAATCCAGGAACAAATCATAAGGACCTCCTATCATTTATATATCTTGGTGATCTAATCACAAATGATAAGAGAGCAATCTCCTTTGTCACATAGTTAATTTGTACAACAACACCATGATCTGTACAAATAGTGACGCTATGGGTCATAATTGTCCAACAATCTCCCACTTGGCCTATACCCAGTCACTCGAGTGTCTTACACCAGAATTATGTACGGTTGGCTTAAACTGCTGAGAAAATGCTTTCGTCAGCGGATTTACATGATTATCATCTGATGCGATTTATTCGATCATCATATCGCCACGATGTATGATCCGAACGAATCAGATGAATATCGAAGTATATATCTGGATCATTAATGAGAACATTAATTCTTTAGCCTGTGTTGTAGCCTAGCTCAGCTGCTAACAGAACTATATCTAATCTAATTAGATTTGTTATCGACCCAAATGGCTTTTATTGTTGCCTCAGCTGCAGCAATAACCTGCATTTGTTGTTTATACGGTAACAGTATCTTGCTTGGAAGATTTCCAGCTCGTTGTTCCGTTATTCAAACTTTATAGTACCGTTATCACGACTTATAGTTGTTATCATGAAAGTCAAGCTTTCACCGATTATTATTATGGGAATATCATTTCCAAGAAATGACATATTATCATTATTTTACAGGACATTCACTGTCAGTGTGCTCCCACTAACCTCCTAATATACACAAGAATCATTTTTTCGTTTTGAATTAAATCATACACCATTATGATTACATAAAAAGATGATTCCTAGAACTTAATGCTTGCTTCAATCCATCTATGGATCAAATAACCTATAAACCAAGTTTGCTTGTTATGGTTTGACAAAACTATCAGGATGTTGTAAACATCCTCCGAAAGGTTTCCATTAAGGAAAGCGGTTTTGGCATTCAGCTGCCACATTTCATAAATGAAACATGCAGCATCAACAAGCATTATCCAAATGGATTTACCTTGGCAATAGATAAAAGGTTTCGTCGTAATCAACACAATGTTGATAACTCTACCTTTTCGCTACAAGCCTAGCTTAGTATGATAGTATGTTGCCATCCATGTATGTCTTCCTTGAAGACTTATATAGTACCGGTAGGCACAATGCCTTGCGGTACATCAACTAGTATCCAAACATAGTTGATAAACATGGAATCTATATCGGACATTATGACACTTTGCCATAATTGGGAGTCGATACCTTGTATCACTTCCTCATACGTAGTCAGTTGGTATACCTCAATAAGATTTACATCTTTATGAGGTTAGATCAGAAACCCATACCCCAGATTGTTTTCTGACTCTGTCCGACTTACGCAGTTCTTGTGTATTTGAAGATTATTGGTATAGTTTCATCCTTGATGAACTATCTGTGTTCCATTAAGGACTTGGTGCCTTGAACAGTATTACTCCGATTTTGATCGAGTTTTACTATCCTCCCCCACTTAACACTGTATATCGATATTCCTTTAAAGAAAACTGCATGGCGAGCAACAATTACATTGTTCTCTCGTGAGTTGTATAAGTACTATACTTATGGTATCCCTAGGATAACCGACAATTGGCACTTATCCAATTTAGGTTTTGGTTTGGTATCATCCAAACATATGCCTAGCATACCCAATTATCAGGAATGAGAAAACCCGGTTTATTTCCTATTCATATCTAATACGAAGTCTGTCAAACAGATTTTATGGAACCTTATTCAAAATAAGTTCTTGCACTATTTAAAGCTTATTCGTTGAAGGAAATGGTAGTTCAGAGCGACTCGTGATTAACCTTATCATGTCTAACAAAATTCGGTTAATCCTGTTCGGACAC
>SKCR01033654.1:0-212915 GCA_019454045.1 Zanthoxylum bungeanum | reverse complement strand
GAGAAATATGTGGCTGAGTAAGTTATTCCAAGATTAGTGCCCACTGCCATATTTGTCTCAATAGTAGAGTAATTGGTATTCCTATCAGAGATCACATGTCATGGAGTCACATGACGTATGTCCTACTTGAAAGTTAGGGCCTCCATAAGATTGATGTGACAAAATTTGGTCAACAGCTCTCTTTGGGAAGGGACCCTGCCAGATGGAACAGTATCGGAGCAGTTGAGTTGCAGGTTGTCACACCAACAAAACATGTAGCAGTGGCCAAAAAGTAGGAATGATGAGCTTTCGCTGATAGAGGTGGTTGAGCCAAGTGTCAGTATGACTATTTTCTGAGTGGTTGAGGAAAAGAAACATGGGGCAATGATGACAAAGTGACATGAGATAACATCATGGGCGGTGGAATATTGGATTTTGGAGCCTATATAAAAGTGTTGAAGTCTTAGATTCAGGGGTTGACTATTTTTTGCATCTCACAACTTTGAGAGAAATTGAGAGTTGAAGGGCTAGTGATAGAGAGAGAAAACAGGTTAGCACTCGACCACTTGAGAGAATTGTAATGTGATTTTTATAAGACCCGAGGTATTTACTTTTGTATTCTTGTATTCAACCCCCACTTATATCTCGAGTCGGTCTTGACCCCGAGCAAGTAATATGATACATCTATTTTCTCCTGTGGATGTAGGTTGGAGCCACCCTCCGCCGAACGACGTAAACTTTGTGTTTTCTTATCTGCTTGTTAAATTTATTTTTGGTTCCCTATATGATAAGTGTGGTTTATACCCACTTATTATGGCATTCTCAGCTTATTATTTTGTTATAATTCGAGATATTTAATATGATTTATAATTTATTTTATGTTTTATTTATAGGAGCATTAATATATGGATCGGGGAATAATTGCACGTGTTTTGGGAACTTTCGGGAAGACACAGGACACGCAGGCACCAAAGCGCCTCAAGCTTCTCATACAACTAGCGCCGCGGCGCTAGTTCCCCATACAAAATCCAGGAGCTTAAGCGCCGCGGCGCCCATTCATGGAGTAACATAGGGCGCCGAGGCGCCAATGAAGAGAGCCAGGCGCCGCGGCGCCCTAAATTGCCAATTCTCATACAAAATGCCGAGGATTATGCGCCGCGGCGTTGCTAGAAGACCTGACACGTCTCGGGAAAGTGATTTTAGGGTTTTTAATAATCCTAATGATACACAAAGACTCCCAGCTTCAACTATAAATATAACATTACATCCAACACTCAAGGGGAGGCTAATACACAGTACAAAACACAGAAACACATATTTTTAGAGATCCAAGGAGAGGATTGAAGAGCGACAGAGACAAAGGCTGTAATATCCGGAGAGGAAGAGATTCAATTCGGGTTTTATCTCCTTATTTCTTTCTTAAAACTCTAATGATTTCCATTAGATTCATGATTTGTGTATTATTGTTTTTATCTTTTGTCATGAATTTACTCCTTAATTTTGGAGAACGATTGTAATCTATGCTTAAACCTTGTATTTGTTTGTCAATTTTGTTATGAAGTTTTATTAATTTATTTATATTCTTTTGAGTTTAATGCTTCTTGATTGTTGGCCACAATTGAAGATGATGAATGTTTAGAATCTATCACTCGAGAGAGGGGATTTTGAATAGATATAGAGAATATAACCTAGGATTTTATAGAGTTCGAGAGAATCTGTAATCCTTTGAAGTCGTTAATATAGAATCACAAATCGTAATGAGTTGTTAACTATTGGATTTTTATAGAGATATCGAAATCTGTAGTTGATGATATTTTCACTCGGCACTCGAGAGAGGGAGTGGATAATTTCGGAGTCTTGACTTATAAACAATATAACCGAACAATGGTAATTGGCATAACAAATACATATGTGACAGCTATGAGAAATCAGGATCCAGAATCTCTATCGTATTAGTTCCTCCTATTTTATTATTTTTATATTTTATTTATATAATTAAATCTTTGTTAAATATTGTCTAAATAAAGTTAGGATTATCAATTGTAGTACTTAGTGCGAGTTGACGCAATCCCTGTGGGTTCGACACTCTTAACTCATTTATACTAAAACTTGACACCGTACACTTGCGGTACGATATAAAAATATCACAACAAGTTTTTGGCGCCGTTGCCGGGGATTGTTTGTTAATTCACATTAATACTACTACCAAGTAATTTTAGCTTTAATTTAGATTTTTATTTTTATTTTTATTTTTAGTTTATTTTTGTTTTGTATTTAATTTTTATTTTTATTTTGTTTATTGATTTTTATTTTTCTTTTGGTGCTTCAGTGAATGCGAAAAGCCACAAGTCTCGATTCGCTCCTGTTTGATCCTGAAATAGAAAGAACTGCGAGGAGACTAAGAAAAGAAAGGAAAATTGAAAAAGAAGCAATGGCAGCTGAAAACATAGAGAACAACCCACGCCATGTGGCAATCAGAGATCACTTCAAACCGGTCCTTGATAATATATGCTCTGGGATTGCCCATCAACCAATCAACGCCAACAGTTTTGAGTTAAAACCTGCATTGATCAACATGGTACAAAGGAATCAGTTTGGGGGTTCAGCTGTAGAGGATCCCAACTTGCACTTAAGGATGTTCCTGGAGATCGCAGATACCATAAAAGTAAATGGCGTGAGTAAAGAGGCTATCAGGCTACGCTTATTTTCATTCTCTTTACGGGATAAAGCGTGGGATTGGCTGCAATCAATACAGACAGGGAGTATCATGACATGGCAGGATATGGCCACAAAATTTCTTGAGAGATTCTTTCCACCAGCTAAATCAGCTCAATTGAGGGCAGAAATCAGTGTATTTAAGCAGCTGGAAACTGAGACTTTGTATGAAGCATGGGAGCGCTTTAAGGATTTACTACGAAGATGCCCACATCATGATTATGCAGATTGGGTCCAGATTCAGTTGTTCTATAATGGGTTAAATGGTCCGAATAGGACTGTGGTTGATGCAGCAGCTGGGGGAGCTCTATTCAGGAAATCAGCTGAGGAAGCGCGCAATTTATTGGAAGAAATGGCCATTAACCATTATCAATGGCCAAGTGAACGCGCTACGGTAACCAAAGTGGCTGGGATTTATGAAGTAGACCCTCTTGTGGCACTTACAGCTCAGATTTCCACCTTGGCCACTCAAGTAGCAGCCCTGACAAAACCACGAGTATCATCTATTGAATCAGCGGCAGCTACAAATATGCAGTTAGTGGAAGGAAACCCGAACATTGAACAAGTCCAATATGTTAACAATCGGAACTTCAACAGCTATAGAGGAAATCTTATGCCTAACCGTTATCATCCAAACCTGTCATATGCTAACACAGAGAATACTTTGCAACCTTCTTCTGGTTTTGACTATAAAAAGGATGAGCATAAATCTTCCTTAGAAGATTTCGTGAGCACGTTTGCTGCTAGTACTTCAGAGAGATTTGAGAAGACTGAGTCAAGGCTAAACAATATTGAGATACACATGGAAAATATGGAGGCTACAATGAAGTCTTTAGAAACACAAATTGGGCATATTGCATCCTCCATAACCAAGCAGCAGTAGGGGCATTTGAATAAACTGTCACAGCCGCCAAGCTATCTTTTTCATGTCAAAGCAGTCAGTGGATACAAAAGAAGAAGCTACCATGACCACAATTTGGGTGGTTGCGTCTGACTGAAGACGTTAAACTTAGCGCTAGCGGGGAGGCAACCCTTGCATTTCTTTTATCATTATTTTCTTTACTTTTTATTTTATTTTATTTTATTTTATTTTATTGTGTGCTATTTATTTATTTGCATGTTATTTATGCAGGTAGCATGAGACACACAAAGCCCGCGCAACCAAATTCTAACCAGCAAGAGTCTGATCAACTCCATGCACGGTAGTGTTGTTCCTTACTCTTGTTCTTTAAATTTTTATCTTACATTGAGGACAATGCAAATTTTAAGTTGGGGGTGTGTGCATGTTGCTTACTTGTTATTTAGTTGTTTAAATTTTGTTATTTAGTTATTTAATTTATAGAAAAAAAAAAAAAAAAATCATACCATACTGAGCACGAAATAAAGCAATTACAAAGCATAATTGAGATATCTAAGTTGGTTTGACCCATTGATTCTAATTTTTAAACGAAATCATTGAGTTGGCTTACTTAAGATCAAAGCTGTGATGAACCTTTACACACACACACCTTGAGTCTAGCTTAGATAATTTATTCGAGAATTTGGATTCGAGTTGCAATTGCGTACTTTGAAGATTCTTTGATTTCATTTATAAGCTTTCTTTGAGGAAAATTTTATGTGCAACTATCGGGACTATCTTTGGTTATTTGTTTAAATTTTTGCATGATTGTGTGTGAATGACGTTTGTGGGTGTCGTCACTGTAAGCCCTCACGAGACTATAACTCGTCCACTAGGGCCGCCTAGGGTTTAAAGGCTTGTTGCATATGCTAAATGCAATCGTGATCCCTACGAAAGTGACTTAGTTAATTTAGTAATTTTTATTTGTTATTTGAATTTAGTTTTTATTTTATCTTTTGCTCGGGACTAGCAAAACCTTAAGTTTGGGGGTATTTGATAAGTGTGGTTTATACCCACTTATTATGGCATTCTCAGCTTATTATTTTGTTATAATTCGAGATATTTAATATGATTTATAATTTATTTTATGTTTTATTTATAGGAGCATTAATATATGGATCGGGGAATAATTGCACGTGTTTTGGGAACTTTCGGGAAGACACAGGACACGCAGGCACCAAAGCGCCTCAAGCTTCTCATACAACTAGCGCCGCGGCGCTAGTTCCCCATACAAAATCCAGGAGCTTAAGCGCCGCGGCGCCCATTCATGGAGTAACATAGGGCGCCGAGGCGCCAATGAAGAGAGCCAGGCGCCGCGGCGCCCTAAATTGCCAATTCTCATACAAAATGCCGAGGATTATGCGCCGCGGCGTTGCTAGAAGACCTGACACGTCTCGGGAAAGTGATTTTAGGGTTTTTAATAATCCTAATGATACACAAAGACTCCCAGCTTCAACTATAAATATAACATTACATCCAACACTCAAGGGGAGGCTAATACACAGTACAAAACACAGAAACACATATTTTTAGAGATCCAAGGAGAGGATTGAAGAGCGACAGAGACAAAGGCTGTAATATCCGGAGAGGAAGAGATTCAATTCGGGTTTTATCTCCTTATTTCTTTCTTAAAACTCTAATGATTTCCATTAGATTCATGATTTGTGTATTATTGTTTTTATCTTTTGTCATGAATTTACTCCTTAATTTTGGAGAACGATTGTAATCTATGCTTAAACCTTGTATTTGTTTGTCAATTTTGTTATGAAGTTTTATTAATTTATTTATATTCTTTTGAGTTTAATGCTTCTTGATTGTTGGCCACAATTGAAGATGATGAATGTTTAGAATCTATCACTCGAGAGAGGGGATTTTGAATAGATATAGAGAATATAACCTAGGATTTTATAGAGTTCGAGAGAATCTGTAATCCTTTGAAGTCGTTAATATAGAATCACAAATCGTAATGAGTTGTAACTATTGGATTTTTATAGAGATATCGAAATCTGTAGTTGATGATATTTTCACTCGGCACTCGAGAGAGGGAGTGGATAATTTCGGAGTCTTGACTTATAAACAATATAACCGAACAATGGTAATTGGCATAACAAATACATATGTGACAGCTATGAGAAATCAGGATCCAGAATCTCTATCGTATTAGTTCCTCCTATTTTATTATTTTTATATTTTATTTATATAATTAAATCTTTGTTAAATATTGTCTAAATAAAGTTAGGATTATCAATTGTAGTACTTAGTGCGAGTTGACGCAATCCCTGTGGGTTCGACACTCTTAACTCATTTATACTAAAACTTGACACCGTACACTTGCGGTACGATATAAAAATATCACAACACTATATCCAATCAAATTTACTGCTGATGGAGGTTTATTGGAGGGGTTAATTCCCTATATTGCTATTCGAACGAGAAATAGCCGTCAATAGATATCTAGTAATTTTAGGGTTCAAAGTTAGTTTGCTGTCAGGATGTTAGAGTTGGGTTTTGCTTTCTTCAGCCTGTTTAAATGGCATTCGAATATCGTTTTACCTGTGAACTGTGTTTGACGACGTTCTTCCTTCTGTTAAGTTTTGGAAAGCCTAACTATATATTCTTTAGAGAGCTGACTGGATTAAAGCATACATTTTATACTTTTCTAAACCTCGAAAAAACCTATCTTGAGATCAAACGTAAACCTTTCATGGGATTTTTCAGTTGAAACATCAAAACACCAAAACAAATCCTTAAATCCTGCAAAGTTATGTTGAAAGACTATGAGAAGCGAGTTCGTTTGAAGGTTTCCTAGACTTGTAAAAAATTAATACAGTTATGTTGCCCAATTTAATTTGTTAAAAATTGATATGACTATGACAAAGTAATTGGATACATTACTTCTACGCGCAATCGTTCTAATAGGATATTGATGATTAGACTGGCAGAATATCCCCAATTTTAGTCGGGATTCGAGATCTCATATCGTCAATAAAAATTTCGATCGGGGTTTGGGGTGATTCTTTATTCTGGATAAAAATTTGAATCGTGATTTGGATTGATTTTTCATTCTGATTCAAAAATTATTTAGGATTTAAAATAATTTTTTCATCATAAATTATAATTGGGATAGACAAAGACAAACCCGAATATCATCTCTAGTGATGACGCGTCTTTGGGTACAAGTCCCTAAACACCTATACATGATTTGCTTATTGTGATTATTACGCTGGTCGTGTGGCACACTATTTTTTTTTACACGGCAACGACCTTTGTGCCTTGTGTGATCATGTGTTTACTTTCATATCATTACTTTTTTTTTTATACTACCGCAAAATCACCATTTCCGAGTTTAAGTGTGGTAGGTAAAACTCCTGACTGTCCAAGGTTCTTACAAAAAACACACTTCATATATTCGAACCTAAAACCTTAAAATAGATCCTGAATCCTACACCACCAAACCACACTCCTTGAGGATTTCAGATCATTACCTACTAAATCATTAATGCATATTTTTATTTACAAGTTATATATGTGTGTACCTGTTAGATTTTTTGAAAGTTGCATCATCGATGTTTTATAATAATAAGTATAAATGTGCTTATTAGTAACCATATAGAAGTTTTGTAAAACTAATTAGGGTGAATAATTTAATCCCTATTGAGCACAATAATTTTGCTCATCTCTTCATTTTCCCCATTCAAGTAGAATTTGGTGTAGTTAAGAGAAAGGGAATGAGGTTGATGTAAAGAATTATGCCCAAATTCTTTTCTGATTTGATTCGATTGCACAAATCAATTTGCGGAATATAAAGAACAAATAAGTAACGATCAATCACACAAAGAAACAAGCAAGATCTTTACCGTGGTTCGTCGAAAAAATCCCGACTACATTCACGTTGAACTCCGGAATAAGGAGCTCGCTGCACTAATCACTTTCAAGATTACTCAAGAATCTTGAATCCGTTTTACAAAATAATTTCCCAAAATCACTCAATAAACTCTAATCTCTAAAAGTGTCAATCTCTCAAATTACCAATTGAAGATTACACTAACTTGGACTAGGAACAAGGCTTAACACTTAGCCAAATAATAGGAGAAAATATGAGTAAACAATTAATGAAAAACTTAACTAATTCTCAACCTAAGCACCCTTTATATATGATGAGCAAATTGATGTAATTAGGACAACGTCAAGGATTGTGCCACGTGTCCCTTATCCAACGGCTGAATAAAGGCTTCACATTTTACAATCTCCACCTTGAAGCCAAACAACATCCATCACTCCCAACCATATACAAAGACACATTAAGGCCAAGATAGCACAACAAACTCACCTACTTCCATCATTGTTCATGTCGGCTGCAAGGTCAGCCAACCCCCACATGCAACAGCTTCATGCAGTGGGAGAGTTTGGTAGCAGTCACAATTTTTATCCCCATGTCAGATGAGTTATCTTCAGTTGGAACCTTCTTAATCTCAATCTTACCACTTGAGATGATTTCCCGCACAAAATGATACTTCACATCCACATGCTTGGTTCTCTCATGATGTACTGGATTCTTGCTCAAATGTATTGCACTCTGACTGTCAGAATACACAACTGTCTTACCCTGCAGCTGTTGTATTTCGGTTAAGATACCTTGAAGCCAAATAGCTTCCTTGAACACATCTGTTATGGCTATGTATCCAGCTTCGGTAGTTGAGAGTGTAACCAACGGTTGCAGACTTGACTTCCAGCTGATGCAATTTCCACCAAGTGTGAAATAGTAAGCTGTAGTTGACTTTCTCGAGTCTCTGTCACCTGCAAAATCAGAATCAACATACCCTACCAAGTCTAAAGCGTTAGATTTGTTAAAACATAAGCCATAATCAACAGTTGTATTTATGTATCTTAACAACCACTGTAAAGCACTCCAGTGTGCTCCACCTGAATTAGACATAAACCTACTCAATAAAGATACAGCTAAGACAAGTCAGGTCTAGTACTAATCATGGCATACATCACAGAACCTATAGCATTTGCATAAGGTACATTTTCCATTTTAATCACCTCAGACCTATTCGCAGGACTTTGTGACTTAGACAAAATAAAATGACTCGTAAGAGGCTGACTAACAGGTTTACAGCCACTTACCCCAAATCTAGATGCTACCTTTTGCAAATATGTGGACTGATGTATTTTAAGACAATTCTTACCTCTATCTCTATCAATGGTCATACCTAGGATTCTCTTTGCACTACCTAGGTCTTTCATGTCAAACTCACTATTCAACTGCTTCTTAAGATTGTTAATAGCATTCATTGATTTAGAGATTAGAAGCATGTCATCAACATACAATAACAAATACACGGGACATTTTTCATCAAGCATAAAATAGAAGCAACTATCATATTTACTCCTTATGAATCCAATACTAAGCACATATGTATCAAATATTTTATACCATTGCCTAGGTGACTGTTTAAGACCATATAAGGATTTATTAAGCAGACAAACATACTCAGGATGATTTTTATCTATAAAACCCGCAGGCTGAGACATGTAAATTTTCTCTTCTAATTCCCCATGTAGAAAATCAATTTTCACATCCAATTGTTCCAATTCAAGATTATACTGCACTACTAGAGCTAACATCATTCTAATAGTTTTAAATTTAACTACAGGTGAGAAAATTTCATTATAGTCTACCCCTTCCCGTTGTGTAAATCCTTTTGCTACAAGTCTGGCTTTAAACCTAACAGGGTCACTAGGCAGTAGTCCTTCTTTGACCTTAAACAGCCACTTACACTCAACCAACTTCTGGTTTTTAGGTTTAGGAACAAAAGTCAAAGTTTGGTTTTTCCTAAGAGAAGACATCTCATCTTCCATAGCCGCTTCCCATTCAAGCTTATGGGTAGACTTTAATGCCTCTCCTAAGCTAGCAGGCTCAATCCCATTAATTTAATGACTTGATATTAATGCACAGAAATACAAATCATTGGTTGAGTAATCATACCTGGTAGGAGGCCTTACCTGCCTCCTACTTCTGTCTCTTGCTAGCTGATAGTTAGCCAATGTGTCTTGTGGTGTTTCATCATGCTGCTCAGTTTGATCCAGTCGATCTACTGTGTCCTCTTCACTTTGTTCTTGTATATCTGCTACTTAATTTTTTTTTCCTCCGGGTTATCTCTCCTAGGTTGAGAGTCCTCAGATGTCTTCGTGCCTGACATGTCACCAACTTGATCAGTGGTCCTTGATGTCCCTGGCTCCACCTGCATCTGAGCTCCACCTGCAAGATCAAAATCTGCTAGATCATTTTCTAAGGCACCTGTATTCTTGTTAGTAGATTTACATGGAAAACAAAGTTCATTGAATATAACATCCCGACTAACTATGACTTTGACTCCAGGTGACTCCCTTTCCCATAACCTATACCCTTTTGTCCATTCTTGATATCATAATAAAACACACTTGATTGACCTCGGTTCAAGTTTACCTATGGACTGGTGAGCATAAGCTTCACAGCCAAACACTCTAAGGTGGGCAAGCTTCTGAGCCCTACCAGACCAGATTTCTTCAGGTGTCTTAAACTGAACGGAACTATTTGGGCTCAGGTTAACTAAATGAGTAGCAGTATTGAGGGCCTCACCCCAAAAGGGCCTAGGAAGTTCGGAAGAAAAAAAAGACATCTGATCTTTTCTAATATGGTTTTATTCATTCTTTCCGCAGCTCCATTCTGTTGAGGGGTGTGTCTCACAGTCCTATGTCTCAGGATACCCTCACTAGTACAGTATTGATCAAACTCAGTATTACAAAATTCTAAGCCATTGTTTGTTCTCACGACTTTTACTTTGTTACTAGTTTGATTTTCTACTAACACTTTCCATTCTTTAAATTTAGTCAAAGTTTCATCCTTTGATTTTAGTAAGAATGTCTATACCTTCCTACTGTAGTCATCAACAATAGAGAGAAAATATTTCTTACCCCCATGAGTCTGGACCTTTGCTGGTCCCCACAGATCACAATGTAGATACTCCAGACTCGCATTTGACAAGTGAATTCCAGTTGGGAAGCTCTGTCTGTGCTGTTTGCCCAACACACAGATCTCACAAAACTCAAGTGGCTTCAACTGATCCTTTCCAAATTGTCCCTGCATGCTGAGTACCTGCATTCATTTCTGGCCTATGTGGCCAAGTCTCAAGTGCCATATATTAGTCATATCAACATTAGAATTTAAAGCATAAATGGGTTTTTCCGAGAATACATGTTGTCCATTTAGAACATACAATCCGTTTCTTTTTATACCAGTTAGGATTAGTTTCTTACCCTTAGATATGTGCATTTTCCCTTGGTGGGCTTTATATGTAAAACCTAATTCATCTAGTGTTCCTAGTGATATCAGGTTTCGTTTCAAGTCAGGTACATATCTAACGTCAGTAAGTATCCTAACTTTACCATCATGAAGTTTAAGTGTTATGTCCTCAACTCCATGTATCGTACAAGTATTGTCATTACCCATATACACAGTGCCTTGGTCAAAATTTCTAAAGTTGACAAACCAGTCCCTATACGGACTCATGTGAAAGGAACACCCGAAGTCCAGAATCCATTCTCTACTAATGTGATCACTGGACACAGTCAATGCCTCAGATAGGCACATCGACCCCTTTTCGGCAGCCACAGTAGCGCTGCCTTCATTTTTCTGTTCCCTGATGAACTTATAATAGTTCCTTTTAAGGTGTCATATCTTCCCACAATGATAGCACTTCTTCCCACTGTCTTTATTCTTATCATGTTTATTCTTTTTCTTCCCTTTAGGTTCTTGGTTATTAGTCTGATGATTATTCGGACCATTATATTTCCTTTCATTTTTACCTTTCACGAATAAGTTCGCTCCTCATCTCCTACTGGTTCTAAGTTCTAACTCTCTAGCCCTTATACCAGATATTACCAAGTCTAGCCTAGGTACAACTCATGTGTACTGCAGAGAGTTCTTAACGACACTATATTCTTCAGGCAGTGCATTTAATAGAATCATAGCTTCGCTAGAGTCTCCTAAAGTTTGGTCAGTTCCTTTAAGGATTTGAGTCATTTTCGTGAATTCATCCAAATTATCAGAACACTAAATTTGGAGCAGAAATAACAGAATAAAGAGATTCGAGTTTACCCCAGAGTTGAATGGCTGTGTCCATTCCATCAACCTTTCTGATGACTGAGTCTCCCAAGTGGAGGAAGATCAAGTTGTAGTCCTCTTCCAGGATTTCGTCTTTTGTGTCCTTTTCCATCTTTGGCCATTTTTCTGGATCGTGTACCAATGCCAGGGCTACCTTATGGTGAGATAGCAAAACCCTCATTTTTTTCTTCCAAGTGGTGAAATCCCTTTTTCCGTCAAATATTCCAATGTCGAGTCTCATAGTCGACATTTTATTTCTTTTAACCCACACAACAATTTTGGTGATCACACGGCAATTGCTCACCCAAATCAGCCCAAACAACAGTCGTCTTTACTCTCGGTAATTACTCACCCAAACACCAATTTGGCAGTCACACTCGGCAATGGCTCCACAAAATCCTAATCACCTAACGACTAAGGATCCTAATTACCGAGACTTTCAATTTGGCAACACAGTGCCTTAACCACTCAATTCGGCAACACAAGGTCTGTAACAGTTTCACACCCAGAAACAGTTTGATTTCAACTCAAATGCCCAAGCCAATTTGACGCAAGATATTTTTTTCCAATAAGCCAGGAGTCTATTCGACAACAACATGGGACCGTGATTCAAATCTTGAGTCTTGGTCTAGGATCGGCTTACACCCAGTGACCTGTTCGTCACTTTCAGGGAGCTTATTCGTCTGTTCGGCTACTTCAGAGTTTTTGATTCGGATGTATTAGGGTTTTTATTCGGCTGTGGTGGAACCCAGAAGCTTGGTTTAATAAACTCAGGTCTTGATTGTCGGCAGCCCTGGAGTTCTTTGGCAACCCACAAAACGTGACTATAACAAACTCAGATCTTGATTGTCTGTAATCTTGGTCTCGGCAGGTCTGTTCTTCGTCTGGTTGCAGATCAGTTCTTGGTCTCGGCAGGTCTGTTCTTCGTCTGGTTGCAGATCAGTTCTTGGTCTCGGCAGGTCCGTTCTTCTTTTCGGCTGACCCTTCTGGTTCCTGGCTTTCTTGGTTTTGTTTTGGGCAGTAATGATCGATTTTGCCCTTAGGGTTTTTGCTTGGCCAAATAAAAGGGACTGGATCTTCGGCTTCGATCTTGGTCTCCGATTCTTCAATTCGGTCACTGCAATTAAAGGCTCTGATACCACTGTAAAGAATTATGCCCAAATTCTTTTCTGATTTGATTCGATTGCACAAATCAATTTGCGGAATATAAAGTACAAATAAGTAACGATCATTCACACCAAGAAACAAGCAAGATTTTTACCGTGGTTCCCCGGAAAAATCCCGACTACATCCACGTTGAACTCCGGAATAAGGAGCTCGCTGCACTAATCACTTTCAAGATTACTCAAGAATCTTGAATCCGTTTTACAAAATAATTTCCCCAAATCACTCAATAAACCCTAATCTCTAAAAGTGTCAATCTCTCAAATTACCAATTGAAGATTACACTAACTTGGACTATGAACAAGGCTTAACACTTAGCCAAATAATAGGAGAAAATATGAGTAAACAATTAATGAAAAACTTAACTAATTCTCAACCTAAGCACCCTTTATATATGATGAGCAAATTGATGTAATTAGGATAACGGCAAGGATTGCGCCACGTGTCCCTTATCCAACGGCTGAATAAAGGCTTCACATTTTACAGTTGACTTATCTAAGATTTTGGATCATGTCTAATGAACCCTTTTGGCAACTCGATTTTTAGGTATGTGTTTGGAGATTATTTTGATATGTTCACTGCTAGACCCCGACAATTATTTTTATGGTGTGTGTTTTGTATTCAAATTTTAGGAAATGATACTTTTTGCCTGAACGGACATCCCGAATGGTTTGCATTTTACTTGTTCAGACAACTATTCGAAATTTACCAGTTCAGACAAAATAACAAAACTCTGTGAGGTGTGGTTATCAGGACCAGCTAAATTATTTATGTTATAGTGCTGCTTAGCTTCATGATCAATGAAGTGTGATTTATGGTTATATGCTTATCTGGGTGTATTTAGAAACAAATCTTAAGTTTCTAAACAACAAAGAAGTTTACTGTAACTGGTCTTTTGAGAATGTTCTGGGTTGGGCCCAGTCGAAAAATTTAACACTTTCTTGCACCCCCGATTTTTTGACATAAATAAAAACTAGTTAAAGCATTAATTATCTTAATCTATGTATATTGTACAATTTTCAATCCACAATTCCTACCCTTTTTTTTTTTTTTTTTTTTATACTAGCACAAGGTCTGCAACTTACTCGAGATGGATACATTGACATTCATTCAATTTATTATATTTTTTTTTATCAATACATGTGTTTAATATTGTTAAAATAAATTGATGAATTCTTTGTGGTGATATAATCGAGTAAGATATAGTCTTTTCAAACGAAAATATGAAAAAACCACTTATAAAATTCTAGAACCGTGGTCAAGTTGTATATTAAAATCATGCTAAAATAATTTTTTTGATTATGCATAGCGTTGGGGCTAAAAGTATCATGGTTTATAAACTTGTTGGAGTTTTCATGGCTTAGATTAAATTTTAGTTAGGGTTTTTATTTATTTGATTATATTATTTAATTAATATTTTTAAAAAAAAAATAATAATGGATTTTAAGTGATAATATCGATTTTTTTTAATAAGAAAAAAAATATGTTTACTTTAAATTATCTATGAAATTAATATATCCCATCATTTTCACATTCATTTTTAAGGGTAGGAGTAGATCCGGCCACGGTTCCGGAACGAAACCGAACTTGTTCAGTTCAGTATCCTAGCCTAACCGAATAGAACCAGACGTTTTAATCGGTTCCACAGTTCCAACTGGAACCGTATGTTTCCGGTTGGAACCGTTGGGCCAAGCAGCAGGGAGCAACGTCTCCCTGTTGCCTTTAATTTATTAATTAATTATTTTTTTATAAAATATAATTACTAAATTACCCTTAATAATATTAATAAAACGACTAGTTTTATGGGCAATTTAGGTATCATAAAAATAATCCAAAAATGTATAAATAAGGGTTATTCTTCATTTTTTTCAACAAACAAATTCTAAATTCTCTCAATTTCTTTAATTCTCTCATTTTCAATTCTCCCATCTTCAATTTCTCTTATTGATTTAATTTTACAATTCTTCAATATTAACAAAAAAAATGGCAAACTCATATGCAAACACCATGTCAAATGTCTCAACCCAAAAGAACGACCAAAGTATCGGTAAACGAAGAAGATAAGTTAAGTCTCAATCTTTCATATTTTCAAAATTCATTTTCATTTAGTCGAGACTGAAAATTAAGGTCCAAGAGCAATATGCAACAGCATGTGTGGATGATTTGAGCAAGAAAATATTCATTACATTCAATCACTTTGGAAGCAATAACATTTGTGGATGATTGGACTTGATCTGATATGAAGCAATAAGAAGATGCCCCCGATGATTTTGAAGACTTGTTCGAATGCATCTGCAAGTGCAAGCGGAGCGGGACTGAATGATCAACAATAAGCACAGATAATGAGGATGAGTAAATAATTATGATGGGGAACTATCTAAAAAATGTATAGAATTACGTGAGTTTTGATTCCTCTCACCTCTAGAGGATACGTAGACAACTTAAGTTTTTAAAAATTTAAGTTCAAGCTCTTTTATTTTATTTTTAATTTAAGTTTTTAATTAAATGTAATATAAAATCAAATTAATAATTTCAAATAAATTTGAAATCCCATTTTTGTTTTTTAAAAAATTTAAATTTAAAATTTAAATTAATTAAAAAACCGGAACCGAACCAGAACCGTCCGATTAGGTTTTAATTCATGGTTCCATGCTTAATCGAATAGTTCAGTTCCAGTTCGGAACCGAATCGAACCGGTGGCTAGGTCTAGGTAAGGGTGTGTAAACCTAATCTGACCCGTGCAAATTGTGTTCGAGTTGGGAAATTTGTCTCAACCCAATGGGTTAGTTATGGTCAACTTGCAATCCACAAATGTTAATTATTTTTTTTCATAGTTTAATTTTTACAAATGTAATATATATTTTTTAAACTTATATGATTGAATTTTATATTTTAATCTTTTTCCTTCATATCATATGCTTATTTATTTTGAATGTGAATTATTAAAATATTTGAATTTTTTAGAAATAAAAAAACAAAAATCATCCCAACCCGCAACTTGCGCAAGTTGTTCAAGTTATGCGGGTAGAGTTAGTTGGAAAAATTCCAACCTGCACTGTTTGTAGATTGTGTGGACTAAGTCTCAACCCAACCTAATATGACTTGTACATACCCCTACCGAGGGGTGTATAAATTTTTACCCTACCAAACCTGATCTGTGCGGGTTTATAATATAAAAAATATTTATAAGTTGATCCGACATATCCACGTAATATGAGTAAGATCATTAATTTTAATTTAAGAAATCGAGTCGACCAAATTATATCCGAGATTATGAATATTTATGAATCTATACCTATAACTATAACTTTATCTTGAGAATTACCTCAAATAATTATTATTTTTAAATTTTATGATTCTCCTCTTTATTTTTTGGGTTGCTCATTAATCTTTTCTCTTGACCCGATCAGTATGGGTTGAAAAAAAACCTGACTCGACCTGTCCCGCGAAATCAACATCCTACTTATTTCTTAGTAATAGTATTATGGGTTGTGCCTTCTACGTAAACCGAACAACAACCTCCTATTTAGTCTCTATTCTTAAGTGCTCCAATTTGCATGTTCTTTAATTTAAATTAACTATAAACGTCACCGTCTTAATTCCATAATCAACAACTTAATGATGCTTTCAAAAGCACTTAATTTTTTTAGTGAATTAAACATAAAAAATTAAGTTGATTCTCTTATAATCAGACAATTATGTAAACCATCACAGCCGTCTTTTAGTATTCTAATTAATTATTCAAGTCATTGGTTTATTATTTTTATTCAGTGATGGATCTGAGGCAGTGACATCACTGGCCTTCAGTTTTGACTTATTTATAATTGCTTCTTAACTGTATTTATTAACATTTTCACTTGCGCCAATGACGTGTGCCAAAGAGAGCATGGAATCATGGCAGGAGTTTTTTAAGCATGTCGTCCTCGATAAAAGAGATTTTTTTCTTTTATGGGCTCCTTTGTTACAAGAATTATTAATTCTTTTAAATTTAGGATTATAATTTTAGTCCAAATTTAAGACTTGTGTAAATTGTCTATCACTTGTGTGTGGAAATAGATTAAAATTAAACAAAATATTTTTTAATATAAAAATGAACAAAAGATTGCTAATTAATGAGAGATTTGTGTGCGACAAAAGTATACATGATGTGATATATCTGTCTAAAATATAAATATATATAAAATTTAAAATTAACCATTCACATTGAAAAAAATTAACCATTCATATTAAATTTAAAACTAACCATTCACATTGAAAAAAGAAATTATTAATTATCACATATATAATTTGAATGCGAATATTAGCCCGTGTCATGTAAGATTTTCTCCTAATAAAGAGACATGAGATTTGAAATTATCTCTCCACGTGGAAGCTAATTAGACAATCTGCTAGTGTTAGAGGGCAAGAAGCACTTTGGGAAATAAGTAGAAATCATTCCCGGCCTCATTTTATTTTATAATTATTTTACCTAGTCTATAATCTAACTCGAAGGTTATGGCTATTAGCAAAGTCCAATTTAGAGGATTATGGAATTTAAGTTTCGTAATCCCTTGTTATTGTCAAAATTAAACAAAAGTGCTTTTGGGTTTTGGGTTTTGTTTTTCTAAACTTGCATAATAACACAAACTAGCTTACAAAAAAAAAAAAAAAAAAAAAAAAAAAAATTACTGTATGTATTTGACTGTCATACGCTTATTATTGTGACAAACAGAATCTTGATGAATCTTGAATAACTTATTACCTGATCTGAACAGAAAAAACAAACAAAAAATTTGATAGGAAGAATAAATAGAATTGTTGACGGATGATTTTCGTTTCAGGGGTAGTTTCGAGATAACCCTCCCGAGACAACTTTTCCTCAACCTTGAATTTGTTTGATTATGGGGAGACCAAAGACAAATTTAGTAAAAGGCCGGAAAAACACACAAGTTGACAAGAGAGTTTTAACGTGGTTCGGCGGAGCAGATCCAGCCTACGTCCATGGGCACAAAATGAGATGTTTCTTTTATTCACAAAACCAGCTCGGCCGACCTGTTTGCACGGAGGGCCTAGTGGAATCCGATATGTTTCGCTTAGGATGTTTTACAAGTAATACTCATATTCTTTTTGTTACAAGTTTTCTCCCTCCTTACAAATGAATTCAACATCTCTTTATATACTCAAGTATTACAACACTGTTCCTCCAACTTTATGACGCCGCCCTGCAGGTCTGCGGGTTTCAAGTGATTTGACAGGTTCTCTTCCCCAATCTGTCATCGCCGAAAGCAAAGCCTGCCGCCTGACGGTCTGTCACATCACTCTGTTTATCTTCTGCCACGCGCAATATACTGGATCCAGCCTGTAAAGATCATTCATATAGTAACACATATCAGAGATGCCCTGATCACACATCGGTCTCCAAATGATCAGCCAGATGGTTAACCGTACTACCCAAATTGATCTCGGCCCGACCTAAAATGTCCGAGCTCTTTTTCCGTGGAACTAAAGGTGAAACAGAACTGAACTGAGCTACCGGGCTCCTGCTATGGTCGGTCTGAACTGTCCTGAACTGTCCAACCCATCTTCTGTGGTCAGTCTCTACTCTGATGTGGTCGGTCTCTGAATCTGTATCATACTGTGTGCTCTGGTCGGCCAGATCGGGAAAACTGTGTCCGGACTCTCTCTGGCCGAGTAATAACCCAAACCCTCTGAACACTTGACCCTCTAAAAGGGAAAATCTCATCTCTGCCCTTGTCGAACTGTTCAAAGTACTCGTCACAAAAAAAGTACTCGTCACAAAAAATATCAGCAACCTCCGTCCCCTAGTTCTCGGTATTAACGAGTTAGCGAGTTGATGCCGGGAACTGTAAAAAGTTGGTGTGCTGATCAACCGGTCGGTGGTCGCTCTAGGAATAACAGAGAAAACTGCCTCTGCTGCCAATCAGGTATTCCCTTGCCATCTTCATGTGCTCGGTCACTGATGATTCTGATGCTCATCCAAATGATTCTCTGACTTGAAGCAAATTCCTATTTACCCTTCTAGTAGCCGTCCCAACAGAAGACGAAGCTCCTCCTGTCGTCCAGACAAAAACTGACATCCCTTTTGCCGAGCCTAAATCAGTGATCATGCCTCCCGGACCAGATAAAGATAAACATGCTGCCCAATTTCCTCTTCTGATGCTTATATCTGAATGCTTCATTTCATGTCTTCCATACTCAGCATGATTCCAAATTTTTACTTGCTAACTCGTTCTTCCAAATCTGAATGTGAGAAGAGATCCTGATCCCGACCAATCTCGAATCCGGCCATGAGGGGATAGTCTGTCCCCGAGTTGAAATCAAATGCATTCGGTGTGACGTAACCCGACCCCGAGCTGAGAAGAACATTTGGCTCTGAGGGAATGTTACGTCCATAGACCAATGAGATTGACTCGGTGGGATGTAGCCCGACCCCGAGCTGAGAAGAACACTTGGCTCTAGGGTAATGTTACGTCCCCAAACCAAAAAGATTGATTCAGTGGGATGTAGCCCGACCCCGAGCTGATGGAATAGTGCAGCCTCAGCGGAATGAGTCCAGCCCCGAGCTGACGGAACAAAACAGACTCGGCGAAATAAATCCAGCCTTAAGCTGGTGGAACAATACAGGCTCGGCGGAACGAATTCTGCCCCGAGCTGAAGGAACAATGCAGACTCGATGGAACGAATCCAACCCCGAGCTGGTGGAGCAATACAGACTCGGCGGAACGAATCCAGCCCCGAGATGGTGGAACAATACAGACTCGACGAAATAAATCCAACCCCGAGCTGGTGGAACAATACAGACTAGGCGGAACGAATCCAGCCCCGAGCTGGTGGAACAATGCAGACTCGGCGGAACGAATCCAGGCCCGAGCTGGTGAAACATTTGAGACTTACACGAGGGAAGATTTTCAACCTCTGAGGCTCTGCGGATCCTGGCGTGGGCGTCCATATGCCAGACATCAGCGAAAAATAGAAATTAGAACAAAACAAAGTTAACAAAAGTGGAGGTGACTTAGCACATACTCCACACAAATTCAAGAGAAAAACAACAACTCGGGTGCTCCGAGGCAGCGTCCTGCACGAGGCCTCCCAAAACAAAATTCTGAACCTTACAATTCAGTGTCCCGGCTAACCAGGCTACGAATACGCCGATCCGGGGCGGTCAGGCAAATCCTCACGGGGGAGGAAGACACCCGTGTGTGCCCTCCCTGGGTGGTTCTCAAGGGGACTCACCAACCGACTCGTAGGGGAAGAAACCTCCCTAGGTCCGGTTTACTCGAGACTCCTGCAATCAAGGGTGTCAATCAAGGGGACTCACCAGAGGAAGAAACCTCCCTGCAAACTGATACTGATATGTGCCACGGGCTTGGTGCCCTTCCCAACCACCGATCACCACTTCGCATCGAGCACATTCAAAGAATATTGAAAATAACTTTCGCATTTTATTAACAAACAAATAAGATAGACATGTTTCTTAAAAAAAAGGAGAGTTTTATTCATATTCAAAGGACCTGCTGCCCTTCTTACAACTCTTTGCGGGTCATTTCAAGAGAGGCTTTTACAATATTTTTCTAGTTCTTGCTTCGTAGTCCGATCACAGCTTCTAGTCTGAACTCCATTCTACAGCTCAATGAGGAGAGCTATTGCCGACCTTCTCTCTCATTGCGATCTCTTTCCCTTTTCCATTCTGACCAGCTTCCGCTCGCTCCCTTTCTTTTTCATTCAACCTTTCTTTCATTTTCCCAAACCACTCTGCTGCTGAACTCTCCAACGACCCTTGATTTCCACCTTCTACCATCGTCTTACTACGTAAGTTTCTTCTTGTTCTTTCCCCACAGACGGTGCCAACTGTTGACAGATGATTTTCATCCCATGGGCAATTTCGAGATAACCCTCCCGAGATAACCTTCCCACAACCTTGAATTTGTTTGGTTATGGGGAGACCAAATGCAAATTTAGCAAAAGGCCGGAAAAACACACAAGTTGACAATAGAGTTTTAACGTGGTTCGGTGAAGCAGATCCAGCCTACGTCCACATGTACAAAATGAGATGTTTCTTTTATTCGCAAAACCAGCTCGGCCGACCTGTTTACACGGAGGGCCTAGTGGAATCCGAGATGTTTCGTTTATGATGTTTTACAAGTAATACTCATATTCTTTTTGTTACAAGTTTTCTCCCTCCTTACAAATGAATTCAACTTCTCTTTATATACTCAGGGATTACAACAATGTTCCTCCAACTTTATGACGCCAGCCCTGCAGGTCTGCGGGTTTCAAGTGATTTGACAGGTTCTCTTCCCCAATCTGCCATCGCCGAAAGCAAAGCCTGTCACCTGACGGTCTGTCACATCACTCTGTTTATCTTCTGCCACACGTAATATACTGGATCCAGCCTGTAAAGATCTTTCGTACAGTAACACATATCAGAGATGCCCTGATCACACATCGGTCTCCAAATGATCGGCCAAATGGTTAACCGGACTACCCAAACTGATCTCGGCCCGACCTAAAACGTCCGAGCTCTTTTTTCGTGGTACTGAAGATGAAACATAACTGAACTGAGGTACCGGGCTTCTGCTGTGGTCGGTCTAAACTGTCCTGAACTTTCCGACCCATCTTCTGTGGTCGGTCTCTACTCTGATGTGTTCGGTCTGTGAATCTGTATCATACTGTGTGCTCTGGTCGGTCAATCCGAAAAATTATGTTCGGACTCTCTCTCTGGCTGAGGAATAACCCCAATCCTCTGAATACTTGACCCTCTAAAAGGGAAAATCTCATCTCTACCCTTGTCGAATTGTTCAAAGTACTCGTCACAAAAAAACACCATCAACCTCTGTCCCCTAGTTCTCGGTATCAACGAGTTAGCGAGTTGATGCCGGGAACTATAAAAAGATGGTGTGCTGATCAACCGGTCAGTGGTCGCTCCAGGAACCACAGAGAAAACTGCCTCTGCTCCAATCAGGTCTTCCCGTGCCATCTTCATGTGCTCAGTCACTGAGGATTCTGATGCCCATCCAAATGATTTTCTGACTTGAACAAAATTCCTCATTTACCCTTATGGTAGCCATCCTAACAGAAGACGAAGCTCCTCCTGTCGTCCAGATAAAAACTGACATCCCTTCTACCGAGCCTATATCAGAGATCATGCCTCCCGGACCAGATAAAGATAAACATGCTGCCCAATTTCCTCTTCTGATGCTTATCTCTGAATGATTCATTTCCTGTCTTCCATACTCAGCATGATTCCAAATTTTAACTTGCTAACTCGTTTCTGATCCCGAACAATCTCGAATCCGGCCATGATGGGATAGTTATCCCCGAGTTGAAATCAAATGCATTCGGTGGGACGTAATCCGACCCCGAGCTGAGAAGAACACTTGGCTCTGGGGGATGTTACGTCCCCAGACCAATGAGATTGACTCGGTGGGATGTAGCCCGACCCCGAGCTGAGAAGAACACTTGGCTCTGGGGGAATATTATGTCCCTAGACCAAAAAGATGGACTCGGTGGGATGTAACCCGACCCCGAGCTGATGGAACAGTGCAGCCTCGACGGAACGAGTCCAGTCCCGAGCTGACACAATAAAACAGACTCGGCGGAATGAATCCAGCCCCGAGCTGGTGGAACAATACAGGCTCGACGGAACGAATCCAGCCCCGAGCTGGTGGAACAAAGCATCGGCAGAACGATCCAGCCCCGAGCCGAATGAACAATGCAGACTCGACGGAATGAATCCAACCCCGAGCTAGTGGAGCAATACAGACTCGACGGAATGAATCCAGCCCCGAGATGGTGGAACAATACAGACTCGCAGAACGAATCCAGCCCCGAGCTGGTGGAACAATACAGACTCGGCGGAACGAATCCAGCCCCGAGCTGGTGGAACAATACAGACTCGGCGGAACGAATCCAGCCCCGAGCTGGTGGAACATTTGAGACTTACACGAGGGAAGATTTTCAACCTCTGAGGCTCTGCGGATCCTGGCATGGGCGTCCCCATGCCAGACATCAGCGAAAAACAGAAATTGGAACAAAGCAAAGTTAACAAAAGTGGAGGTGACTTAGCACATACTCCACACAAATTCAAGAGAAAAACAACAACTCGGGTGCTCCGTGGCAGCGTCCTGCCCGAGGCCTCCCAAAACACAATTCTGAACCTTACAATTTAGTGTCCCGGCTAACCAGGCTACAGATACGTCGATCCAGACGGTCAGGGAAATCCCCACGGGGGAGGAAGACACTCCGTGTGTGCCCTCCCTGGGTGGTTCTCAAGGGGACTCACCAGCTGACTCGTAGTGGAAGAAACCTCCATAGGTCCGGTTTACTCGAGACTCCTGCAATCAAGAGCGCCATTCGGCCATACCCAAGCCAGGTGGTCTGATGGTACTCAATGGGACTCACCAACCAACTCGCAAGGAAGAAATCTCATTGGGTCCGGTTTACCCGAGACTCCTGCAATCAAGGGGACCATTCGACCGTACCCAAGCCAGGTGGTCTGATGGTACTCAACGGGACTATCCAGCCAACTCTCAGGGGAAGAAACCTCCATGTGTCCGGTTTACTCGGGAGCATGATGGTCATAGAAGCAATTAAGCCATCCCCATGCCATACTCTCCGACAGTCTTCAACGGGATTCACCAGCCGACCCGCAGGGGAAAAACATCCATGGGTCCGGTTTACCCGAGATATTCCTCAAAGATGCGAGCCATGGGGTAATAACGCTCCAGCCTTTGGGGTTTGATAATGACACCCGAGAGTGGTGTGCCACAAGGGGTTTGAGTGTTTCCCACTTGTGCCCCACCCCTTGATGCGTTCTGGATCCTCAAAGGTGAAAGGAATCAGGTCGGAACACTTCCACCCGGGGGTTTGATAATGACACACGGGATTGGCGTGCCACGGGCTTGGTGCCCTTCCCGACCACCGATCATCCCTTCGCATCGAGCACATCCAAAGAATATTGAAAATAACTTTCGTATTTTATTAACAAACAAGTAAGATAGACAAGTTTTTTTAAAAAAAGAGATTTTTATTCATATTCAAAGGACCTGTTGCCCTTCTAAAAACTCTTTGCGGGTCATTTCAAGAGAGGCTTTTACAATACTTTTCTGGTTCTTGCTTCGTAGTCCGATCACAGCTTATAGTCTGAACTATATTCTACAGCTCAATGATGAGATCTATTGCCGACCTTCTCTCTCCTTGCGATCCCTTTCTCTTTTCCGTTCTGACTAGCTTCCGCTCGCTCCTTTCTCTTTCATCCAACCTTTCTTTCATTTTCCCAAACCACTCTGCTGCTGAACTCTCCAACGACCCCTGATTTCCACATTCTACCATCGTCTTACTATGTAAGTTGCTTCTTGTTCTTCCCCACAGACGGCGCCAACTGTTGACGGATGATTTTCGTCCCAGGGGCAGTTTCGAGATAACCCTCCCGAGACAACCTTCCATCAACCTTGAATTTATTTGGTTATGGGAGACCAAAGGCAAATTTAGTAAAAGGCCGGAAAAACACACAAGTTGACAAGAGAGTTTTAACGTTGTTCGGCAGAGCAGATCCAACCTACGTCCACAGGCACAAAATAAGATGTTTCTTTTATTCACAAAACCAGCTTGTCCGACCTGTTTTCACGGAGGGCCTAGTGGAATCCGAGCCGTTTCGCTTAGGATGATTTACAAGTAATACTCATATTCTTTTTGTTACACGTTTTCTCCCTCCTTACAAATGAATTCAACTTCTCTTTATATACTCAGGGATTACAACACTGTTCCTCAAACTTTATGACGTCAGCCCTGTAGGTCTACGGGTTTCAAGTGATTTGACAGGTTCTCTTCCCCAATCTGCCATCACCGAAAGAAAAGCCTGCCGCCTGACGGTCTGTCACATCACTCTCTCTCTGGCCGAGGAATAACCCAAACCCTCTGAACACTTGACCCTCTAAAAGAGAAAATCTCATCTCTGCCCTTACCGAACTGTTCAAAGTACTCGTCACAAAAAACCCCATCAACAAGAATGATCAAAGAGAAAACCAAAAATAGAATAAGGAAATTAAAGTTTTTGTTTGAATAGAAAGATTCACGCTCTTTTTATTTCACAAGGATTTTATACAAGGGCCATGAAATGAATTACATCACAATAAAGCTCACTGTCTCATTGCTTATATATGACTCAAATCTTATTAGCTTAAGATGTTGGAGTTAGTGCTTGGAGCGACAATCCGAATAATGTATTGTATATTATATTTTATATTTATTAATAAAATAACTATATTTTCATTTAAAACTGTATTAATGGTAATGTCATTATGCATATTAGATTGATGTATAAATATGCTGAAAATGACATCCTTATAATAGTCATGTAGTAATACTGGACACTGGGTGGTCCGACATTAAGATATTATTACTATTATAAACTATTCTTAAAGTAAATATTCCTAGTCGTTGGTTTTGGAATACAGTCGAATTCCTATAACCTAGAAGACTAACACATGTCGTATATTGGAATTGGAGTTCCAATGGTTTAACTTGATACACCATGAGTAAGGGAAGCTCGTATAGACATGTGGGTATTCGTTGGAACGAGTACTGAATGACTGACAAGTGATTCCTAATAGTTGGAAGTACACACCATCGTCAATAGGAATCTCCTCGAGTCGAGTAGCATATATGATCCTTTGACTATATGATATCATTGATTTTGGGTGTGATCCCTCACACTTTGATGCCATATATGTCAGAGACCTTCCATGATCTGACTGTTAGATGTTCATAGGGTGTAGACTGATGTACTCGTTAATCAAGTACATATCAAGATAGGATCCGTCAGCTCGTATGTGTACCATAAAAGGTTTAGGTATCCATGTGAGTAAGTCACGATTCTTAAGACTTTGGCAAAAGCCGATCACCTAAAGTGGATCGCATATATCAGAAATGGTTTCTGATTAGTTGTAAAGAATCATGGACACGTCGACATGAGATGTATGCCTCGGAAACTTGATAGTGAAATCTATGTTTCATAAGCACAACTCGGATAGCTTACGACAAAAGGGATTGATAAATATATGTGATGACCTCGATTTCTATAGTTCAGAAAGGTCGTTCTTATTTTTTGCGAATTCAGAGGTGGCCGAATTGCGTACATATAAGCTAGGCTTATATGACGAACATGTCTGGACAATATGAAGTGTACTCGTTGAACACTGAGATAACAAATAATTTTTTGATAATAAATAATATTCGTTATTATAATCATTAACCAAAATAATTAAGTGTTATTGGATAACATTGATTATTTACTTTGACACAATTGAATTAATTGGATTAATCCAAAATCACACAATGGCTTTGTTGTGATTTTATAAATATCTCTACCATTGGATGATGTTTTGGTAATTATAAATATGTAATTATAGATGTATTTGGCTTGATTTAATTGCATTAAATCAAAGTGGTAGACAATGAACAAATTCATTTGCTAATCTTTATTTTGATTTAATTGGATTAAACCAAAATGGTAGACAAATGTGATTAGTCATACCTAATTATACATATTTGATTAAGCCTACCTAATATTTGATTAGGACTTTTATTAATTAAAAATTACATAAGTTTTGCTATAAAAGGCAAGTTTCAACGATGTTTTAATTAAGCTTGAGTTTAAGAAAGTTAAGCTTGTGAAAGCTAAAACAAGCAAGATTTAGAAATATTAGCCTAAGTAAAAGAAGTGTTTAGAGAAGCTTTGGAAGTTCTTTACAACATTTCAATAATGAGAAATCAAGATTGGATCTTAGAATCAAGCTTGCTAGCATTGAAATCAAGATTGGATCCTGGAGTCAAGCTTGCTAAATTTGGAAGTTCTCTACAACATTTCAACAGCAAAAAGAAGATTGGATCTTGGAATCAAACTTACTAGGTGTAGACGCTGGTTTTCGCCCGAGGTCTACAATCGAGATTTCGTGAGGGGGGCTGGCAATCCTGCAAAACAAAGAAAGTAGGGTGAACGGAGGAGGTCTACCCACCGGTGTGGTGGGTGCCGTAGGCACTCCGACGCCCAAGTCAGTGATGAAAATGAGTTGTAAAATGTTGTAGAAGGATGAGAAAGGTCAGATGTTACCTTGATCCTTGTGGACTGCCGTGAGGGCTGTAGGTTGGAGGAGTGATGAGCTTGAGGATGTCCTAAAGCTGTGAGTAAGAGAGCTAGAAGTTGAATGTCCTTCCCTTTGGAGCCTTGTTCCCTATATATACATGCTCTAGTAACATGTGCCTTTATTTCCTTTTGATTAATCGTCCGTTGGATCATGGTAACAGTCGACTTCATGAGGAGCTATAACTGCGTTGTAGGCTGAAACAGATGGGTTGTGAATAGCATTTATGAGTCTGGGCGTTATGTGGACTGGAGTAGGGTGAGCCCCGATTATGCTTTGAGCACGTGGTATCTTATTGGGCTTGGGCTTGTGAATCTCTGGGCCTCTATACACTTTAAACATTGGGGCTTCCTTTTGAGGTAGAAGCTTGGGCCTGGGCCTGGTGTTGGGGAGTCTGAGATGCGTTCAACAATGGGCCTGAAGCCAAATGATGAAATTGCCCTTGGACCAAATTTGGTCCATACACTAGGTAAGTTTGATATGCACACCATCTAGATTAGCATCTGATAACCAGACTTTGAAACCTTTCACACCCTCTAGATATACCAAGAAAATACCCTTGAGTACTTTTGGTTCCAATTTTCCCTGTTTGATATGCACATAGACTTGACATCCAAACACCCTTAAGTTTTAGTAATTTGTTACCTTTCCAATCCATATTTCTTCAGGTGTCTTGGACCATATGGCAACAGATGGACTTCTATTTATTACATAACAATCAGTGGACAAAGCTTCTACCTAGAACTTCTTATGGAGTCCTGAATGACTTAGCATACATCTCACATTCTCCAGCAGTGTCATGTTCGTTCTCTCTGTCAAACCATTCTATTGAGGTGTAAATTTGACTGTTTTATGCCTTTCTATGCCATTTTCTCTACATAACCTATTAAATTCAGCATTGCAGTACTCTAAGCCATTGTCTGTCCTTAGCCTCTTAATCCATTTTTTTGTTTGATTTTCTATTAGGACTTTCCATATACTGAATGCCCCAAAATTTTGGTCTTTTCTTTTGAAGACTAAGATCCACAATCTCCTTGAGTAATCATCTATCATTAATATGGAGTACTTAGCTCCACTTAGAGATGAGGTTTGAGCTGGTCCCCATAAATCTAAGTTTATATAGTCTAGAGTCCCTTTAGTCTTGTGCTGTGCAACTCTAAATCTGATTCTTGTTGACTTCCCAAAGATACAATTTTCACAAAACTGAAATGGCTCAAGTTTTTCCTCTCTGATCAGTCCTTGTCTACAGAGTTCCCTCATACCTCTGTCACCGATACAAGTCATTCTCAAGTGCTAAACCTTTATCTTATCCAAAGCTAAGTTTACTGACATACTCACATCACCAATAACCGTTTCACCTTACAAGACATATAACCCATTCTGCCTGTTTCCTTTCATCACCACTAAATATCCTCTAACTACTTTCATGACACCCTCATTGGCCACTATTGTATAGCCATACTCATCCATCATGCCCAATGATACCAAGTTCCTTTTAAGATCATGAACATGTCTAACATTGCTTAGTTCCCTAATTGTTTCATCATGTATTTTTATATTGACAGATCCAACGCCAATAACTTTACAAGCCTGATTATTACCTATAAAAACTTTAACTCTATCAATGCATTTGTAGGTACTAAAAAATTCATTCAATTGACACATATGTAAGGAACAACCAGAATCTAATATCCACCGACCTTATGTTTTGTTGGTGGCTGCTATCAAGAGATCAGTAGAATCATAATCTCCATCTGCTACAACAGCATCTGCTGATCTTGTATCTTCATTTTTACCCTTTGCTTTACTTTTCTTGAGCTTAAGACAATCTAACTTGAAATTCCCTTCCTTATGGCATTGAAAATACTTCAAGACTTTGTTCATTCACTTAGATATGCTCTTCTTGCCCTTGTTTTCCTTCTTCTCAAACAAGCCTCTAACAGTCAAGCCCTTACCATGTCCATTGCTTGTTCCCTCATTTATCTTCTTTAAATCTTTATATTTCAAAGAAGATTTAACATCCTTCATGGACAAAGTTTCTCTTTCATACAATAGGGTGTCCACAAAGTGTTCATATGAGCTTGGCAATGAACTCAACAAGATGATTGTTTGATCTTCATCACTGATTTTTACATCAATGTTCTCAAGATTTATCATGATCTTGTTGAACTCATCAAGATGCTCATTCTTCCATGGTTAATGTATATAACCGTTCTTGATGTAAAGTCTGTTTGTAAGGGATTTCTTCATATAGAGATCTTCTAATTTCTTTCATACAACAGTGTCATGACGCGCAACCAGATTTCCAGGATCAAATTTTTTTTCAATTCCAGTTTTATCCTAAGAAGTCTAGGGTCACTCCAAGGGTCTCGTATAAGTGGGTAAACACATGATAAGTTATATCATAAGCATAAATCATTAACCTTGTATTTCATATACCTTTCTGTTCGCTACAAGAAAACTAACGATTTATTTGGTCGTAGATCGACATCAAAACACTCGGAGATCACCTACGTCGTAAACCGCACCCGACCTGCCATAGCACTATGAGTGGAGTATTTGACTTCAAAGTTTTTGTTATGTTTTCAGCTGTGATTTTGCAGATCGTTGATTTAATGGATTTATATTTGATGATGAAATGATATAAGCTTGTATTTCCAACAAATGCTTTGATGTTAAAAATATTTTCGAAGATATGATTTTATGATTTTGGAGGCATGGGGGAAAAACCCACCTCAGATGTAACTTGTACAGATATGGAATTGACGGATATAGATATCATGTGCACACGCAGATTTGGACTAGGGATGATCGATGCCCCTAGATCCCAGATTGTTGAGTCAGGAGGGTAGCATAGATCTGCACCACGACTCCAGATTCGTGGCTTGGGGAACATCGAGACGTAGCGCCCCAAGACCACCAGATCATGCGTAAGGGGGACGCCTCCGAGCGCTAGATTATTAGCAGATTTTTAGACAGACATATTTTTTAAAAAAATGATTTATCACTACAGATCTGAAAGAATTATGTTTTATAAATTCAGATATTGGTTCATTGTTTCTAAGCTTTCATTAATACCTGTTCTTTTGGTTTTATGGCTCCACTCACTGAGTTCTTTTGGACTCATCCCCCCTCCAAATTTTGCAGGGCTATTTCACTGGTAAGCCACAACCATAATTTAGAGACATGGATCAGGGACAAAAGCAGCACTGCAGTCACAAGTCTCAAGGGTCCATCATGTCATATCTACATTCACTCAGAATGTAGTTCCTTCTTATTTTTATTTTTTGTTATTACACGATATATTTGTGGATTGTATAGAGTACTCAGACTATGTGTATATAATTATGGTTTATGTGTTAACACAGATTTACAAAATATGTGTGCTTGCATATGGTTAAGGAAAAGTCATTTCAGATAAGAAAGTGTCATTAATTCTAGTTAAATAGTTAGTGGCTGAGGTGGCAGAAAAATCTGTCATCTGCCGGTAATTTCCCAGATCGGGGATGTTACAATATATGACTTAAAACTTATTGGCTTAAGGGATTAAATTGCTCCCCATTCGTAACAAACCAACCACCAAAATAAAAGGTCAAACTTTAGTCAACAAAAATTTGTTATTCCTTATAACTGTCAAAACCGAGTTTCCCTCTTCTTTTAAACTTTGGGAATATTACGAACAAACCCAACAATTTTTACTAACTCTCAATGAAACCTTTGAAGCCACATTTTTGAATTACATCTAACACTTTTGCATCTATTATAGTTGCAATTACTATTTTTGAAGACATTTACTTTACTGCACCCAAAATAAGCATCATTTAGTCGGCAAATGAGGCCAATTTAATTTAATTAAGTGAATGATTAGGTTTCCAAAAATATATATGTATCATTGATTTATAAACAGTTTATTCAATTTTTTGATATGCATATATGTTGGTATTTTTATGTGTTGGCAGCAAATTTAGATCATGATTTGATTTTCTTCAACTAGCATTAGTTAAAGACTTGAAGTTTGTCTCTTTTAAATTTGTGGGATATTAACATTTGGGTCCCTAATGTTTACCATTAGTTAAATTTGGACAGATTTATGTATGTGAATCAAATAAACCTCTAACCCATTAACCCCTAATGAAATGACCAAAATACTACTCTTTAATCATATTTATTCATGAGTTCATATATTAAATGAGTAATATTATATTTCTCAAATAACAACCTTATCAAATTCCATCACAATTACTAAAATGATATACTCATATGAATTTCATAACTTATAAAACTACTTCTTAATCCATTTCACCATTCAAGAAATAAACATCACCTCATTTGAGATAGAATTAAGGTTTATCCCTAGACCTCGTTTTAGGTAATTATATTAGGGTCTAGGGACCTATGCAATTCAATTGGAAAATCTATATCCTTTTATGTGTAAACATAAAAGAACCAGGGACCTAAATGTTATTACTCCAATTGTTTGATATTTTTGTCAATTAACACCCAATAAAGATGGAACCTACCAGATTAGTTCAAATGAGTTATTTGTTATCTCTTTGAAAGATTGCAAGCTAATTTTTAGCAGAGAAGCAACAGTTTTTTTTTCAATAACTTGAATCCATTATGGGAACAAATAAATGTCAAAGAAAAACAAAACCAGTTTAAATTTCCAAATGCTTTTGATTTGCCAAAAGAGTGTTAGCTGGATTTCTCTTGCCGGTTGTTAAATAAACAAAACCCTAGCAATGAGTCATGCGATCCCTCAATGTAACAACCCCGTGATTAATATTTGTAATTTAACCAAATTAAGTTAAATTAATCTGACTAACAAACTGAGTCATCTCAATAAACAATTATTCACTTTTTAGCTGGCCAAAATCCCTTCAGTCTTTTGAGTTTGTCAAAGCTAAGGTATCTTACCATTTAAATATTCACCAAGTATTTTTCAAATATCTTCCTCAAAGTATAATCTAAGTAGCCTCTAAATATTCTAATGGAAAAGGAAAGCAAATGATATTGTCATAAGTAAAGTGAGATCGGGAAAAACTTAAGTTGACATGAACATAAATCATAAAAAGATATTTAAATTTTAATAAATTTAATAAAATAATGATTTTAAATAAAATACAGTGACATTAAAAGATATTATGTATAAAGTTCGAAATGGTGAATTGAAATAGAATATACCGATAATCCTATGGTCATTTGGCCGATTATTTAAATAGCTTTATTTGATTTGATTTATTTGAAAAATTCAAGAGATATATGATTTATTCATACATATATACCTCCTCTCCCATTAACCCACAGTTAGAAAATTAATTTAGATGAAAAAACATATATATTTGAAACGCCAAGTTGGTTTGATTTTAAATTGTAATAGCACTGAAAAAATCACCTAGGATTTGCTCAGCCTTCCCAAAAAAATGAAAAAAAATAAAAAATAAAACTTAGGGTTTTGTCAGATGACGCCAGCCCCTGAAGAGATTCAGTGAAGCACATGAAGATAAAGTACAGCATTAACTATGAGTATTTTTTTTTTCGGTAAAGGGAATCTCGAGATCCTAATAGTACAAAAGAATCTCCAATATTTCTAGGCTTAAGTCCGGAAGAAATAACTTGACGGTGGATTTCGAATGATTTAAAATATATATATATATATTAATCCTTAAGGGCCAATTAGAGAGAGCTTTGACTCAATTAATGAATGTTTAATCCTTAAGCTTTCATCACCATCCATTAGCGGCTTGATGGTTATTGGTTAATTTTTCTATTTGTGGATTAATTAGTTATCATTAATAAGTTCGTTTATTCCAATGGAAGTGGGTATAGCACAATTAGTTAAATGAGAGCACCAAATGATACATGACCAATTTATTTTAGGAAAATTACATTCAATTTCCCTACAGATTATTATAATAATATTTTAATCCCTAAAATTTTGAAAATATAAGTTTTAATCCCATAAAGTTTAGAAAATACAGGCTATAATTCAAGCCATTAAATTTTTTTATTTTTTATTTTTTTTTTTTGTGTTAATGGAGTACTTTTTTTTTTTTTTAATATAATTTTGAAAATAGTTTTTAATATATTTAGATAATTTTTTGGGTATTCAAGTTATTTAATACTAACTGGATGAAAAATTACTCAAAATTAACGGAAAATATTTAACGTCATGAAGTAAAACTTGTATATTTAAAACCGTAAAAATTAAAGTGTCAATATGATAATTTACAATATAGTTAGATGTCATTTTCCTATTTTTATTATTATTTTCAACCAATAGTACTATATTACCCCAGTTTATATAAAGTGTTTATAGTCTAACGTTACTCTTTTTTTTTTTTCCTCTTGAAATAAGCATTGCTCATACATAAAACAACTATTACCCAGCTCAATATTCATTCCTAATCATTGAAATATTCGTTTTGGAAAAAATTAATAAGTTGCAATGTATATATTTATTTGTACCAAAAATAATTTCAGTCCAATTAGAACAGTCAAAGACCAATTTGCTCCAGGAGTCCATCTTGAAATCAAGTAAGAGAATAGTAAATTAAGCAGGAAATTATGATGTGTCCAGTCCCTTCCTCAACCAATGCACACACTTTCTGAAGTGCTGGAAGTTGAGAAGCAATTGAAGGAAGTTGAGGAACCTGGAGGATGGGTGAAGAGAACACGGGGAATTGGTTAAAGAAGTTAATAGAAGATGCATGAAGTTGAAGAGAGTTGGAGGAGCTGATGAAGGAAGTTAGCAGGACATGCAGGAAATTGAGAAACAATTAGGGGAAGTTATTTTCGAGAGCTATAAAAGCCAAAAATGAGCCAAGAGAAAGGGACCCCCTCCAACATCTATCAAAACACTCAACATGTCAACTTTCAATTACTTTCTCTATAGTTAATTTGCTCTATAGTTAATTTTCCTTTCAAGTATTCCTCTGTAGTTACAATCTGTTTTAATTCTAGTAAAGCTTTCAATCAATAGTTTATAACTTCTTATTTTGTATCTAGATTTTCAATTCCAGTAAAGATTTATTTCTAAGTAGTTTTAATTCCTTATCTCTTACTAGCATCCTCCTAAAATCTAATTGTCTATCCCTTGTAGGATTTAGAGAACCCATTAGTTTTACAATCATTTGATTAGAATTCAGTTTGTAACATTAAAGATTCACTCCTATGGCACGACAGCGCAATACCACTTTTAGAGCCAACAATATTTTTGGCACTGTTGGAAAATTATGACCCATATCATCACTATTTATACAGAACATTGTGTTGTTGTACAAATTAACTATGTGACAAAGGAAATAGCTCTTTTATCATTTGTAATTGGATTACCGGGATATATAAATGATAAAAGTCCATATGATTAGTTCCAGATTAATAAGATATGAGACAGTATTAACCCACTAAGGTTTAATCATTAAAACATCCCTAGTCGTAGTATTATCGAGATTGGACATCGATAATGCGGAATAGACTAGTATTGCACTTGTGCGTGTTGTGGGAGCATAACGACATAGTTCTCATATATTTAAGTATTGGATACTTATGCAAGTGTAGTAGGAGGTTGTGTTTACCGATGGTAAAGAAACAGCTTCGCTCTGGATAGACCCCTCAGAATTCCATTGGTAGTATGACTATGTGTCTATGGAAGTCCGAATCAGGGTAGGTGTATTTGGTCTTAACTTGAGACTTACATCGCTAATACTTGCGACAATCAATATACTTTGGTTTTGGTCGTCCAGGGCTTTAACAGGTTCTGTGTACGCCTCTTCTGGGTATATTGAGAATCGTAGTGTATTGGGTGTGATGTCAAGATGAAAGTATCACTCCAGTCAAATGGAGATGATGGTCACGCATGATACGGAACTAGTACTCTTTAGTACTGCAGTCATCGGGATAATATAACTAGGTCATGATTATCCGATTATAGAGACTAGTTACCAGAGATCCGATATGTGCTTCGTACGGGGCAGACACAATTCCAGCCTCAGGCCTTGCATGTGACATCAGATACTGGATCGCAATATGCAATACTATGTATACTACGCCTGATATAGATTACATATTCTTTTAAGAATATTTCTGGAGAATTGGGTGGGCACGGTGCTTTGCTAGAAGCCAACCATGTCTTGTAAATCGGTAAAATGTAGTACTAGGTATGTACGTGTTCGGAAAGTCCGACGATCGGATTTACTGCCAACATATCCAGGGATCTCATGGGTCGTTTCCCGAAGATTCACCGATGACGTATGACTCACACATAATTAATCTGGGATTAATTATTAGAGAGAGAAAAATTAATCTAGGATTAATTACGTAGATATTTTATTTGGGATAAAATATTATTAAAAGAGAGAGAACGATTAATTTGGAATTAATCGATAAAATAATATATTCGATATATTAAACGAAATTAGATTTCTACGCGGAATTAAAATTAGATTTTAATTCGGGCGAACGAGTTAATTTAGAATTAATTCGTTAGCGACGTGAATAGTAATTTTTCTAAGCATAATTATTTAATTAAATTTGATTTAATTACGTCGCAACGGAAAATTTGTTAATTCAGAATTAGCGAACCCGAGCCCAAGAGTTTTGGGGGCCCACTCGCATTTCGAATCAAGTGGGGCCACAAGTCACATCACGCGTCACATCATTAGTCATTCATGTGATGGGTATCTTGTCACCTTTTTGGTGATTGACAACTTGTCAATTTTTGAATGATGGAAGAAGATGGAAGACTTTAGTGCCTTGTACCTTTTGACTTGTTTTTGTATTAGATTTTAGAAATCCAAATACACAAAAACAACAACTCATCTTCTTCTCTCACTCTCTCCCTCATTCGACCTTGGTGCCAAATTCTCTCTAATTTCCTCTCAATGCCGAGAGTTACAAGATGCATAGGAAAGATTTGTGGCAAATTTTTCAATGATGCTAGCACATCCAAGGGGTCACACAAAGGTGATAGGGAAACCCATTCATGAGCATGGAATTCATTCTCAAAGCTTGGAGCTTGAAGATCATCCATGGAGCATAAAAGAGGAGCTTGGCCGAGAGTCTAATAGAGGAAAAGCTTGAAGAAATTTTTTTGTTTCATCGCATCGCAAATCCGATCAAAGTGAGTATTTCTGCAACTTTACTTTGTTGTATTCGCACTTTTCATTGCTTAATTAGATCTTGGTTTGACCTAGAAAACCCAACAATGGTATCAAGAGCCTTGATTAAGCATGAAATTTGAATTAGGGTAAAATTGATTTGAGCATGATTTGATAAAATTGATTGATTGAGTATGCTTGAATGATGATTACATAGAGTTATGCATGATCAATTTGATGAAAATTGAATTGGATTAATTTTTCCCCAAAATTTGGCTTGGCTGAATTGAAGCCCTAGTATAGCTCATGGTGATTTTGAATTTTGGACCATTGGATGTGTTTGAAATGATGGATAAATTGATTTGTGATTTAATTGGATTGAAATCAAAATTAATTAAGAAAATCCTCATTGCCGAGAACTATATAAAGCATGGAATGAGATGATTTTTTTGATTCAATAATGTTGGACATGTTTGATGATGATGATGATAATTATGTAAATTGGCATTTTGGAAATGTTAATTTGACTAATTAATTATGGCTAATACACTTTAATAATTTAATTGTGATATTTGAATATTGTGATTAAATTTGTTGGGCTTAATTTGGAATTGGGCCTATAAAGTTATATTTGGGCTTAATGGCTTGGTTGGGCCAAGTTTGGTTTAGGTTAATTGGTTGGATCCAATGGGCCTAAAACCATTTCCATAAAGTCCAAATATGATTAATTGACCTTTAAAATTTTAATTGGGCCTAATGGGCCTAAATTGATTTTTGGCAAAAGGGTGATTCCTTATTGGGCTTTGGTTGCCAAAGTCCATGCCTTATAAATTAATTGAAAGCCCATTGGACTTTAATTAAATTGACATTGGATGTTAATTGGGCTTTGAGACCCGTAAAGATTAGATTTAGAATCTAAGTCGCAAAGGCTCATTAATAAAGTGTAATTATTTAATTTGGAATTAAATAAAGAATTAGTATTGAATACAAATTAAATTGGATTTAATATTGTAGTTTAATATAATTCAAGAATTCGTACTTTGAGTACTTATTCTTAAACGAGTTGGACTCGCGCAAATCAAATCGTTGTTTGAACATTGGATGGTCATTAATTCAAGATTAATTAATTGGATTAGATTGATTGAATAACATGCTTTGTGTGAATACATGGATGTGATGTATGAATAATGTATATCAGATGGATATTAGATGGGTGAGGGCAATTTTGGAAATTGTTGTAATAAATTTAGAATTTATTAAATTGGACCTGCGTGTCCAGCCTATTACCTCTTGACTCTTTGTATTTCTCTTCTCACCTATTCCCCTCAATGTAAATGAGGTTTCTTTAGAAGTGTTATGTAATTGGGTAGAAGTAAGATTTGTGCTAGCGGGAGAGAGGAAATTGAGAGATTTGTTCTAGGAACAATTTGTGAAATATCCATCCGCATATCATTATTAATTTATTTATCGTGCCTTATTATGCTTTTAGAATGCATGTTTAAGGGTGTATGATGAGACCTAATCAAAGATAATTAATTGGTTGCCAATTACGCGAAAAACCCTCAACAAATATTAAGCGTTTTCCTTCCATTGAATGATTCATTCTCAAGATCCAAGATTGGCACTGGTTTGTTGGCCAAAGTCAAGACCTTTGTCCATCGCGGATGTGTTTGAATCATGAAGGCTTTGTTCCATATCGCATGTCTTGTCCAAGTTGTGATTTGTTGGCCAAAGTCAAGATCACTTCTTGTCCATCGACATCGATTACGAAGCTTTCCAAAGTCAATGGGTCCCGCTTAACTGGAATCATTAAGCTTGTTGTGCCAAAGCCAAGGCTTAGTTGATTTAGAGGAAAAAGGTTAGGAAATATATTGGATATATTGGCATATATTGTATGTATGTTTCGGACTTGGATGTCCACCTACTGGATCTAGGAATTGGATGAGATCCAATTGATCTTAGAGATCTACCTAGTTAAATATCATACAGCTTGTTGGCCAAAGTCAAGGTTGTGTGTTATTTAACGGGATCCTAGCCCACTAGGAACAGGTTTCCCGAGTACTCAACAGAGGGTTAGAGGCTCGCCGAAAAATAGTGGGAGGCAAGTATTAAATTTGCAATTTTGTTTAGATACTTGCCAATACGCGCTCATTTCAATTTTTCGTCATACAATATATATATATTAGTTGGACTAATATTTAATCGTTGTTTTTTAATTAAACAGTTGGACTGTATTCAAACTACTTCAATTATAGTTGATTATATAATTGGATTATAGTAATCAATATATTTGAATTTAACCAATCAAAATTATAGTTGATTATATAGTTTGACTATAGTAATCATTATATTCAATAGTACCCGAAATCGTTGATTGGATAATTGGACTATTGAAATCAAGATAACTGAAAGATTAGTGTTTAAAACATAATCCTGGGAGAAAATGTCTTTAAGCGGCTTTAATTTTCAAATTGGGAATAAGACCTCAGGATAGTCCTGGGAACTAAGAAGTTACTCTATTTGATAAAGAAACCTCTTGGGCCTGAGCCCGGAGTTGAGAAAATAGTGGAGCATGAGTTTTGGATGACTCATGGTGATGATAACTTTAGTGCTGAATCCTTTATACTTAATGCAATGGCACTTTAATTTCTTCGTCGGAATTAAGGATTAGATCCTTATACCATGATGTTGAAATTAAAAGATCTTCATAGATCTATTCTTAGATCTTAGAAGTACAAATTGGAAAAGAAGCTCTTACGCTCACGTATGTCAGAGAGTACATATGTCGAGCACTAGATGTCGCAGATGATTACTGACATCGATCAGCTAGGTTAGCTGGGCATTACCTACGTGTCCGAGACTACCAAAGATTTGATCTTATAGTCTCTACCGGAAAGCTGGGGCAGGTTCATTATGAACCAAGAGTAAACTCTTGGAGAGTTGACGACTATGCTCAAGGAGGCAGAGCCAGAGCTTCTAAAAGGGGGCAAAGGCAAAATCATCACAAGTCTTCTAGGAAGACAAATGATATATCCCAAGATGTCTGCCTAAACTGTGGCAAACGGGATCACTGGATGCGTGACTGCCGTATGGACAAGGCAGACATGAAGGAAGTGAAAGCGGGGCAAGGCTCCGACTTCAAGTATGTTAGTCATAAATATTTTCACTATTAGTTTCAAAATTGGATTTTGATACTAGATATAGTACATAAAATATGTACTGATGTGCAGAATCTGCTGATTAGCAGGATACTGACTTCAGTTGAGATTTACCTACGAATCAGAAACGGGACGACAGTCGCTGTTTTAACCGTAGGACCTAAATTTAGGAACTACCATTGGGTATGTACTTAAATTAGGAAACTGTTAAAATGTACCTAGTTTGACTAGAAACATTATCTCTATATCAGAGTATAACTCGTTGAGGGTATACCTTTATATTCTAGAACACTAAAGTGTTTCATTTTATAAAGATGATATTGAGATAAGCACATTAGATGTGAATAACAGAATTTATATTTAGAATATAAATGAATCTCAAACGTATGACATGACAAACAAATAGCTCAAACTGAATTAATCAGATGAGACTTATTTGTGGCATTGTTGTCTGGGACACATTAAACAAACACTCGTATATCCACACTTTCGAAGAGTGGGTACTAGGACAAATTTGATTCTATTTAAATGATGTCTACGAATCTAGTTTATTAGGCAAAGTGCCTAAAACACCTTTTACTTGGTAAAAGTACAAGTGCCACACTGATCTGTTAGCCCTCGTTCATAGTGAAGTAAGTGGGCCCATATCTAGCTAGGCTAGAGGTGGATATGAATACTTTATAACCTTTACGGATCTGACATCGCGTTATAGTTATGTGTTTCTTTTGAAACACGAATCGAAAACTTTTGATAATTCAAAGAGTTTCGACACGAAGTAGACAGACAGATCGACTAAAGTATTAAACCGTCACGGTTAGACCATGATGGAAAATACTTAAGCAATAAGTTTCTCAATTACTTGAAAGAGTATAGTATTATTTCAATGAGGACTCCTCCCGGAACACCTCAATTTGATGGTGTGTCCGAACTGAGAAACCGAACCTTGTTGGACATAGTAAGGTTAATTATGAGTCGCTCTGAGCTACCATTTTCCTTCAAGGGATACGCATAAATCAGTGCAAAACTTTTTTTGAATAAGGTTCCATGAAAATCTGTTTGACAGACTTCATATTAGATATGAACAGGAAAGAAACCGGGTTTTCTCATTCCTGAAGATTTAGGAATGCTAGGCATATGTTTGGATGATACCAAACTAGAACCCCAAATCGGATAAGTGCCTAAATTGTAGGTTATCCTAGGGTAACCAAAGTATAGTACTTATACAACTCACAAGGGAATAATGTAATTGTTGCTCGCCATGCGGTTTTCCTAAGAGGAATACCTATATGCAGTGGTAAGTGGGAGGAAAGTAAAACTCGATGAAAATCGGAGTAATACTGTTCAGGCACCGATTCCATAATGGAACACAAACAGTTCATCAAGGATGAAACTGTACCACAATCTTCGAATACACAAGAACCGTGTAAGTCGGAGAGAGTCAGAAAACAACCTGGGAGGTATGAGTTTCTGATCTCACCTCAAGTAGATGTCAATCTTATTGAGGATGACGAACTGACTACGTATGAGGAAGTGATACAATGTATCGACTCCCTTTTATGACAAAGTGTCATGAAGTCCGAAATGGATTCCATGTATACCAACCAAGTTTGGACACTGGTTGTTGTACCGGAAGGCATTGTGCCTATTGGTACTATATGTGTCTTTAAGGAAGACATACATGGATGACAACATACCAACGTACAAAGCTAGGCTTGTAGCGAAACAGTATCGTTATCAACATTGTGTCGATTACGACGAAACCTTTTACTCGTTGCCATGGTTAAATCCATTTGGATAATGCTTGCTAATGCTGCATGTTTCATTTATGAAATATGGCAGCTGAACGTCAAAATCGTTTTCCTTAAATGGAAACCTTTTAGAGGACATTTACAACATCCTGACGGTTTTTTCGTACCAAAACATGCAAACAAGGTTTGCAAGTTAATTCGATCCATTTATAGATTGAAGCAAGCATTACGTTCTTGGAACCAGCGTTTTGATGTAATCATAATGGTATATGATTTAATTTAAAACGAAGATAATTCTTGTGTATATAAGGAGGTTAGTGAGAGCGTAATGACAATGATTGTCCTAAATATTGATGATATAGCATTTCTTGGAAATGATATTCCCATAAAACAATCGGTGAAAGCTTGGCTTTCATGAAAATTCTCCATAGAATACTTGGGAGAAACAACCTTTATTCTAGGAATAAGGATCTACTGGGATAGATCTAAAGGTTGTTGGCACTCTCTAAGAACTCGTACACTGAAAGAAATATACGCGACCTGGTGTCTCATATGCTTTGAGCATATGGAGTCACAATCAGGCCAATCCAGATGATGGTAACTGGATTGATGTTAAGAACATCATTGAGTATCTTAGATGAACTAAAGGTTGTTGACACTCTCTGAGAACTTGTACACTGAAAGAAATATACGCGACCTGGTGTCTCATATGCTTTGAGCATATGGAGTCACAATCAGACCAATCCAGATGATGGTCACTGGATTGATGTTCATTGAGTATCTTAGATGAACTAAGGATGGTTTCTTAAGCTATGGAGAATGAGAACTTGAAGTGACTGGGTTCACAATTGTAAGTTTCCTAAACCAACAAAAACGACTATAAGTCGTAATAAAGGTACTATATAGTTTGAATAACGGAACAGTGAGCTGAAAATCTTCCAAGCAAGATACTGTTGCCGAATAAACAACAAAAGCGGAATATTGCTGCAGCTGAGGCACCAATAGAAGCACTTTGGATCTAAATAATCCTAATTAGATTAAGGTGTAGTCATGTTTGCAGCTGAGCTAGGCTACAGCACAGGCTAAAGAATTAATGGTCTCATCAACGATCCAAGTATATACTTCAAATATACGATCCAAGTATTAATGTTCGGATCATGCATCGTGGCGATGTGATGATCATATAAATCGCATCAGATGATAACTTTGCAAATTCAGTGACGAAAGCATTTTTCTCAGCAGAAGTTTGAGCGAACCGTACATAGTTCAAGTGTAGGACACTTGAGTGATTGGCTATAGGCCAAGTGGGAGATTGTTGGACAATTATGACCCATAGCATCACTATTTGTACAGAATATTGTGTTGTTGTACAAATTAACTATGTGACAAAGGAAATTGCTCTTTTATCATTTGTAATTGGATTACCGGGATATATAAATGATAAAAGTCCATATGTTTAGTTCTGGATTAATAAGATATGAGACAGTATTAATCCACTAAGGTTTAATCATTAAAACATCCATAGTCGTAGTATTATCGAGATTGGACATCGATAATGCAGAATAGACTAGTATTGCACTTGTGCGTGTTGTGGGAGCATAACGACATAGTTCTCATATATTTAAGTATTTGATACTTATGCAAGTGTAATAGGAGGTTGTGTTTACCGATGGTACGGAAACAGCTTCGCTCTGGATAGACCCCTCAGAATTACATTAGTAGTATGACTATATGTGTCTATGGAAGTCCGAATCAGGGTAGGTGTATTTGGTCTTAACTTGAGACTTACATCTCTAATACTTGCGACAATCAATATACTTTGGTTTTGGTCGTCCAGGGCTTTAACAGGTTCTGTGTACGCCTCTTCTGGGTATATTGAGAATCGTAGTGTATTGGGTGTGATGTCAAGATGAAAGTATCACTCCAGTCATATGGAGATGATGGTCACGCATGATACGTAACTAGTACTATTTAGTACTGCAGTCATCGGGATAATATAACTAGGTCATGATTATCCGATTATAGAGACTAGTTACCAGAGATCCGATATGTGCTTCGTACGGGGCAGACACAATTCCAGCCTCAGGCCTTGCATGTGACATCAGATACTGGATCGCAATATGCAATACTATGTATACTACGCCTGATATAGATTACATATTCTTTTAAGAATATTTCTGGAGAATTGGGTAGGCACAGTGCTTTGCTAGAAGCCAAACATGTCTTGTAAATCAGTAAAACGTAGTACTAGGTACGTACGTGTTCGGATAGTCCGACGACCGGATTTACTGCCAATATATCCGGGGATCTCATGGGTCGCTTCCCGAAGATTCACCGATGACGTATGACTCGAAAAATAATTAATCTGGGATTAATTATTAGAGAGAGAAAATCAATCTATGATTAATTACGGAGATATTTTATCTAGGATAAAATATTATTTAAAAGAGAGAGAACAATTAATTTGGAATTAATCGATAAAATAATATATTCGATATATTAAACGAAATTAGATTTCTACGCGGAATTAAAATTAGATTTTAATTCGGGCGAACGAGTTAATTTAGAATTAATTCGTTAGCGACGTGAATAGTAATTTTGCTAGGCATAATTATTTAATTAAATTTGATTTAATTACGTCGCAATGGAAAATTCGTTAATTCAGAATTAGCGAACCCGAGCCAGGGAATGTTTACGGGCCCACTCGATTTTCGAATCAAGTGGGGCCCATAAGTCACATCACGCGTCACATCATTAGTCATTCATGTGATGGGTGTCTTATCACCTTTTTGGTGATTGACAACTTGTCAATTTTTGAATGATGGAAGTAGATGGAAGGCTTTAATGCCTTGTACCTTTTTAACTTTGTTTTTTGGTATTAGATTTTAGAAATCCAAATACACAAAAAAACTAACTCATCTTCTTCTCTCCCTCATTCGGCCTTGGTGCCAAATTCTCTCTAATTTCCTCTCAATGCCGAGAGTTACAAGATGCATAGGAAAGATTTGTGGCAAATTTTTCAATGATGCTAGCACATCCAAGGGGTCACACAAAGGTGATAGGGAAACCTATTCATGAGCATGGAATTCATTCTCAAAGCTTGGAGCTTGAAGATCATCCATGGAGCACAAAAGAGGAGCTTGGCCGAGAGTCTAATGGAGGAGAAGCTTGCAGAAATTTTTGTGTTTCATCGCATCGCAATCCGATCAAAGTGAGTATTTCCGCAACTTTACTTTGTTGTATTCGCACTTTTCATCGCTTAATTAGATATTGGTTTGACCTAGAAAACCCAACAGGCACGCCCAGTGTGACCCACTAGCAATATGCCTCCAAAGACAAGAAGTAATGTTGGAAAAGATACTGCCACATTTGATGTAGACGTTGCTCCTACAACATTAGGACAATGATAAGAATGAATCGTTGCACACTTGGTGGAGCAAATTGAGAGGAACCTGACTCCTCTTGAAATCCACTTCCAGGAAAACAAACTTCAGCAGGAACTGTTATTCGAGCCTCAGGTGATGTAAGTTCACCCAACAATTTCAATACTGATCTAACTGTTTTTTCCAGATATAACTAGATGTTTGGAGGCAAGCGAAGATGTAATAACAAAAAGGCAAGAGAAAATCATGCAAGCCTCAGAGAGGATAGAGTAACTCATGTTTGGTCATACTCAATCCAGTCTTAGGAATGAGAGGAATAGAGGCCCGAATGCAATCTCTAGGTCGGTCAAGTAGAAAGAACTCGGGAGGCATTCCTCCGGAAGCTCTCATGAAGCATAAGACCTACGCCTTTTGATGTTTCTCATCCTCCCATTCCTTCTCCAGTTGAAGAAAGATACCGACCTAGGTGGGAGGAAGTTGGAGGAATTACCAGGATTCCTACAACCAATGGCCACCATTTTGGCAATGGCAGACCTATGACTCCTATAGTTCCTCAACAGTTCTTCGAAGCCATGAATCTGAACAATCATCCTGTATTTTATGAAGAGAAAGCATCTACAAGAATGGGCCTGGGGCATTCCTCCCATTGTCAACAGAGGAAATCCTCCACAAATACATTGTAAGTATCACAGTTCTTACAATCATACAATGTTTTCTTACTAGGAGTTTAAAAATATTATGTAGGACGTGATCAATAAAGACATATTATGGATTCCAGAGAAGAAGAAAACTATTCCTCCAATGACATTTGTCAATACTGTAACTTCTCCAAGTAAAAATATGATGGACTTGCAGGATTTGTTGAATGCAAAAAGGAGACAAATAGGGAAAACTACAAAAATTCATTTAGGAATGGTAATCCGCAAAGTTTGGGTTCCTAAAAAGTATTTAGTGTAGGAAGACAAAACAGTATGGAACAAACAACCAGAACTTGGTTTCCTCCAAGAGCCCAGATACCTCATACATTTCCTTTTCAAAAGAGATAGCCGAGATTCGTGACTCCTCAAAGGGTTAGGCCAAGTAATCAATGACACAAAATAGAGAATAAAAAAATTGCCTGAAAAACTCTCCCGGACTCAAAAGAGAAGGTTTTTTTACGTTAGAAGACTACTTTAAAGAGGAAAGAGGAGACGTATGAGCCTATAAAGACAAAGTCAAAATTTTGTAGGAAATCTACTGAAGACCAAGAATCAGTAGAGAGCTTGGATGGCATAATGAAAGAAGAGCTTGCAGGAAGTAGTTTCATGGTAGGAGAAATTCTTATTCCTGCTGGTTGTACATGATAAGTCTGACTTTGGAATTAAACTCTCGGAAGGAAAACTTTCAAGAGGAAGGTGAAGAAAAGACCATAGGATATGTAGGAATTGTAAATCCATCTCCTCTTTACTCGAAGAAAAATGAGGAAAGTAAAAAGAAATAATTTTTTTTTTGTTATCATTTCCTAAAAAAATTGACAGATTTGCTGGATAGTCTTATCTTGGAATGACTATCCAGATCACTAAATATGAAAGTCCAAAAAGGACAGTGTTCGAATTTGTGGTAAATCAAGCTCTTTCTATTTTCTTGTTATCTTTTCTTTATTTTTATTGTATTTTGAGTACAATGGCCATCTATATGACTATGTATTTTATTTGTTATTTCTTAACTTTCTTTAAAGATTGGCCAACATGTCACTTTCAATATAAATAAAGAGTCAACCTGTGGTTTATTTCTATAAAAAAAAATGTGATGTTCCTTGATTTTTAAATGATTTCCTATAATCTTTTGATAATGGCAGATCTTATGGCTCTTTAGTAATCCTTTGGAGCCACCAATCCAAACATGCTATTTTTGAAGAATGAGCAAGAGCTCCAGAGCATTCAATAAAATCCATAAATATTTTTTATTTTTGAGGAGGAAAAAGAAAAATGCATGGATTCCTCCAACTTTTTCATGGTTTCCTCCATGGCATAAATATGTCAATGGCCGCAATACCACTCATGAGTTCCTATTATACCAAAAACCCATAATTTTAATTCCTCCTAACTCCAAACAAAAATTCCCTACCATCCTATTCAAACCTGAAAGTGGGAGGAATAGCAGGCCAATGGCCGCAATATACTCCCATAATCACAAATCATTTACCAAATACCCATAATTTCAAATCATCTTAATAAATAAGTTATGGTTCAAAGGTTCTCAAATCCAGAATCATAAACAAAAAAAAATTACATGGATAAAATTAAGTAAAACCTGAAAGCCTTGGAACCACCGAGCCTAATGGAGCCATTATTTTTAGTGAAGGAACGATCGCCGGGATTGTTTCTTTTGGTTGAGCACGTGGTGGTTGATGAGCGAAAAATATATCAATATTTACCACCCCTTTTACTTAATATTTTGTATAATTTCTCGAGTTTTGTGAATGTTTTGATGTGTTTTATGTTATTTTACAGATAAATAAAGTATCGGGACTCAATGGAATCAATTCGGGGCTAAAATGATGAAAAACGGATAAAAAAGGGTAAAATGGAAACTTTACAGTTTGGCGCGTCGCGACACGGAGCATATGCGCGTCGCGACCAGTGGAAAACAAAATATAGCATCCGTCTACAACTTGCGCATCACAGCGCTGAGGACTTGGCGCGTCGCGACGCGTATCCAATCATGCGTCGAAAGTTTGTAGCAGTGACATGCGTCATTTACTGTAGCCTGCGTCGTGACGCCGGTCATTTTTGGTGCCTATAAATACCAAGCCAAATTTGTGTAATTCTTCATGCTTTCTTTGAGGGATTTCTCCATGAAAACCTAAAAGAAAGTGTCTTGTGTGTTTATTTAAGCTTTTTTGTATTTTCTTTTTATTTATTTAATAAAATTTTGTGTGTTTTCATTTACAGCATGAGTATGTAATTTCTTTTTTCTTGAGTTTAGGGTGAAACTTTTAATATAATAATTTAGATTTAACTCCATTAATTTAAATAAGTAATTTGGATTAATTATTTACCGCATATATGGTCGGTTTATATGACTTTGTTACCGCCCATATGGTCGGTTGGACTTTGGAAAAATGATATCACTGCTTTTATGGTCGGTTTTGATATAATTAATTCAAGAAATAATTAATTGATAAGTGAGTAATCTATATTTGAAGTATTAAAAGTGGATCCCCTAACTCCAGTATTTTCTTTCATTGTTGTAATTTTTACTTATTAATTTTTAATTTATGTTATGATGTTTTGTTTAATTATGCATTTAGTAATCCTAGGTATGTGTTGTAACTAAACATATTATCTAGGGTTTTGATGAAAACCAATATAAATTATTTTATAAGTTGATTTATCTTATGTCTTGTGTGATGTTTAGGTTTATTTATTGAGTTTAGTTCTTAATTCTTCTTGTTATTTGGCCACCAATAAGATTGATTTGATAAACTTAAAATGAACTTGACAAATAGATTTTAGGTTTAGCAGTAGACTCAATAACACACGATCTCACTTGTGGATTTCCTTACAGGATAAACATATACCTGTCGGGCGGGTGTAACCACAATTAGAACTTCAAATTAATGAATTTTGGGTTTCTTAGTTAACATAGACATATAGTTAATTAAGTAACTTTGAATATTTTCATCTGACCATCGATAGAGGCTTATGCATACATTCGTGTTCCAGGTTAATAAACCAACAATTACACAAGCATAAGGTAATCAACTCATCTTTAGAAGAATAGTGGTAGGATTCACAACCCTAGATATTTTTACATATCATTAATTAATCTTGAAATCAACCTTAGTTTTATTTACTTGTTGTTTTAGGTAAAATCACCATCCAACCAACAATTAATTTAGATACTTGTAGGAATTTAGTTTCAATAATTAATAGCATAAGTGATAAGTCCTCGATGGATCGATACATTTATACTACTTGAACGATACGTGCGTTTGCGTGTGTATTCAGCCGATCAAGTTTTTGGCGACGTTGCCGGAGACTTATTTTTCTTTTATTATTAATTTTGAAGCTAAACATTTTACTTGTGTCTAAAAATTTTACTTACTTATTTTGTTTCTTGTGTTTCAGGTTTGAAGACACCACATGAGAAGAAGTATAAGCTTTGAAATCCAACAGCTTGACCCTGAAATTGAAAGGACTATCAGACAGTTAAGAAGGGAAAGACGAGAAGATCAAGAAGCACTGCTCAATATGAATAATCAAGAACCTGAACCTTTGGAGATAGCACAACCAATTCTCATTCGAGATAGAACAATCTCGGTGGTTGACAGCTTCATATCATGCATTTTACTTCCACCCCTACCTGCAAATGCATGTGACATCAAAACATGCATTCAGATGATTCAACAATTAGTCTAGTTTAGAGGAAGTGTAATTGAAAATCCCAATGCCCACATCAGCAACTTCCTGAAAGTTTGTGGCACATTCAACTACAATCGAGAGGCAGAGGAAGCAATGCGCCTGTGTGTATTTCCTTATTCCTTGAAATACAAAGCTAAGGTTTGACTTCATTCACTACCAGTAGGATCCATAACCACTTGGAACACTCTTGCCACCAAATTCCTTGCAAAATACTTTCCCCCAGTCAGAACAACAAAGTTGAGAAATGATATCACATCCTTTATGCAGCACGACTCAGAGTCCCTATGTGAAGCATGAGAAAGATACAAAGAATTGCTCCGAAAATGTCCTTACCATGAGATTCCAAAGTGGCTGCAAGTCCAAACTTTCTATAATGGGCTTTCTGGATTGTTGAAAACCACGATTGATGTTGCTGCTGGAGGAGCATTAATGAAAAAAAGAGAAGATCAAGCTTGGGACTTAATAGAAGAAATGGCTAACAACAATTCCTTGAGGCCAACAGAGCGAAGCATGATTCATCAAGTAGCAGGAATCCATGAAGTAAGGGTCAATTCAATTGTAAATACCAAACTAGATCAAATTTGCAGATGCTTGGAAACTCTTAGCATCCAAGTTAATGGATCTACAAGTACACTATATGGAGAAAGACCAGTGGCAGAATCTCACAACCCACAAGATGAGTCTGTGAACTATGTTAGCAACTTCAACAGACAAGGAAACAATTCTTACTCCAACACCTACAATCCAGGAAAGAGGAATCATCCCAACTTTTCATGGAGCAACACTTATGGGCAGGTACCACAAATGAAAGGAACAATCCACCACCTGGATTCCATCAGCAAAACAAAGGACATAGATATGAAAAGTATTCAGGAATAGAAGATGTGATTGCCCAGATGAAAAAGCAAGAAGCCAAATATGACCATTTGTTTCAAGCACAAGCAGCATCATACGATGCTAGGTTTCAAAATCAAGCAGCATCTCTGAAAACACTGGAGAATCAATTGGGACAGCTGGCCAATGCTCAGAACTTTAGACCACAAGACACCATTCCTAGCGACACAGAACCAAATCCAAGGAACAAAGGAAATGAACAATGCCAAGCCATCACACTGAAGAGTGGTACTGTGATAAACAAAAATATTGCAGCACCAAATATGGAAATCACAACAAAGGAGGAAAACAATGAAGCAGATCAAAAAGAGTCAAAAGAAAATAATCTGGAAGAATTAACTCCACCACCACCCTTTTCTGCAACATATGTTGGGTTTCTAGGTTAATCCCAATATCATATTAAGCATAGAAATAGAATGAATACGCAAAGAAGAGTGGCAGAAACACACTTACATTGAATGGCTTTGGATGTGATGATCAACAAAAACTTTTCCCTTGCTAGAAGCTCTCGGCCAAGGTGGATTTTGTTGATGAAGTTCTACAAGCTCCAAGCTTCAAATGGATCCCAATCTCTTAGATTAGTTTCCCTAACACCTTGTATTGATTCCTTGTTTGTGCTAGCAAAAGATGAAATAAAATCAAGCTTCCTTTCCTCTTTGGAGAGTCACGGCAATGGCAAGGATTTGGGAGAGAGAGTGTTTTCTTTTGTTTGCAATTTGTTTTCTAAAAACATTATGAAAAACAATTACGAAAAATTGGTATAACCTTTCCAAAAAGTCAAAGCCAATTTTGGCTCCAAAATGGCATGAAATGCCCACACCAACCAACATCATGAATAGTGACTGCATGTCACTCACCAAAAAGGTGACTTGACATCTATCACTAAAGTAACGACTGATGTGACTCGCGATGTAACTAGTGGACGCACTTGATTCAAAATCGGAGTAGCGTCGTAAACACATTCTGGGCTCAGTTTCGTTAATTCTGAATTAACGAGTTTTCCGTTGCGTCGTAATTAAATCAAATTTAATTAGATAATCATGCCTAGCAAAATTACTATTCACGTCGCATGCGAATCAATTCTAAATCAATTCGTTAGCCCGAATTAAAATCTAATTTTACTTCCTCGTCGAAATCCAATTTCGTATAATATATCGAATATATTATTTTATCGATTAATTCAAAATTAATCATTACTCTCTCTCCAAATAGTACTTTATCCCAGATAAAGTCTCTCAACTATTAATCCCAGATTAATAAAGTTAGAACATGCGTCATCGGTGAATCTTCGGGAAGCGACCCAAGAGATCCCTGGATATGTTGGCAGTAAATCCGATCATCGGACTATCCGAACACGTACGTACCTTGTACTACATTCTTACCGATTTACGAGACAAGGTTGGCTTCTAGCAAAACGCCATGCCTACCTAATTCTCCAGAAATATTCTTAATAGAATATACGATCTTTATCAGGCGTAGTATACAGTAGTATTGCGTATAACGATCCAGTATCGGATGTCACATGCAAGGCCTGGGGCTGAAAAGTGTCTGCCCCGTAGGAAGCATATATCGGATCACTAGCAACTAGTCTCTTTATTATCGGATAATCATTACCTAGTCATATTATCCCGATGGTTGCAACCTTTTAGAGAACCAGTTCTGTATCCCTGCGTGACCATCATCTCCATATGACTGGAGTGATACTTTCTTGACATCACACCCTATACACCACGATTCTCAATAAACCCAGAAGAAGCGTACACAGAACCTGTTAAAGTCCTGGACGACCAAAACCAAAGCGTATTGATTGTCGCAAGTACTGGCGATTCAAGTCTCAGGTTAAGACCAAATATACCTACCCTGATACGGATTCCCATAGACACATAGTCATACTACCAATGGGATTCCGTGGGGTCTATCCAGAGCGAAGCTGTTTTCTGTACCATCGGTAAAAACGCAACCTCCTACCACACTTGCATAAGTATCCAATACTTAAATATATGAGAACTATGCTGTTACGCTTCCATAACACGCACAAGTGCGATACTAGTCTATTCCGCATTATCGATGTCCAGTCTCGATAATACTACAACTAGGGATATTTAATGATTAAACAGTCGTGGATTGGTATTGTCTCATATCATCTCAATCTGGAACTAATCATAAGGACTTTCATCATTCACACATTTTAAGTAATCTAATTACGAAATGATAAAATGCAATTTCCATTGCTACATAATTAATTTGTATAAAAAACAATGTCTTTTACAAATAGTGACGCTATGGGTCATAATTGTCCAATAATATCTTCAGAAAAACAATGCTACATATAAGTTTCATCTTTATGACTTACTTTAAGCCTTTTGTTTGTTACATGTTGAGATTGGTTTATATTCAAAATATAAAGACCATTATTTACAACAACAGTGCAAATTTCTATATCATTTTTATACATAAACACCCAGTGTTTCTAAATACAAAAGTGTACCCACATTGGGCTAACATAAATACAGAAATAATATTCCTAGTCAAACTAAGTACATAATAACAGTCTGTAACTTCAAGTACATGCCCCGAGGGCAGTTCTAAAACAAAAGTGCCAACGGCCAAAACGGCGACTGGAGTCCCATTTCCAACACGGAGGTCAATCTCTCCTGAAGCCAGTCTCCTGCTAATCCGCAGATCCTGCACATCAGTACAAATGTGAGTACCACAACCAGAATCAAAAATCCAATTTTTAAAGCTAGAAGTAGTTATGTTTATTTCTATAACAAACATACATGAGGCCGGTGCCTTGCCCGCCTTTATCTCCTTCTGGAGCGCCTTGTACTCGCGGCAGTCACACTTCCAGTGACCCCGCTTCCCGCACTGGAGGCATACATCATGAGACTTGTCCTTAGGCTTCCCAGAAGCCTTTGACGCTTTGCCTTTGCCCTTCTTTTTCTTATTCTTCTTGATACATCCAGTCGCATTGGGCCTAGCCCTCGGAGTCCGAGATGTAGAAGCGAAGTGCGCCTCACGCTTCTTGCCCTTAAGAAGTTCCTTTTCTGCCTCTCGCAGCGTGGACATCAGCTCTCCAAGAGTCTGCTATTGGTTCATCATATTGTAGTTCATGATGAACCCACTCCAAGTGTCGGAGAGAGACTGCAAGATCAAATCTATAGAGGTCTCTATCTCAAAGACAATCCTCATTTGTCCAAGCTGCTCGATATCGGAATCATTTGTGTCACATGATGTTCAACAGATGTAACCCTCCGACATCCGAGCGCGGAAGAGCTTCTTCTGTAACTCATATCTTTACGATCTAAGATTAGATCGGTGTAGATCATTCAACTTCGCCAACATGGTATATGGATCGACTCCCTTATTCTGTCGACAGAATTGCTGAGTCATAGCAGCAAGCATGATAGATTGAGCAGTTGCATTGTCATCACTATGTGTCTTCCAAATATCTAGCTCGAGCAACTGATCAGATCTGGGCTTATGCCCAAGAGGTCTCTCTATAGTATATAGCAGCCTCTCGGATCCAAGGACTATCCTTAGATTCATGTCCCAATCAGAAAAGTTAGTGCCGTTGAAGACATTATCGCCCATGATGATATCCTGGACACTGTTCTTTCCAGTCATTTTAATTACGATAGTCTAACTATCCAATTAACAATGTAAGGGTACAGTCTAACTGTTACAAGAAAAATAACACAATATTAGTCCACTAATAAAATAATTTTGACAAAATAATTTTGAAAGCGTGTAAAGCTAAGTATTTGAACGAAATTGCAAATTCAATACTAGCCTCCCACTATTTTTCGGCGATCCTCTAACCCTCTGTGGAGTACTCGGGAAACCTAGTTTCCTAGTGGGCTAGGATCCCGTTAAATAACACACAACCTTGACATTGGCCAACAAGCTGTATGATATTTAACTAGGCAGATCTCGAAGATCAATTGGATCTCATCCAATTCCTAGATCCGGTAGGTGGACCTCCAAGTCCGAAACATACATACAATATATATGCCAATATATCCAATATATTTTCCTAACCTTTTCCTCTGAATCAACTAAGCCTTGGCTTTGGCACAACAAGCTTAATGATTCCAGTTAAGCGGGACCCATTGACGTTGGAAAGCTTCGTAATCAATGTCGATGGACAAGAAGTGATCTTGAATTTGGACAACAAATCACAACTTGGACAAGACACCGATATGGAACAAAGCTTTCATGATTCAAACACATCCGCAATTGACAAAGGTCTTGACTTTGGCCAACAAACCAGTGCCAATTTTGGATCTTGAGTAAGAATCATTCAATGGAAGGAAAACGCTTAATATGTTTTGAGGGTTTTTCGCGTAAATTGGAAACCAATTTATTATCTTTGTTAGGTCTCATCATACACCCTTAACATACATTCTAAAAGCATAATAAGGCGCAGAAAGTAAATTAATAACGATATGCGGATGGATATTTAACAACTTGTTCCTAGAACAAATCACTCCATTTCCTCTCCCCGGCTAGCACTATTCTACTTCTACCCAATTACATAATACAATAATAGAAACCTCATTAACATTGAGGGGAATTAGGTGAGAAGAGAATACAAAGAATCAATAAAGAGAGAATGCTGGACATGCATGTCCAATTTATAAATTCTAAATTTACAACAATTTCTAAAATTGCCCATTTCCCTTCTAATATCCATCTGATATACGTTATTTATTCATCACATCCATGTATTCATTCAAGCATGTTATTCAATCAATCTAATCAAATTAATTAATCTTTGAATATTAGTGATCATCCAATGTTCAAACAATGATTTGATTTTGCGCGAGTCCAACTCGTTTGAGAATAAGTACTCGAAGTACGAATTCTTGAATTATATCGAAATACTAATTTAATTCGTATTCAATATTAATTCATTCATTTAATTCCAAATTAAATATCTACACTTTTAATGCGCTTTAACGACTCAGATTCCAAATCTAATCTAATGGGTCTCAAAGCCCAATTAACATCCAATGTAGTTTAATTAAAAGTCCAATGGGCTTTTAATTGATTTCATAAGGCATGGGCTTTGGTCAATATGGGTCAAACCCAAATACCAAGCCCAATTAAGGAATCACCCTCATTTGCCAAGAAACCAATTTCGGCCCATAAGGCCCAATTAAACTTTTAAAGCCCATTTGTTATATTTGGACTTAATGGAATAATTTAGGCCCAATATGGATCCAATCCATTGGTCCAAACCTACTTGGCCCAACCAAGTCCATAAGGCGCCAATTAAACTTTTAAGCCCATTTGTTATATTTGGACTTGATGGAATATTTAGGCCAATATGGATCCAATCCATTTGTCAACCTACTTGGCCCAACCAAGTCCATAAGGCCCAAATAACAATTACAAGCTCAACTCAAATCAAGCCCAATTAATTAAACTTTAATATTCCAAATTTTAAAATTCAATAATAAAGTATTAAGCCATGTAACCATTGAATTAACATTTCCAAAATACTAATCTAACCAATTAATCATGCTTTTCATTATCAACACATGTCCAACATAATTGATAGAAAAAATCATCTCATTACATGCTCTATAGCTCACGGCATTTGTGGGTTTTATTTGTCCGATTTCGTTTTCAATCCGATTGAATCTCAAATCAACATTACCCAATTGTTTCAAGTCATCCAATGATCAAATGAACAAAAAATACCATGACTAATAAGGGTACCAAACTCTCGGCCAAGCCAAGATATAGTGGAAAAATTGATCCAATTAATTTTTCATGAAATTGATCATAAATAACTCCAAGTCATCCATATAAAAGCATGCTCAAACAAGTAATTTAGTCAAAACATGCTCAAAACCAATTTACCCAAATTTTACCCTAAGTTATTTCATGCTCAAAATGGCTCATGGATACCATTGTTGGGTTTCTAGGTTAATCCTTAGATCATATTAAGCATAGAAATAGAATGAATATGCAAAGAAGAGTGGCGGAAACACACTTACATTGAACGGCTTTGGATGTGATGATCAACAAAAACTTTTCCCTTGCTAGAAGCTCTCAGCCAATGTGGATTTTGTTGATGAAGTTCTACAAGCTCCAAGCTTCAAATGGATCCCAAGCTCTTAGATTGGTTTCCCTAACACCTTGTATTGATTCCTTGTTTGTGCTAGCAAAAGATGAAAGAAAATTAAGCTTCCTTTCCTCTTTGGAGAGTCACGACAATGGCAAGGATTTGGGAGAGAGAGTGTTTTCTTTTGTTTGCAATTTGTTTTCTAAAAACATTATGAAAAGCAATTACCAAAAATTGGTATAACCTTTCCAAAAATTCAAAGCCAATTTTGGCTCCAAAATGGCATTAAATGCCCACACCAACCAACATCATGAATAGTGACTGCATGTCACTCACCAAAAATGTGACTTGACATCTATCACTAAAGTGACGACAGATGTGACTCGCGATGTGACTTGTGGCCGCACTTGATTCAAAATCGGAGTGGCGTCGCAAACACATTTCGGGCTCGGTTTCGTTAATTCCGAATTAACGAGTTTTCCGTTGCGTCGTAATTAAATCAAATTTAATTAGATAATCATGCCTAGAAAAATTACTATTCACATCGCATGCGAATTAATTCTAAATCAATTCGTTAGCCCGAATTAAAATCTAAATTTAATTCCGCGTCGAAATCCAATTTCGTATAATATATCGATATCGAATATATATTTATCGATTATTCCAAATTAATCATTTCTCTCTCTCCAAATAGTACTTTATCCTAGATAAAGTATCTCCGCTATTAATCCCAGATTAATAAAGTTCGAATCATACGTCATCGGTGAATCTTCGGGAAGCGACCCAAGAGATCCCTGGATATGTTGGCAGTAAATCCGGTCGTCGGACTATCCAAACACGTACGTACCTTGTACTACGTTCTTACCAATTTACGAGACAAGGTTGGATTGTAGCAAAGCGTCATGCCTACCCAATTCTCCAGAAATATTCTTAATGAAATATACGATCTTTATCAGGCGTAGTATACAGTAGTATTGCGTATAGCGATCCAGTATCGGATGTCACATGCAAGGCCCGATGCTGGAAAAATGTCTGCCCCGTACGAAGCATATATCGGATCACTAGTAACTAGTCTCTTTATTATCGGATAATCATAACCTAGCCATATTATCCCGATGATTGCAACTTTTTAGAGAACCAGTTCTGTATCCCTGCGTGACCATAATCTTCATATGACTGAAGTGATACTTCCGTCTTGACATCACACCCAATACACTACGATTCTCAATAAACCCAGAAGAGGCGTACACAGAACCTGTTAAAGTCCTGGACGACCAAAACCAAAGCGTATTGATTGTCGCAAGTACTAGCGATTCAAGTCTCAGGTTAAGACCAAATACACCTACCCTGATACGGACTCCCATAGACACATAGTCATACTACCAATGGGATTCCGTGGGGTCTATCCAGAGCGAAGCTGTTTTCCGTACCATCGGTAAAAACGCAACCTCCTACCACACTTGCATAAGTATCCAATACTTAAATATATGAGAACTATGCTGTTACGCTTCTATAACACGCACAAGTGCGATACTAATCTATTCCGCATTATCGATGTCCAGTCTCGATAATACTACGACTAGGGATATTTAATGATTAAACCGTCGTGGATTGATATTGTCTCATATCATCTCAATCTGGAACTAATCATAAGGACTTTCATCATTCACGCATTTAAGTAATCTAATTACGAAATGATAAAAGGCAATTTCCATTGCTACATAATTAATTTGTACAAGAACACAATGTCTTTTACAAATAGTGACGCTATGGGTCATAATTGTCCAATAATATCTTCAGAAAAATAAGCTGGACAAGCATTTCGCCTGATTCCTGGAGGTTTTTAAAAAGCTGCACATCAACATTCCGTTTGCAGAAACATTGGAGCAGATGCCCAGTTATGTCAAATTCATGAAAGATGTTCTATCAAGAAATCGAAAACTGGGAGATTTTAAACTGTAGCACTTACAGAAGAATGCAGCGCCATCATTCAGAGGAAGCTCCCCCCAAAAATTGAAAGATCCTGACAGTTTCACCATTCCTTTAACCATCGTAAATCATTACTTTGGTAAGGCTTTATATGACTTGGGTGCTAGTATTAACTTGATGCCTTTATCCATTTACAAGAAACTGCAGCTTAGAGAAGCAAGGCCCACCTCAGTCACCTTGCAACTTGCTGACAAATCACTTACATATCCGAGAGGAGTAGTGGAAGATGTGCTTGTTAAGGTGGACAAATTCGTTTCCCAGTAGATTTCATTGTGTTGGACATGGAGGAAGACAAAGAGGTACCTATCATTATTGGGAGACTATTCTTGACAACTGGACGAACCGTCATAGACGTACAAAAATGAGAGCTAACCATGAGGGTGCAAGACCAAGAAGTAAAATTAAATGTGTTCAGGGCCATGAAATTTCCCAATGACGAAGGAGATGAGGAATGCTTTAGACTTGACACAATAGATAGTATCATCCAGAACACAGATGTAATGCAATCTTTCCCTGAAAAATTTGAAGCTTGCATCACCAACAAGTCAGATAAGGAATTAGATGAGGAAATTCTGGAATGCATTAACTATCTTGATGGAGCATCTCGCATCAGATCGTCACCGCATATGGAAAGTCTAGAACTACCAAAAGAACGAATCAAGCCCTCAATTGAAGAACCACCGCAATTGGAATTAAAGCCACTTCCGAGCCACCTCAGGTACGCATACTTGGAGAACTCTTCTTCTTTACCTGTCATTATTGCATCGTCCCTAACTTGGGTGCAGGAAGAGAAGTTACTGAGAGTGCTACAAAAGCACAAGTAAGTTATTGGTTGGAGATATCCGAGGAATCAGTCCATCATTTTGCATGCATAAAATTCTGATGAACGATGAATACAAAGCTATAGTGAAGCATCAATGATGACTGAATCCAATCATTAAAGAAGTGGTAAAGAAAAAAATCATCAAGTGGCTGGATGCATACATTATTTACCCCATCTCTGACAGTTCGTGGGTAAGCCCGATGCAGTGTGTACCAAAGAAATGAGGAATGACTGTAGTCACCAACGAAAAGAACGAGCTAATTCTGACGAGAACAGTGACGAGATGGAGAGTTTGCATGGATTATAGAAAGCTGAACAAAGCCACACAGAAGGATCATTTCCCGCTACCATTTATTGACCAGATGACAGATTGGCAGGGCACGATTATTACTGTTTTTTGGACGGCTACTCGGGATACAACCAGATTTCCATCGCTCCAGAACATCAAGAGAAAACCACTTTCACATGCTCATATGGTACTTTTGCATTCCGCATAATGCCATTTGGGCTCTGCAATGCCCCTGCCACATTTCAACGGTGCATGATGGCCATTTTTTCACACATGCTAGAGCAAACCATGTAGGTATTCATGGATGAATTTTCAGTGTTCGGGGATTCATTTGAGCAATGCTTGCACAATCTGGGAAAAGTACTGCAAAGATGTGAAGACACTAATCGGGTACTAAACTGGGAGAAATGCCTTTTCATGGTGCATGAAAGCATAGTTTTGGGACATTGGATATCACAAAAATGAATTGAGGTAGACAAAGTAAAGATCGAGATGATAGAGAAACTACCTCCACCAACATCCATAAAAGGAATCCGAAGCTTTCTTGGGCATGCAGGATTTTACCGGAGATTTATCAAAGATTTCTCCAAGATTGCCAAACCACTATGCAATCTACTGGAGAAAGATGTGACTTTCCACTTCACTAAAGAATGTCACCATGCTTTTGAGATCTTGAAACAAAAGATGATCTCTACCCCCATCATAGTAGCGTCATATTGGACGCTCCCATTTGAAGTAATGTGCGATGCTAGTGACTTTGCAGTAGGAGTGGTCTTAGGACAACATAAGGTGAAAGTTTTCTACATTATGCCAGTAAAATATTGAATGAGGCACAACTCAACTATACAACAACTGAAAAGGAGTTGCTGGCAGTAGTATTCGCCTTTGACAAATTTCGCTCGTATTTGCTGGGTCCCAAGGTGGTGTTCTACACAGATCATTCAGCAATCAAATATCTGATCTCAAAGAAAGATGCCAAACCCAGATTGATCCGTTGGGTGCTGTTGCTGTAAGAATTTGATGTGGAGATTCGAGACAGAAAGGGGTCGGAGAATCAAGTGTCATATTACCTGTCGAGGCTCAAAAATGGAGGTACAACTGGTAATGAACTGACAATTAATGAAACTTTTACAGATGAACAATTGTTTGCCATCAAACAGCAGGAAGTACCATGGTATGCTGACTATATGAACTACATAGTATCAGGAAAATGGCCGTTGGAATGGACACAACAGCAAAGAAAGAAATTCTTCAAAGAAGTCAAGCACTATATCTGGGATGAGCCATACCTATTCAAACGTTGTGCTGATAAGTTATTGTGGCATTTTATACCACATGAGGAGGTCGATATTATCCTGTAGAATTTTCATTCATCACCATATGGCAGACACTTCAACAGAAACAAAATCGCGGCCAAAGTGCTGCAATCAGGTTTGTTCTAGTCCACCTTGTTTAAAGATGCTCATTTATTAGTTCTTCAATGTGACAGGTGCCAGAGAACGGGAAATATTTCGAGAAGAAATGAAGGACCTCTTCAAAGCATTCTAGAAGTGGAGATATTTGATGTATGATGGATTGATTTTATGAGACACTTTGTTCCATCATATGGAAACCTGTACATTCTGGTTGCAGTAGACTACGTTTCCAAATGGGTTGAACTAACATCACTACCATTGAATGATTCCAAAGTGGTGTTAAAATTCCTCAAGAAAAATATTTTCACTCGCTTTGGAACACCTCGAGCAATCATCAGCGATGATGGAACTCACTTCTGCAATAAGTACTTCGATGCACTCCTATTCAAATATGGAGTAACTCACAAAGTTTCCACTGCCTACCACCCGCAGACAAGTGGTCAAGTTGAAGTCTCCAATAGAGAAATCAAAAGAATCCTGGAGCGATCCGTTGGTTCTACAAGGAGGGATTGGTCTATAAAGTTGGATGATGCACTATGGGCCTACTGGACAACTTACAAGACACCCATTGGAATGTCTCCATACTAACTGATGTTTGGGAAAGCATGCCATCTACCTGTGGAGCTCGAGCATAAAGCGTACTGAGCATTGAAGAAGCTGAATTTTGATCTTTAGGCAGCAGGAGAGAAATGACTCCACCAATTGAATAAATTAGAGGAATTTCGTCTGCATGCTTATGAGAATGCAGAATTGTACAAGGAAAAGACCAAGAAGTGGCATGATCAGAAAATAGTGCACAGACAACTGGAACCAGATCATCCAAGTGTTACCATACGGAGCCGTTAAGATACATGACCCCAACTCCAATGATATATTCAAGGTCAACAGCCAATGTGTCAAGCACTATTGGGGAGGACCCATCGAACGAAAAAAAAGAGAGTCTCACACTGGCCAATCCAGCCTAGCATTTTGATCAGTCATGTCTAGCTGACGATGTTAAACTTAGCGCTAGTAGGAGGCAACCCACGCAATTTTTGTATATATTAAAATATTATGTGTTTAATTTTGTAGGAAAAATCACAGACATAATAGAAGACAATCTCATAAAACTTCACAAGTATTTTCCTTCTCTCCCTCAAAACTCTCTGATGAAAGTGTACAAAGCACGCATTGAAAGAATGAGACTTCTTATGATCAAAGGTATTCCTAGTGATATTCGTTGGATAATTGAAGTACGAGTCCGCTTGGCAGGTCAGTCATCTGACTCTTTCATTTCATTTCTGCCCGGTTTAGGAAAAAACACCTATGTTAAGAAAATAAGAGCTAAACGATTAGGTGTTTGTTATAAATGTGCACATTGTACATGCAAAACTCGTTGTCGTTATTTAGGAATGGTGTCTGATAATCGCGAAGATAAAATAAATTCATTAGAGATGGAATGAGTAAGGAGTCTTTAGATGACATATCATTAACTTTTGAGACGCATCCAGTGGATATGTCCATCACATGATTCGTAATTTACATACACAGTTTCGAAGAGAGAGACAACAATTGAGTCTCGGGAATCTGACTTTAAAAGACCCTATTTGCCAATTTATAAGAAAATTGGATGGGAAGCTTGTCCCTGACCCATATTGCTGTTACTGGAGGAAGATGTGACCCACAATCACAACTCCTTGTAAATATTTTTGTGTTAATTTCATTGTCTTTAACTAATAATTGTGATTTGTTTTGTTGTTTTATTTTATTTTATTTTCGCCGACAAGATCCAAACTTCTTAACTTTCATGATTTATTTTACTGTTCAGCTAATAATTATCATTTGGCAGGTACTAGTGTAATTATTACTCACCCTTTTTCAGGATCTATAAATTCATCTCGTCATTGCTCTCTTCAACACATCTAGATTTGAGAGAGTAAAAAAAGAGGAAGCAACTTCAAGAAGACGAGTTGTTAACATCTGTGTGTTTTGTGGGACTAGTTCTGGATCTAAACCAGAATTCGTTGAGGCAGCAAAAGAATTGGGTAGAGTCTTGGCAGAGAGAGATATGCACTTAGTATATGGCGGTGACAATCTTGGACTGATTGGTTATGTTTCAAAGACCGTACAAGAAGGTGGTAGTCAAGTTTTGGGAATCATTCCAAAACCTTTGGCGGACGCAAATCTTATCAGACAATCAAACGGAGAGGAATGCATCGTGTCAGACATGTACGAACGACTTGTTGAAATGATTAATCTTGCTGATGCTTTTATTGCTTTGCCGGGTGGCTTGGGCACGATTGAGGAAATGTTTACAGTGATATCTTGGGCAAACTTGAACATATACCATAAACCAATTGGACTGTTTAATGTTGATGGATTTTTTGACTTTCTTTTTGTGTTTCTTGAAGATGCCAGGAGAAATGGGTTCCTTTCAAAACCCGTAAAAGATATCCTCTTCACTGCTAGAATAACCAATAATTTAATTGACCAATTCTTAACGTTTGAACCAAATATTGACCCTATCCTTTCCAAGTTGAACTGGTCTGATAATGATCGTGGTAAGAAGCGTCAGATAAATCTGGATCTTAACCTTTGGTTTTCTTTTTAGATGTAGAATTTCACGCTAACCAGGTACTATCTTCTAAACTTTTCTTCTTCTTTTTAAGACGTTGGGGACAATGTCTCGATTTGTTTTGGAGAGGGAATAATTTACTAGTATCTTATTTTTATTTTTCTTTGTGTTGTTTTTTCTTTGATATTTTTATTCAAAAATTCAAAAAAAAAATTCGTTTTTTTTAACAAACCAAGTGGAATTGTTGTTCCAAGATAGTTGAGTAAGGAGTTTCCTCTCCTGAGACGTATCTTAAACTAATTCGTAACAAGCTAATTTTTATTTATTTCCTTTTGAATTATTTAAATTCATGAATTCTCCATAATATTGACTAAATTTGATCTTCATATGTTCATTTGACAGATATTATCAACATACATGGTAATATACGAACAAGAGTTGTAAGTGAAAGTTTGTAATATTCTGTGCTCTAGTTATTGGAAAAAACACCTGAAAGCGATGGAATAATGAAAAAAAATGTGAATATAAATAATTAACCATACTTTTACTTAGTAACCGGATATCTTGCCTCATTAAGCAGTGATTGTTCCCGTCAAATGGTAAAAGCCTGAGTTAATAATAATAAAGTTTCTACTTAGTAACCGAACGTCTTGCCTCAGTAACCAGTGATTGTTCGCGTCAAACGATAGAGCTTTTAACATCTGAGATCCGAGCAATTAAGTCTGTATGGGTGTCTTAACACATAGTGCCCTAAAGCCAATTGGTTTGGGAGTCACTGGCCCAAAGCTCGCTACAAGGATTAAAGATGTTATAAAAAAATATTTGTACATAAAAATCCATTGCCAAAAAAGTGTGAATTCTGATATAACTTTAGGACAATGAGTTGCTTAATACCTTGTTAGGAGAATGGTAAAAATAATCGGAGAATTTACTTATTTAGTAATTTAGAAAGAAAGAAAACAATTATTGACTTGGATAAGAATTTATTTTCTAACTTGTTTTCTCTTTTGTGTGATTGACTGTACAGTTGATTGACGTTTGTGGGTATCGTCACTGTAAACCCTCACGAGACTACAACTCGTCCACTATGGACACCTAGGGGTTTAAAGGCTTGTTGCATATGCTAAATGCAACCATGATCTCTACGAAAGTGGCTTAGATTAATTCAGTCTTAGTTGTTTATTTCATTTTGTTTCTGTTTGTTTTGCTCGAGGACTAGCAAAATATTAGGTTTGGGGGTGTGATGAGCGGAAAATATATCAATATTTACCACCCCTTTCACTTAATATCTTGTATAGTTTCTCGAGTTTTGTGAACTTTTTGATGTGTTTTATGTTATTTTACAGATAAATAAAGTATCCGGACTCAATGGAATCAATTCGGGGCTAAAACGATGAAAAACGGATGAAAAAGGGCAAAATGGAAACTTTATAGCTTAGCGCGTCGTGACATGGAGCATATGTGTGTCGCGACCCGTGGAAAACAGAATGTGGCATCCGTCTACAATGTGCGCGCCATGATGCTGAGGACTTGGCGCGTCGCAACGTGTATCCAATCATGCGTCGAAAGTTTGCAGCAGTGATACGCGTCATTTATTGTAGCTTGCGTCGCGACGCAGAGGACATGCGCATCGCGACGCCGGTAATTTTTGGTGCCTATAAATACCAAGCCAAATTTGTGTAATTCTTCATGCTTTCTTTGGGGGATTTCTCCATGAAAACCTTAAAGAAAATGTCTTTTGTGTTTATTTAAGCTTTTTTGTATTTTCTTTTTATTTATTTAATAAAATTTTGTGTGTTTTCATTTACAGCATGAGTAGGTAATCTCTTTTTACTGGAGTTTAGGGTGAAACTTTTAATATAATAATTTAGATTTAACTCCCTTAATTTAAATAAGTAATTTAAATTAATTATTTACCGCCTATATGGTCAGTTTTACATAATAGACTTAGTTTCCGCCTATATGGTCGGTTTACGTGCTAACCTTGTTACCACCTACATGGTCGGTTTATATGACTTTGTTACCGCCCATATGGTCGGTTGGACTTTGGAAAAATGATATCACTGCCTTTATGGTCGGTTTTAATATAATTAATTCAAAAAATAATTAATTGATAAGGGAGTAATCTATATTTGAAGTATTAAAAGGGGATCCCCTAACTCCGACATTTTCTTTCATTGTTGTAATTTTTACTTATTAATTTTTAATTTATATTATGATGTTTTGTTTAATTATGCATTTAGTAATCCTAGGTATGTGTTGTAACTAAACATATTATCTAGGGTTGTGATGAAAACCAATATCAATTATTTTATAAGTTAATTTATCTTATGTCTTGTATGATTTTTAGGTTTATTTATTGAGTCTAGTTCTTAATGCTTCTTGTTGTTTGGCCACCAATAAGATTAATTTGGTAAACTTAAAATAAACTTGACGCATGGATTTTAGGTTTAGCCATAGACTCAATAACACACGATCTCACTTAAAGATTTCCTTACAGGATAAACATATACATGTCGGGCCGATGTAACCACAATTGGAACTTAAACTTAATGAATTTGGGGTTTCTTAGTTAACATAGACATATAGTTAATTAAGTAATTTTGAATATTTACATCTGACCATCGACAAAGGCTTATGCATACATTCGTGTTCCAGGTTAATAAACCAACATATTTCACAAGCATAAGGTAATCAACTCATCTTTAGAAGAATATTGGTAGGATTCACAACCCTAGATATTTTTGCATATCATTAATTAATCTTGAAATAAACCTTAGTTTTATTTACTTGTTGTTTTAGGTAAAATCACCATCCAACCAATAATTAACTTAGATACTTGTAGGAATTTAGTTTCAATAATTAATAGCATAAATGATAAGTCCTCGAGGGATCGATACATTTATACTACTTGAACAATATGTGCGCTTGCGTGTGTATTCAGCCAACCAGTGGTGCCATGGTTGAGGAAGAAAAATTGCTTGGTGGTGTTGTTGACCCAAAACGACATGTGTTGATTGAGCCACCATCGATGATGAAGCGCGTACTGGAGCATTTGGTGGATCAGTCTCCATAGTTGTGGTTGCCGATGAAGAAGGAGCTCGCGTTGGTAGTGAAGCCATGCTGCCGTCACAACCGCTCATAGAATGCGTGATGGAGGAGCATCGTTTGTTTCTAAAGTGATCCTCGGTGCATCGACGCTCAATGGTGAAGGCACTAACGGGGGAGCTCTCCTCGATGGAATCACGCTAGCTAGTGCCGTGGAAGTTGAAGCTGCACTTGCTGGTGATAAAGTTTTTACACGAGCCGATACCGTGGAGAAAGTTCCGAACATTGGTGGTGACAACAGTGATACTGTAGACATTATATTTTTACGCATAGCCCGATGATGGGTCTTATATAGGGGCACCACTTGAAACTTTGGAACGCTGTAAAGTTAAATGTCGGAAGGGAATGAAACTTTAAAGAGTTTAGAAAAAAAGTCAAGTCCGAACTGAACATCACCTATGTTCGGCCAGCCATCATAAAATTCGACCGGACATACCCAGCCACCATAAATCTGGCGGGACATATATTGACCTATTGAATGAAGACAGACAAACGTGGAGTAATAGATACAACTGCTAGTTATTCGTTAAAGTAGTTGGATTATGCCAAACTACTGATGGATTTAACTCAGGATTTATTTATATTTTTAATCTCGTTATTATCATGTTGCTTACGTCTATAAAAGTCATATGAAATGAGTGAAAGAGAGAAAGAAAAAATGAGCGAATTGAGAGAGTAAAATAGTGAGCCTGAAAGAGAAAATACAGTGAGAGTCCCAAAGAAATCCCTGGAGTTCTCCCCCTTTCGACGAGCAATCTACCAACTACCCAACTTTCAGAGGAGTCATATGAGCCAAATACATATAAGGTACGACCTGAGAGTACCATCATTATTATTTCTACTTGTTTTACAGTATTGTCTTGACATAGTATGTCCGGTTGGACTTGAGTCACATCCAACTGGACATACACAAGTCAGTAATATATCAGGATGTATATGGTTTTTCCCCTTTGGAATATATGATGGAAATCAGAACTTAAATTCCATAGCTGATTCCAAATAGACGGTAATATGGTCTGTACTCGGGATACAACTCCACGTACCACTGGAAAATAATTATAGGAAAGGCCAATTTCACAGATATTTTTCTTGTATTATTGTTACGTTGTTACCTGCCCGTTGCACTAGTAATTCATGTTTATGTTTTTGTCCTCTGGCCTGGTTCACATGGAATGTCCGACTAGACTCACTGTATATCCGTCTGGACATATCTAATGTGAAACAATATCCGACCAGGCTTCCATGAAGCTAGGCCTGTGAGATATGTACCTTTTTTTGATTGTTTATTATCTTGCTAACTATTATTCTTTATTTTACTACTGTTATGTTGTATATTTATTATCCTTAAATTCTATGTCGTTTTCTTACTCCTGGTTCACCAAGAACATCCGGATAGACATGACATATGTCGGGTCGGACATCCATAACAATATTCGACCAGGTTTCTATGAAGCCAGACCGATGAAATACATGTTCTAATCTACTTAATTCCACTTTACAGTCATTTACATACTGTTATGCAATCAATGTTGTACATTCATTGTTATTAGCTGTATGTTCATCATTTATGCTTCTATTTTATAATGGAAATTGACCGGCGTAAACACACACGTATAACGCAAGCGCACGTATCGTTCAAGTAGTATAAAAATATCGATCCCACGAGGACTTAATTCCTACTGTTGTTATTAATTGTTGATACTATTTATTTACAGATATCTAATTATACGGAGAAGGGAATTGATTGCTTGAAATGATTTGCTTTGAAGATTTGCTAAATAAATAAAAAGACAAAAAAAAATACTAAGGAAAATAAAAAGACTCAAAGATCTAGGGTTGCGAATCTTTCTAATATCTTTTAAAAGATGAAGTGATTATATCATAGTTAGGTAAAATATTGAATTATTAATCTGGAACACTACATTATGTAAAAGCCTATTCCGATGGTCATTTACAAATACCTAGAATAATCAAATTGAACCATATGTCTATGTCAATTAAATTACCTAGATTCATTAAGATTGAATTCCAATTATGACTACCCCCGCCCGACAGGTATATCCTATCCTAAGGAAATCTATTAAAAGTTTATCTATCCTTAAAGAAGATCGTGGGTTTTGAGTATAAGGTCTTTAAACTTAAAATCCCTATGTCTAGTTCATTTTAAGTTTTATCTAATCAATTTTATTAGTGATCAGTTAATAAAAAGGCATTAAGGTTATGACTCAACAAATAATTCTTTTAGTTACCCAAACTATAATCTAACCCTTTTTTAAATCGGTATATTAGATTTTATCACAAACCTAGATAACTAACTTAGTTATAACACATAGCTAAAGCTGATATAAACTTAAAAGACATAAAATGAAATTGCAGAAATTAATTAAATGCAAAAGAAATAAATGAAATGCTAAGGTAAAAGGAAATAACTTCTACTATATACTATTTAGATATCTCCCATAAAATAATAATATATTAACTTGTGATATTTTAAACCAACCGTCCGGAATGGCGGTATCCTGATTAATTCAAATTCGAATATACCAGCCATAAGGCGGAACAGAAATATAAACTTAAACCAACCGACCTAGAATGACGGTATCCTCATTAAGTCAGGTTAACCAGATTAAATTAAATAACCAACCGTCCAGAATTGCGGTATCCTTTATTAATTCAGATTTTAAATAGTTTATATATTATTTTTAAGGGAGATTAATCTAAATAGCAAAAGTAAAAGTATTACCTTATTACCTCAGCATGGAGGAGTTACCCCCTCATGGAAGAAATAATTACTACTACAAAGCATAAATAAAACTGAATAAAAGAAGAAAATATGAAGAACTCTCTATTATATAAGTATTTACAGAGGATTTGGTACATTTGAAACTAAAAATTCGAAATCTATTTATAGGCAAAAAAATCTAATTTTTTATTATTATTTTTCTGATTTTTATTTTTTTATTATTATTTTTTTTTGGATCGCTGAATTTTTGACACGTGGCATGGTGTGCTAAAAAGACGGCTCGTTGAATTTCTGACATGTGGCATGGTGGTGCAATTACCAAAATACCTTCGGTGTCGGGACGCCCAAAATTACCAAAATACCATTTTCGTCAAATTTCATAGTTTTGCTCCAAATCACCTCCAGAATGTTCTGAAACTTTATTTCGGTGTCGGGATGTCAAAAATTACCAAAATACCCTTTGTGTCGGGACACCCAAAATTACCAAAATACCCTTTTTGCTAAATTTCACCAAATTTCACAGTTTTGGTTCAAATTACCTCCAGAATATCCTGCAACTTTATTTATCTACAAAATAACACAAAACACATCAAAATATTCACAAAACTCAAGAAACTATACAAAATATTAAGTTAAATGAGTGAGAAATAGTGATACATTTACCACTCATCACACCCCCAAACCTAACATTTTGCTAGTCCTCGAGCAAAATAAATTAACATAATAAAATTTAACTAAGCCACTTTCGTAGGGATCACGATTGCATTTAGCATATGCAACAAGCCTTTAAACCCCTAGGTGTCCCTAGTGGACGAGTTGTAGTCTCGTGAAGGTTTACAGCAATGATACCCACAAATATTTTATAAAAGTAAAAAGGTAGTGAAACTAATGCACACAAAAACAAAAAGACAAGAGAAAATAGAATAAAGAAGTTAGTGACTAATCATGTGAAACTTCTACTCCAAGTTACTAGTTGTTTTGTTTCATTCTAAATTACTGAATAAGTAAATTCTCTGATTATTTTTACCATTCTCCATATACACAGTCAACAAAATATTAAACAACTCATTTTGCCCATAACAGTCATAAGTGCAGTTGATAAGAGAGTAATATTTTTGTCCTAAAGATTTATCAGAATTCACACATTTTTGTAGTAATGGAATAGATTTTCTAATTTTTCTGATTTTTTCTTTGATTTTTTTTTTTTTTTTTTTTTTTTTATATACAATATCTTCCATCTATTTAGCGAGCTTTAGGTCGGTGGCTCCCAAACCAGTTGGCTTTAGGGCATCAGGTGTTAAGACACCCCAACGGACTTAATTACTCAGACTTCAGATATATATATTTATTTTCTATCATCTTTTTGATCCATGTAGCGAGCTTTGGGTCAGTGACTCCCAAACCAGTTGGTTTTAGGGCACTAGGTATTAAAATACCCTTACAGACTTAATAACTCGGATCTCAGACACATTTTTTTTTATTCCATTACTTTTTTTGAGATGCTTATCCAATTAAACTATAGCACTGAATATTACAATCTTTTCAATTTTTATCCTATGTCTGTATGTTACCATGTATGTTGATAATATCTGCCAACTAAGTATATGAAGATCCATTTTTAGTCAGTTTTAAGGAGAATTTACAGATTAAATAATTCAGAAGTGAATAAACAAAAATTAACTTGTTTTGAATTATGTTTGAAATACGTCTCAGGAGTGGAAATTCCTTACACAGCTATTTCTTACCAATTTCATTTTTTTAGTCAACATAACAACAAAACATTTCTACTGGTCATATAACTATAATTTACATGTGTTTTTAGAAGTTTAATCAAAGGCTCTCGCTGACGAAGGATTGTTCACAACTAGGACTCCCCACTCAAGGGTTCAAGCGACCAAGTGAACGCACCTTTTTTATACCTTATGGTACGTGCCAACGAATTTATGGTGTGTGACTAACTGTCGAATGGACTTCCCGTTGTAGATTCCCCAGAGGGAAGGTGGAGCGAGGCTCACTTAAGTACCCTAGCCCTTAGGCTCTTATCGCTTGTTGTCAGGAATAAACAACGAGTCCTCCAAACTAGTCTGTCACAACACGCTACAAGTGAATGATTATCTAGGTGCCTTCACAGCTTTTCCTCATAAAAAGGTAGTGAGTGAAGGAAGACACCAACCATCACCTAGCTATAAATATGCCCTTTTTTTTTAATTTTTTTATTTTTTTTGTATTTTTCAATGTCTTAAACAGTAAAAGAAGAGTTTAGAAGATCATACCTGATTAGCTGAAAATCTACAGGAAAATTAAAGGTTAAGATCTATAATAAATTGCATGGGTTGCCTCACTGCTAGCGCTAAATTTTTCGTCTTCAGCCAGACGTGACTGAAATCTATTTGTGAAGGCGGTTTCAGCGTCGTTTTGGATGTCCTATTAAAGACATTCCCATGTGCGTTGCTTTTGAAGGGTCTCTTCCAACGGTAAGGTGGTAAAAAGAATTTTGTCTCATTCAGTGCTTGTGCCACCTTTTTAACTTTTGTTGCTCCAATGATTCCTGAAAAGAAAGAAAGAAATTTAGGAGGTCTTGTATGATGCTTGACTTGGAATGGAATTTCCATTCTGTCAAGTTTCTGAGTAATATCTCTAAATTGTACTCCCCAAAACAGTGATGTTTCGCCTGAATTCACTGTATCTTTAATTTTGTCTGACAATTGCTCCTCTATTTGCTCGGCTTCTTGCTCCACCTTTTCTTCACAGATGAATTTTAGGATCTCAGCATTCAGTTCTTCATCTGTCATATGTGAAATGCATGCTCCTGAAATATCAATGTGAGAATGTAAAGAAATATCAGATTTTAGGTCTTCATCCTCTGATCTGAGTGAGCTGATTGGCTTAGGTAGATCGTCTTCAAACATTAGTGAAAAGCATTCTCCAAGATATGCATTCTGAGGAGGAAAGTTTCATCCTTCCTTGTTGGTGCAGTTGTTACAAGTAACTCAGCTTCTTCATCCTCGTCAGAGTCAGAATAATAAAAATCAAATTGAGACTTTGTTGGTGCAGGCTCCTGAACTGATACCTCTGATTCTTGATACTGCTCAGTCTCGTCCTCTGTTATGATGTCATGATGAATCTCAGGATATTCAAAGGCTTCTTCAGTATTATTTGAATTTGCTCCGTGAGATATCTGATTCAGGTTCTTTGTTAATTGTCTAACTTGATCTGTCATCCTTTGTATAGACGCCGCTTGACTCTGAATTTGTACATCAAATTGAGCTTCTTGTTTCTTGAGCCAATCTCTTAGCATGTAATTCAACTGATCTTCCTCTAATGGATCTGGTTCTTGATGAAGATCGTAGATAGATGGTGGATAAGATGGAAAATGTGATGATTCTACGTACCTTGAATGATTCCAATAATTCTGCCACTCTGAAAGGTATATACATTGATCGCTCGAGTGGTTACCATCACATATTACACATCTCCCCATTTCATTCTGATGAGCAAATGTAGTGTTGCTTGGTTCTGGCTTCCAATGATAGTTGTTGGGCTGGACAACAGGCCTCAGAAAACTAGACTGTTGCTCCCAGATTTGGGGTGTATCTTTTTCTAGTAAAGCTCGTAATGTTTCAAAATGTTCCATTTTTTCAATCACCTGAAAACAAAATAAAGAAATAAAAAGTACAGATAATAATAAAGAAAATTAGATATAAGTAAATTAGATAGCTTCAAAATTAATAACTCAAGAAAAATAAGTCCCCGGCAACGGCGCCAAAAACTTGACCGGCGTAACACACACGTATAACGCAAGCGCACGTATCGTTCAATAGTATAAAAATATCGATCCCACGAGGACTTAATTCCTACTGTTGTTATTAATTGTTGATACTATTTATTTACAGATATCTAATTATAGGGAGAAGGGAATTGATTGCTTGAAATGATTTGCTTTGAAGATTTGCTAAATAAATAAAAAGACAAAAGAAAATACTAAGGAAAATAAAAAGACTCAAAGATCTAGGGTTCGAATCTTTCTAATATCTTTTAAAAGATGAAGTGATTATATCATAGTTAGGTAAAATATTGAATTATTAATCTGGAACACTACATTATGTAAAAGCCTCTTCCGATGGTCATTTACAAATACCTAGAATAATCAAATTGAACCATATGTCTATGTCAATTAAATTACCTAGATTCATTAAGATTGAATTCCAATTATGACTACCCCCCCCGACAGGTATATTCCTATCCTGTAAGGAAATCTATTAAGGTTTATCTATCCTTAAAGAAGATCGTGGGTTGTTGAGTATAAGGTCTTTAAACTTAAAATCCCTATGTCTAGTTCATTTTAAGTTTTATCTAATCAATTTTATTAGTGATCAGTTAATAAAAAGGCATTAAGGTTATGACTCAACAAATAATTCTTTTAGTTACCCAAACTATAATCTAACCCTTTTTTAAATCGGTAATATTAGATTTTATCACAACCCTAGATAACTAACTTAGTTATAACACATAGCTAAAGCTGATATAAACTTAAAAGACATAAAATGAAATTGCAGAAATTAATTAAATTGCAAAAGAAATAAATGAAATGCTAAGGTAAAAGAAATAACTTCTACTATATACTATTTAGATATCTCCCATAAAATAATAATATATTAACTTGTGATATTTTAAACCAACCGTCCGGAATGGCGGTATCCTGATTAATTCAAATTCGAATATACCAGCCATAAGGCGGAACAGAAATATAACTTAAACCAACCGACCTAGAATGGCGGTATCCTCATTAACAGGTTAACCAGATTAAATTAAATAACCAACCGTCCAGAATTGCGGTATCCTTTATTAATTCAGATTTTAAATAGTTTATATATTTTTTAAGGGAGATTAATCTAAATAGCAAAAGTAAAAGTATTACCTTATTACCTCAGCATGGAGGAGTTACCCCCTCATGGAAGATTAGAATTACTACTACAAAGCATAAATAAAACTGAATAAAAGAAGAAAATATGAAGAACTCTCTATTATATAAGTATTTACAGAGGATTTGGTACATTGAAACTAAAAATTCGAAATCTATTTATAGGCAAAAAAATCTAATTTTTATTATTATTTTTCTGATTTTTATTTTTTTATTATTATTTTTTTTTGGATCGCTGAATTTTTGACACGTGGCATGGTGTGCTAAAAAAGACGGCTCGTTGAATTTCTGACATGTGGCATGGTGGTGCAATTACCAAAATATCTTCGGTGTCGGGACGCCCAAAATTACCAAAATACCCTTTTCGTCAAATTTCATAGTTTTGCTCCAAATCACCTCTAGAATGTTCTGAAACTTTATTTCGGTGTCGGGATGTCCAAAATTACCAAAATACCCTTTGTGTCGGGACGCCCAAAATTACCAAAATACCTTTTTTTTTCCAAATTTCACCAAATTTCACAGTTTTGGTTCAAATTACCTCCAGAATATCCTGCAACTTTATTTATCTACAAAATAACACAAACACATCAAAATATTCACACAAAACTCAAGAAACTATACAAAATATTAAGTTAAATGAGTGGGAAATAGTGATACATTTACCACTCATCAGAAATCCAAATAGACATGAACTATGTCCGGTCGGACGTCAATAACAGATAAAAAATGTTCGGTTAGGCTTTTACAAGGCCATGTCGGTGAGATGTGTATTCCGACCTGTTTAATTCGCATATTTGTAACTTTTAGAGTTGCTTTTTCTTTCATTGCCTCTATTATCAACTGCTTGTGCTATTTTTAAACCGTCATTACCAGATCCTAAATTATAAAGACATGGTAATACTTCTTTTAAACATAGATATTATACTTTCATCAGTAATGAACCATTTTGAACCCAAACAAGCTTAAGTTTGAACCTTCCGAGAGGTGTATTGTGGCCTTAAATCATTCTTAGTGTATTCTCTGACTATTCCTCGTGGGCTATCCGTACTCTCCACGGGTTGTGAGCCCAACAGTGTCGTGGTCGCCGACGTCATAGGCATAGCGGTAAACCCCGCTTTGCTCTTAAAGATGGCGACTCCACTAGAGATATGAAATCGACCCCGAAAAAATATCTTGTAATATTCATGGTGAGATTAAGGTTAACCATGTCTTCATTTCTTTTGCATACCCTTCAAGCCCTTATGGCGTTACATATCATGAAATCACTTTCACTCAATGAGGTGGATCGCTATGTGATGATTACCATCACTTGTTGTCATGTACCTACGGGTATAAAAATGTGCGTTCATTAATCGATTAACCCTTGGGTGGGGAGACCTAATTTTGAACAAACCTTCGCCAATAAGAGCTTAAGCTTGAACCATGAATCAAGCCCACATGTAAGCCCATAGTTTCTTTTCTATAAGAATAAGCCTCCACAATGTTTGTCTTTGGGCCCTAACCATTTGGATTCGTTTAACTCATTTTCCGTGGAGTGCAAACTTATTGGTCATTTCATTGGGACAAGCTTGTATTTCATGATAATTTGGTTGAACTCTTTGAAATGTCGACAGACTAACTTGTATGAAAATCTTGATGGGCCCAAAATATTTGATTACGGCCTGAATGTGCCAAATGCATGAATTCGATACCTATACTGGCTATCATCTAGAAGGGTACGTCTTGTTTTGGCCCATTTGGATGTTATTAGATATTTCAGACCCATCCCCAACAACTATGATTACTAATGTTCTAATTTGTTGCTTTTAAACAATGACATGATCCCCATATTATAAATGGGCGGCCTTTGCCTTTTATCGATGGAAAAGAACTGAGATAACCAAGTTTTACCTTTTTTAGCATATGGGAGAACGAGTCTGTGTATCTCTATTGGTGCATAAGGGAAGGCATTGGACTTAACACATGTGTGGGAGGAGTAAGGTTGGAAGGATATATACTAATGTTTGAGCATACATTACATCTCAGGCATTCATGCATACACATATCGTGATGACTCTTTATGGATGAAGTCATCATAGTGGCCCGTTGGATTAGACAAAGAAACAGAGTAGTGAAAAGTCAGTTAACCAATTCGGAGATGGCCAACAACGAGAGTTCCTGCATAGATCGATTGGAAGAAAACATGGATAAGATTACAGAATAGTTAAAGAGCCTAGTCAATGTTATGGCCAATTTGATGGCATCTCAGGCTGCAGGGGCCGAAGCAAGCAATATGAGGCATGAGGAGCCTGAGAATAAGGTAGTGGAATAAATACCCACTCTAGATGATGATGAAGACTTGAGGGAGTATACATCAGACAAAATGGTCAATTCCCAAGCTAAATTCGAACTCCAGACCTGCTGCCAAGCGAACTTGATCCAGTATTGTACTACGCATTCCAACAGTTCCCACGATATAAGACAGACATATGTGCCCGCCTCAGGCATGAAATCTAGAATCTGATCAACACTAGTAGAATACCAGATCTGGAAAAAGCCTCTACCATGCAACGAATAGGTTCTAAATCATCGAAAGATTGCACTTGCAACTTTTTCTTTATCATTTCATGACTTCTTTTTAAATGTTCAGTGATAATAAAATTCAGCTCGAAAAATGAATGAGCATGTCTAAATTCTTAAAATAATTTTTGAACTTTGGAATCATTGGCAGAATGCCATCTAAAAATTGTGTATTAAGATTTATACTTGGAATTGCAAAGCACACATAGAAAGAATTTATGTTGATGTAACTAGTAGAGATGGTCAAAACACTTGGCATTCATTTGATCCTCAAGCCTAAAACGACACTAAGATAAGAAGGTGATGCAAAAAACAAAAAAAATTAAAAAAATAGAGAGAAAAAAGAGATAAAAGAGAAAAGAGAGAAGAGAAGGAAAGAATGAAATAATAAATCTCATAAAAACCTACTTCGCTATTTAAAATTGTTTAGTAACCAGGAGTATCGTGAACCCCACGAGTAATTTTCCGTCAAACAATAAGTCAAATATTGAGTATGCAAAGCAACTTGAGTTGGTGAAATTGTTGAGTAAAGTGAGGCTCGCATCACAAATATTCAGTCTTCAAGTCAAAAGGTAATTTGACGACTTAAGGAAGCTAGGGATGAAGATGAACCCTACATGAAATAAACCTTAAAAGAAATTTTGTTGATCCTTAACTAGGTGTTAGATTATCTAGGTAAAGGAAATGATAAAATGAACTAAAGTGTCTACCCTAATCTACACTTGGCACCAGCATGAACAAATTTGGATTTTATGCAGGTCTTTCTAAAAAATTACACACACACACATGGAGAAGCATTTGAAAGGTGAAACCTTTATTAGAACTGAATTTTGAATTTAGATGATGCTCACATCTTGGAAGGAGATAGAATTTTATGAAGAAAGATTTTGAGAACATACGAAGAGTCATTATATGATAAAAAAAAAAGAGAATAGAATTTCGAAAGTGAGGTTGATGATTTGAGACCCCGAAGGACAACCTGTGCATGATACCTCTACAAAATAACATCGAGACTCATGCATTTTCTAAGCCAAAGAAAAGGTGTACAAGAGATCATATACATATATGCATACATATAAATAACATTTCTTTTTCAGAAAATTAACATAAAACAGGCAGAGAATAAGAACTCCAAAGAAATGGAGTATGCAGCGTGGGCCTCCAAAACACGGAGCATCCAAAATCTGAAAACAGGGGGCGAAGCCTACCTATAAAAAGAAAACAATAGGTGAAGCTCGCCTACAAAGAAAATAATGGAAAAAGACCCACCTAAAAAATAAACTGGGGGCGAAACCCACATAAAAGAGAATATTGGGGGCAAAGCCCGCCTAAAAGGAAATATAAGAAGTATCACAAACAATTCCAAGAAGAATCCGAGAATGAAGAAGAGACAACTCCAGAATGAATCCGAGAATGAGGAAGAGAACTCTGAAATGAATCCGGGAATGAATAAAAGACAACTCTGGAATGAATCCGGGAATGAAGAAAAGTTAGCTCCGGAAGGAGTCCTGGAACGAAGAAGAGTCAGTTTCATAATGAAATCAGGAAGAATAAGAGACAACTATGAAATTAATCCAGGAAGGGCCTCAGGAATGAATGCAAATATCAAACCAGCCGAATGAATCGGGAGACCTGAGGAATGAAGCCTCGAGAATGGGGAATGAATCCTTCAAAATGAACCGAATGAATCGGGAGACCTGGGGAATGAAGCCTTAGGAATAGGGAATGAATCCTCGAAAGATCAAAGCATCGAAGGGTCTGAGGGCCATCTACAAACAAAATAGACCGCCACAAGACCAGGTAAGTCCATTGAATTATCACATACTGCACAAGCCGAACAAAGTGGGGGCGACTATAGACATTGTATTTTTATGCATAGCCCGATGTAAGTCTCATATAGGGGCACCACTTGAAAGTTTGGGAAGTTGCAAGGTTAAATGCCGGAAGGGAAATAAACTCTAGAAAATTCAGAAAAATAGCCAAGACAAAGCCCGACATCACCTATGTCCAGCCAGCCATTATAAAATCCGACCGAACATACCTAGCCACTATAAATTTGGTCGGACCTATATCAATATGTTGTATAAAGACAAACAAATGTGGAGTAATAAATACATTTACCAGTTATCTGATAAATTAGTTGGATTATGCCAAACTACTATAGATTTAACTCATTATTTATTTTATATTATAGTTACGATAATCTATGGCACCGCGATGCTAGCTCATCTGCCTCCTTCCCCACTTGCTTCCTTTGCATATTTAAGCTTCCAAAACACGTACGTTTGTCCCAAGATCTATGCTCTAATGCTTCATATCAATAAAACATAAAACAAACTACAAAATACGTAAAATGGCATGAAACCTAACAAGATAATAAGCTAAGAGTGTATGAATAAGTGGGTATAAATCACACTTATCAAACACCCCCAAACATAAGATTTTGCTAGTCCCGAGCAAAAGACTAAATAAAAACTAAATAAAAGTAAACAGACAAAAGTAACTAAATTAACTATGCCACTTTCGTACGGCTCACGATTTCATTTAGCATGTGCAACAAGCTTTTAAACCTCTAGGCGACCCTAGTTGACGAGTTATAGTCTCGCGAGGGCTTACAGTGACGACACACACAAACGTCATTTACATGCACATACAATCATGCAAAAAAATAAATAAATAAACAAATAAAACAGTTGTGGTAGTAACACATAACATTGTCCTCAAAGAATGTCTACTAATGAATTCAGAGAACCTTCAAAGTACTCAACATAACTTAAATCCAAGTTATTGAATAAATCAACTAAGCCAGACTCACAGTGAGTGTGTAAAGGTTCGGTCATAGCTCGACTTCTAAGTAGCCAACTCAATGATTTCGTCTAAAAAATTAGGATCTGATGGGTCTAACCAACCTAGATATCTCAAAAGTGCTATATATTTTCCTATTAAGTTTGATATAGTATGACTTCTATATTTCATAATATTTTGACTCACCTACCATTTAAGGTAGCATTTCTCGTCATGGTGGTCCTAACACTCGCCCATGGGTAGCTTTACGTTTATCGGTTGTAAGTGGTATATCTATTTTTTAAAAGTATTTTTATATTTTCTGATTTTTTCATTTTTTTCAAAAGATCTCTTTTTTTTTTTTTGCTCTAGCCATACCATATATCATAAATAATTATAAATAGAGACAAATATCTAAACAAACGGTCATTTATCTTCAAACAATTTCTTTAACTAGACACCTTGTTAACTACTTAGGCTCTTACTGTTAGAAACCTACTTTTAGATGCTTACGAGTCTAACTTAGATCACCTACTCAAGGCATCAGATAAAAATCTATCGGGCACTTATCGTTTCTATGATTTCACCTTAAAGAAAACAAAACTCATCATTTGGACATATGCTTTACTACCTAGGACTAAAAAAGTTTATTATTTTTTAAATAGTAGGAACTAGCACTAACACTAAAAGGCACACACCCCAAACTTAAAACTTGCATTGTCCTTATGTAAGATAGACATAAATAAACAAGAGTGAGAAACAACACTACCGTGTATGGAGATGATCACGCTTCTGCTGGTTGGAATTTGGTTTTGCGGGCGGTGTGGATTGCGCTAGTACTTACATAAATACACATGCAAACTAATAAATACGCAAATAACACACAATAAAATAAATTTAAAGTAAAGAAAATAAAAATAAATGCTTCGCTTGCCTCCCCGGTAGCGTTAAGTTTAACGTCTTCAGCCAGACATAACCACCCAAGTGGTCATGGTGGCTTCAATGTAGTGGACCCGGTAGTCTCATGTGCTTTCTTCTTTGTTATCCACCGTTGATTATGACATGAAAAATACTGTTTGGCTGGCTGCGGCAGAGAAACTATGGAAGGTCTGCCAAGATATTTTAATGGTTCAGCTATTAGCTCCACCATTGGGTCAGGATTAGTAAATTTTCTGCCACTTTGAAATTCTGGACCACACATGCGAAAAAATTGGCTTGACCTATTGTTTAGCTTTCCAGGGATCCTCTTTAAGTGGGCATTGACACTTGAGTTCTTCTTATTGTGGCACCTTGGGATCAGTTTCAGTTTTGGCTACGTAGGATCTTCTTTGCATGGCTCCACTTTGTTCGTTGGTTGCTTGACTACTGGTTCACCCTGCATGTTGGCTTGAATATATGGAGACACACCTAAAACATAGTCATTGTCCATTGTAACTTTTATCTCTACAGTGTCTATCCTGCGATATTTTTCATCACCTTGAGGACTTGGCATGGCTCTGAAAACACTAAAGGTGACTTCTTCGTTCCGCACTCAGATTGTCAGTTCACCTTTTGCACATAAATGATCACTCTGCTTGTTGCCAAGAAAGATCTCCCAATGATGATTGTGACGTTATGATCCTCCTCCATATCAAGGACAAGGAAAATAGCAGGGAAGTAAAACTTATCCACCTTAACCAACATGTCCTCTACTATTCCTCATGGGTATGTGAGGGATCTATCTGCTAGTTGTAATGTTATGGTGGTTGGTTTTACCTCTCCTAGGCTCAATTATTTGTAGAATGATAAGGGCATGAGATTGATACTCACACCCAAATCGCATAGCGTTTTACCAAAGTCTCGATTTCCAATAGTGCATGGTATGATAAAGCTGTCAGAATCCTTCAGTTTTGGAAGGAGCTTCATCTGTATGATGGCACTACACTCTTCTGTGAGTGCTTTTGTTTCAAAATCAGCTAGCTTCTTATTCTTGGACATTACCTCCTTCATAAACTTCAAATAATTAGGAATTTTTTTCTAACGCGTCTGCGAAAGGGATGTTGATATGGAGCTTTTTAAAGATATCAAGAAATTTGGAAAACTGATGGGGTTTTTAAGGGGGAATATCGGTAACGCAGCGGAATCGCTGAAAATCAAAATTTTCCGATTTCAAAACTTTTTCTCGGATCAATTAAATAAAATTATTTATTTAATTATCCAATTATCAAATTCTGAAAAATTACACAAGAGATCAAATTTCTTGGTAATTACCGAATTGCCCCAATACTTTACAAATTGATCATTTTAGTCCCAAAATTGTCCAATACAATTTTGGATGATTCTAAATCATTTCTAAAATGATTTCCAACATGTCCAACATATCAAAATATAAATTGTGACACAAAACCACAATTTCTAACAAATTACCGTGAGGTCCCCAAATTTTGCATTTTGTTCATTTTAGTCCCCAAATTGTCAAATACAATTTTAGGTGATTCCAAATCAGTTCTAAAATTATTTCCAACATGTACAATACATGAGAATACAACAAAATCAGATTTACAACAAAAACCCCAAAAATATGTGTAATTGCCGTGAGGCCCTTATTGGGCAAAATTGTGCATTTTGCTCTTTTAATGTTCAAAACACATCAAGATCAAATCCAATCATCCCAAAAGTTTATATGCAACATATAAACATCATAATACACAACATATATGAAAAGACCCAAATTTGGAGATGGTTGTAAACCCTAATTTCTCAATTTCATCAAATTGGACAAATTAGACTAAATTAAACAAATCCAATGTTTCAATCAAGTCTCTACCGCACCAAACAAGTCTCACCACTTTGAAATAACTCTAGAACAATTCTAGGTCACCAAGGAGTGGCTCAACAACTCTAGAATGGCAACTAGATCATCAAATGACCAAAAGAATGCTTAATAACAACTTATAAGCTTTCTTTAACTATCATACATGTAAACACCCATGTTCAAAACTTCCAACACTCAAAAACATAAACAAGAAAGAGTAGAAAAACTTAAGAACAAGCTATGTTATAGCCTAGAACAAAAGGAACAAATTCCCTCTAATAGCAAAGTGGAAATACTTACTAAATCCAAACTTTTCCTTAGTTGTTCTTCAAGGTTCTTCACTTTTTCTCTCTAACTTTTCATGTTTATTTTGGAGGCTTGGAACTAGGTCAAACTTATGAAAAAATATAACACTTTATATATAAAGGGTGTGGCTGAAAATACCATAAAAAAAGAAAATAGATATTTCAATTTTTAACAAATTAAAAAACAAATATCTAAGTTATCAAAACCATTTTGATAACCTTTTCTTTTAATGAAAAAGTCAACAAAAAACACTTGTTAATCATTTCCCATAAATATCATTTGGTAAGATATTTATATTTTAATTATATTAATTTTTTGACAATTAAATAATTAATTCATTAATCAAATACAAATATCTCAAATATATGTATTATATTTACTTTAAATATCTCAAATACATATATAAATGATATATGTCAAATATCTTTGTTTGACAATTTATTAATGTGTATTTAATAATATCATATATTAAATACCAATACACATTAATTAGGAAATGACGATTCGGCCCATTTGCATGTATTTTTCGCTTAACGTTTAAACGATTTATAAATAATCACCATTATTTATAAAAGTCGCCTAGTGCTCTACGAGTATATTTCATTAGTGAGACTCTCTAGATTCAGATATATCCATCACAAAATCCAATTTCGTGTCCATAATTTACCCACCCGTAAATTATGACGACCACGGATAAACTAGCTGAATCATACAGGTCGAGGTCATTGCATACGTATAATCCCTCCGTCACAGGTATCCGGATAATCCCAGAGATATAGATGTAAATGTCAAATCTCTATAGGTATTATCCCGTCGACGAATCTATTAGCAATCTATAAATAACATTCCGAACTCAATTTCGAAGTATACTATGGCCATAGATTTAACTGATTGCTAATCACATATGGACTACCTATGCTCTGTACACAGAACTGACGGATCCTATCTTGATACACACATGATATCCTGAGGATCGGTCCACACCCAACGAACAGGCGGAGTTCTGATCTAAATAGATCGGTGACGTGACTGCCATCTAAGTGTGAAGGATGCATACATCCACAGTGGTATCTCAAGTCGAATGACCACTATGCTACAACCTGAGAAGATTCTTATTGACGTTGGTGTACCATCCATTAAGAATCTTCGGTGAGTCGTTCAATGTTTATCCATTATAAACACCTACACATCTATACGAGTCTCCCTAGACTCATGGTTCATTGGGATAAACCATCGGACCAAGTATCGATATACGACATGTACTGGTCTCAACATATTTGACTAACTGACCCGTGTTAGTTATCTTAACCAGGAACAATATTTGATAATATACATTTAGCAGTGACACTTCCCAATGTCAATTACAAACTAACTTTGTAACTGTGTATTGAATTATATATTATCGTGCCTTTGTCTAATATATACATATCACTAAACAACATTTAGTTTCAATCTAATCGTAATCAGATCGAATACGTATATAAAAACAAGAGGTGCAACCATAAATTAGTAATATTATGGAAAAATGGATTGTTCATATTCATGAATCAGACATAAATATGGTCCGGATTGGTGCTCTGAGCGCCAACCCCAACAATTTCTCCCACTTGCTCTTGTGCCAATCCACGGTATCATATATGCATCTCAATGTGTATCGTATACACATAGCCCTCAAAAGCTCACCTAGCACTTAAGAGGTAGGCAACAAGAATTGAGTCCGCTATAACATAATGAGTTTGTCAAACAAACCCAATCGTTTCCCATAGCCAGTATCTTTCATATTTTGTAGAATCTAAATTATACATTAATATGAATCAGACACTACACCAGTATTGTGCTACAACTACTGAGTTGTCCAAGTATTCAGGGATCAAATCCAATATACTATGCGGACAACCGCAAGCACAACACCAATATAAAACTTCTAATTTATAAGGTCACTATGCAACTCCATAAGTCAATACTTCATAAGTTGCATCTAATTCCACTAAATATTAGAATCCTTCGTGACACTCCCACTGCATCTTTTGTGACTCTTTATGAAGTAGACTGTCTAACGTCATAATTAGTCTCAAAACTAATATGACCCTAATGGTTGCAGACTGTGTTCTCCATGAATTAGAAACTCGTTCTTAATATCTCAAAGATCACAAAGAACGTGTTTCAAGATCCATCCTATGGTCTATAGGATATCAAAATAACTCATAACAATTACGATTAAATCGATATCTACAATCACACTTAATAAAGTATTTATTATGTCATCATCAAATGTTACATAAGATTGATTAGACATTCTAATCAATATCTCTTTCGAAAAAGGAATCATCCATTACGAAAGATGAATACTTTATATAAGACACACAATAATTGTCCAACAGTTATACTAACTGTCATACAGATAGCCTAGTTATGTCCTTTATTAGATCATATCTAATGTACGAATAATAGGAGTATCTCACAAGTCTATTAGTTTTATATCTTATATAAAAATTTATATCAAATATAATAGAGACTACTCCCACTGCTTTCACGGAGTAAAGAAGACTTAGGTAAACTTTTTACCTTACAAACATCTCATTATTACTATAATAATGATAATGTTGCAATAATATATAACACTAGAAAGTAATTTGTACGCTCCCACTAACCCTTTAGCACATATGTATCCTCTATACTTTGACAAGATGAGGCAATCTGACTGATGTCAAAAATATAGAACACGAATTTCCGGAAGACTTACCCGAGTCTACAATAGGCTCTATAAGCTAGCACACTAAACTGCGATCTCAGCAGAACACAAACTCTAGGGCCATTCCAGAATGAACTCTTCAAATAAAGAAATCACAACTGATATCTTATCTGAATAAGTCATTCAAAAACGCCACTTTGCATTCTTTAGCTAAAATGTACAGTTTAATATGAACATTAACCAATATATCTTTAATTGTTCAATTAGTGTGACCAGAGATAAGTTTTCTCAGAATCTACAATAGATTGTAAAGGTCAATCCTTTGATAAGCTCACACTGCTTTCGCTGCGCAAATAATTAGCACTTATCATGAACTAATTCACAATGAAAGCTTAATCAAGTTCAAAACTTGATCGTAGTAAGCTATGAACAATCTTAGATCTATGGTTCAATGGTGAACTTCCAGAATCGATATCAAATATCGCTTCCATTATACGTTATAGGATAATTTTCTTCGGTAAGAAAATAACAGAATCATTAAGTATCAAATACTCGTAAATGATTCTGATATCCTATTAAACTTATATAGAAGATGTATAACGGTTGTTTTATCTGATTAATTACGTAGTTCCATTTATAATTTATCATTCTCACATTTGACTTCAATAAGTCAAGTCTTTTCTACAATTGTTAACATATGATGTTACACACTAAGTAATAAAACGATTTTATTACTTATGATTGTAGGAAAGATATTCTATCAAATAGAATACAATATTCTATTAAACAGAATAAACGATAAACTTTTACTTATACCTCCGAGGTGTAAGTAATTTCCATTATATAACTATTATATAAAAGAAAGATTCAAATCTCAAACTTTTCAAGATTCAGACTTTCTACCTATACATATCATATATGTAACTGTAGAAATTAATGGAACCTAAATTAAAAAGATGAATTAGTGTTACTGGAGCATATCCCTAAGAGTATTGAAACTAATTCGGTAACATTCAATATCAAACGAATCAAATCATATAAGATTCGACTGCTCCCACTACTCAACTCCATCAGGATGGAATCGTGGAAGAATAATATTGAATAAGAATAATATTCACTGAATAACCTTAGAACTAATTGCTTTAAATTCATATGTTTGATTTTATCAAAGATCTTTGAACAGTTCAAAGACATGTAATGAATTGAGGATAGAGTTCTCGAAAAAACTTCAGATTGAATATATTTGAACAAGTCAAAAATGTTCAATCTACGTTTCATCAGAACAGATTGAAAGTTCTTGATCATTTCAAGACGTTCAATATGTGTTCTTTCAGAAACACGTAACTAAGTTATGACAATTCATAACTAAGTTACGAAGTAAAGAAAACTACCTTAAGCAATTACAATTTATTAAACTACATACATCCAATGTATCAGTTAAATAAATCTGCTGGTCCAATGACAATCATTGGTTAAACGAGATCTAATCACCTTCCCGAATACAATATTCGTTAAATGGATAAGGATATGTGGTGTGATCTCATATCAAACCATCCTTTACCATACGGAATAAAATCCAATGCTTAAGTGATAAAATCTCCTAAAGCACCGTTCTAAATTATTTACTTTACCGAATAATTTTTCTTAATGTTTATCTCTACGTCAATGACACTACTAGTTATATTTAAAATATATATAACAATTGTTTATAAAGAACAAGTAACTATCCAATAGTCGCAAGTTCCGATATCAAATATCAAAACAATCGTTAACTAATATTTTAAATAACTAGACGGGAGATCTGATATCCAATACCTATAGTTGTAGTATTGTGAAAATCGATATTTTCTATACACAACTATACGCATCTCCTTTCTATAGCTTTACTATTTACATTCAACTATTCACAACAATTGTAAATAATTGATTAGCAAATTGTGTCAGACACATTGCCTCTATAGGTCATTAAAGCTAAGAAACGTCATTACTAGATAAACAAATACCTAATGGGGCTTTCTTAATGCCAGTCAAGAATCTCGAGACATGAACTAATTCAAGTCAATTCTTACTGCATAAGAAACTATTCTCTCTAAATTATTATATCCTAAAAGGGATATCTATCTAGATTATCTATCATGACTTAGAAACTAAGTCATTAACCATCTTGAGTTTTGAAGAAAATTGGAACAACAGTTCCCGATGGTTTAGACCAATCTAATAATATCCTAGTCTAGTAGTATCTAGAACCTATTTTAGAATAACTGCAACCAAGAGCCAAGTTAGATAACATATCAAAATATGTGTGCAGTGAATTAAAAGTTTAATTCTATCTAATATAGATTAAGGAAAACAAACAATCGGCTATTTCCATAATAATACACACTGCCTAAGTTAAGGATTTTTTAAACTTAGCAGTGCCTCCCATTATTTTACGTAATACCGTAATCCCCAACGGAAAAATGAGAATTCAATAATTAAATCGAATTCCATATTGGGAAGAGGACCCAATGAATATATTTCGACTCACAGCAGAGGCACGGTCTCGCCTACATATATTCACAGGTAGACAACTCATTGTCAATCCCTCACTAGTGACTCCTAGGTTTCCGGTCCTGGTCGTTTCTCGTTGTTGCTGCTAAGGCAGGCCCACAAGGAGACGTACCAATGTTAAAATCGTCAATGATAAACTCAAGTTACTTGCATAACCCTGACACCTAGGGCACGTTCAGGATTCCGCTTTCGGTTGAATTTATCTAGTATCTAAAATACATCCGGCATAAATAAATCTCTATTGGCTACACCCTCACAGCAGAGGCACGGTCTCATATGTAGTCACGGAAAAATATTTATAAACCGTATTGACAAGACGGACGCCAAAGAAACAAGTATTCCAAATACCAGTTACTTTAAAACCTTATTAAGCGGGGATATTCCATAAAGCGTCATACACTTTAAATTTAATCAAATTAAATGAAAGCATGCATGTATCAAGTAAAGAAAAGAACAAACACAAGATTTTAAAGGGCTAATCATATCGGGGTTTTCAGAATCAGACTTGCTCTGATACCTTTTGATGGGGTTTTTAAGGGGGAATATCGGTAACGCAGCGGAATCGCGGAAAATCAAAATTTTCCGATTTCAAAAATTTTCTCGGATCAATTAAATAAACTTATTTATTTAATTATCCAATTATCAAATTCTGAAAAATTACACAAGAGATCAAATTTCTTGGTAATTACCGAATTGCCCCAATACTTTGCAAATTGATTGTCAAATACAATTTTGGACGATTCTAAATCATTTCTAAAATGATTTCCAACATGTCCAACATATCAAAATACAAATTGCGACACAAAACCACAATTTCTAACAAATTACCGTGAGGTCACCAAAGTTTGCATTTTGTTCATTTTAGTCCCCAAATTGTCAAATACAATCTTAGGTGATTCCAAATCAGTTCTAAAATGATTTCCAACATGTACAATACATGAGAATACAAAAAAATCAGATTTACAACATAAACCCCAAAAATATCTGTAATTGCCGTGAGGCCCTTATTGGGCAAAATTGTGCATTTTGCTCTTTTAATGTTCAAAACACATCAAGATCAATCCAATCATCCCAAAAATTTATATGAATCATATACACATCATAATACACAACATATATGAAAAGCCCCAAATTTGGAGATGGTTGTAAACCTTAATTTCTCAATTTCATCAAATTGGATAAATTAGACTAAATTAAACAAATCCAATGTTTCAATCAAGTCTCTACCGCACCAAAAAGGTCTCACCACTTTGAAATAACTCTAGAACAATTCTAGGTCACCAAGGAGTGGCTCAACAACTCTAGAATGGCAACTAGATCATCAAATGACCAAAAGAATGCTTAATAACAACTTATAAGCTTTCTTTAACTATCATACATGCAAACACCCATGTTCAAAACTTCCAACACTCAAAAACATAAATAAGAAAGAGTAGAAAAACTTAAGAACAAGCTATGTTATAGCCTAGAACAAAAGGAACAAATTTCCCTCTAATAGCAAAGTGGAAATACTTACTAAATCCAAGCTTTTCCTTAGTTGTTCTTCAAGGTTCTTCACTTTTTCTCTCTAATTTTTCATGTTTATTTTGGAGGCTTAGAACTAGGTTAAACTTATGAAAAAATATAACACTTTATATATAAAGGGTGTGGCCGAAAATACCATAAAAAAAGAGATATTTCAATTTTTAATAAATTAAAAAAAAATATCCAGTTATCAAAACCATTTTGATAACCTTTTCTTTTAATGAAAAAGTCAACAAAAAACACTTGTTAATCATTTCCCATAAATATCATTTGGTAAGATATTTATATTTTAATTATATTAATTATTTAACAATTAAATAAATAATTAATTAATCAAATACAAATATCTCAAATATATGTATTATATTTACTTTAAATATCTCAAATACATATATAAATGATATATGTCAAATACCTTTGTTTGACAATTTATTAATGTGTATTTAATAATATCATATATTAAATAAAAATACACATTAATTAGGAAATGACGGTTTGGCTCATTTGCATGTATTTTTCGTTTAACGTTTAAACGATTTATAAATAATCACCATTATTTATAAAAGTCGCCCTAGTGCTCTACGAGTATATTTCATTAATGAGACTCTCTAGATTCAGATATATCCGTCACAAAATCCAATTTCGTGTCCATAATTTACCCACCCGTAAATTATGACGACCACGGATAAACTAGATGAATCATACAGGTCGAGGTCATTGCATACGTATAATCCCTCCATCACAGGTATCTGGATAATCCCAGAGATATAGATGTAAACGTCAAATCTCTATAGGTATTATCCTGTCGACGATTCTATTAGCAATCTATAAATAACATTCGGAACTCACTTCCGAAGTATACTATGGCCATAGATTTAACTGATTGCTAATCACATATGGACTACCTATTCTCTGTACACAGAACTGACGGATCATATCTTGATACACACAAGATATCCTGAGGATCGGTCCACACCCAACGAACAGGCGGAGGTCTGATCTAAATAGATCGGTGACGTGACTGCCATCTAAGTGTGGAGGATGTCTCATACATCCACAGTGGTATCTCAAGTCGAATGACCATTATGCTACTCAACCCGAGAAGATTCTTATTGACGTTGGTGTACCATCCATTAAGAATCTTCGGTGAGTCGTTCAATGTTTATCCATTATAAACACCTACATGTCTATACGAGTCTCCCTAGACTCATGGTTCATTGCGATAAACCATCGGACCAAGTCTCGATATACGACATGTACTGGTCTCAACAGATTTGACTAACTGACCCGTGTTAGTGAATCTTGACCAGGAACAGTATTTGATAATATACATTTAGCAGTGACACTTCCCAATGTCAATTACAAACTAACTTTGTAACTGTGTATTGCATTATATATTATCGGGCCTTTGTCTAATATATACTTATCACTAAACATTATTTAGTTTCAATCTAATCGTAATCAGATCGAATACGTTTATAAAAACAAGAGGTGTAACCATAAATAAGTAATATTATGGAAAAATGGATTATTCATATTCATGAATCAGACATAAATACGGTCCGGATTGGCGCTCTGAGCACCAACCCCAACAAAACTTGTCATCCAACTTATTCTTTTGAAAGTGCTGAGGGTATGGTAAAGGTGTATTCAGGATGAATGGTGGCTTATACGGATGAGCTGTTGTATTGTTATATTCTTTTGTTACATTTTTCCTCTTGAAATGCCGCTTATTTGTCTTGACTGCCTTGGTCCTTATGGGAATCTCTAATCTCTAATCCACTCATGAGGGTAATGGCATGATGCTTCTCCTTAGAGTTGACCTCGGTATTGCTAGGAAATGTCTCATTCTGTTGATTTGTAATAGAAAAGATGAGCTGCCTAATCTGGACTTCTAAAGATTTCATCGTCGCCAACATATTTTCCATATGGGTTTCAATGTTGTTCAGCCGCGACTCATTTTTCTCAAACCTTTCTGAAGTTTTAGCAACAAACGTGCTCATAAGGTATTCTAATGATGGTTTCTACTCAGCCCTTTGATTATTGAAGCCATGAGAAGGTTGCAAGGCATTCTCTGTGTTCACATATGACAAGTTTGGATGATAATAGTTAGGCATAAGATTACCTCTATAGTTTTTGAAGTACCGATTGTTCATATAATGGGCTTGCTCAAAACTTGTTCCTCTGTCTGGGTACATCAGATTATTAGAAGAAGCAGCTTCAATAGATGATTGGGATTTCTAATTGGTCAATGCTGCTATATGACTCGTGAGGGATGACACTTGAGCTGTAAGTGCAACAATAGGATCCACCTCGTGTATGCCAGCCACATTAGTCATCATCGAGCATTCACTTGGCCATTGGAAATTATTAAAGGCTATCTTCTCCAATAGAGTATAAGCATCTTCAGTAATTTTCTTGAATAGGGTTCCTCTAGCAGCTACATCTTCTATAGTCATGTTTGGACCATTCAAATCATTATAAAATAACTAAATCTGAACCCAGTCTTCATAATTATGCAGTGGGCACCTCCTGAGTAGATCTTTAAAGCGCTCTCATGCCTCATACATGTTCTCGATCTACAAGTGTTTAAAGGTGATAATCTCTGTTTTCAGTTAGGCTGATTTAATGAGTGAAAATAACTTCTCAAGAAATCATGTGGCCATATCCTCACATTTCATGATGCTCCCCATTGTTATATATTACAGCCAACCCCTTACTTTGTCCCTTAAAGAGAATGGGAACAAGCGCAGCCTGATGGTCTCTTTAGTTACTCCATTAATCTTAATTGTATCTGCCATCTCCAATAACATCCTCAAGTAAATGTCGAGATCCTCTACAGCTAAACCCCCCAAGCTGTTTATGTTGTACCATGTTGATGAATGTTGGTTTCAACTCAAAATTATTGGCATTGATCGATTGGTGCGCAAACCTAGAATAATTATCATCAATGACCGACTTAAAGTGATCTCGGATTGCCACCTGGCACGGGTTGTTCTCTCTGTTGTCAGCCGCTATTGCTTTTTTTCAATACTTCATTATTTCCTTAGTCTTATCGCTGTTCTTTCTATTTTAGGATCAAACATGAGCGAATCGAGACTTGTAGATCTTTACATGTACTGAAGCACATTAAAAAAGAAAGAAGTAATAAAAACAAATTAAAAAAATCTAAATTAAAGTTAAAGTTACTTGGCAATAGTATTATTGTGAATAAGATTGAACAGTCCCCGACAACAGCACCAAAAGTTTATTGCGAGATTATCGTACCGCACGTATACGGTGTCAAGTTTTAGTAAATGATGAATAAAGAGTGTCGAATCCCCAGAGATTGAAATTAAATTCACACTAAGTAATATAATTAATAAACTTCACTTTATTTAGGAATCAATTTAAAATAAACTAAATTAAATTATAAACTAAAGAAGCGAAAAGTCAAAATATTTCAATTAAGAAAAACCAGGATGATAAGAATTCTAGAGTCTGATTTCACCTAGCTATCCCTTATGTATTTGTTATGTCAATAAATTATTACTTAATTAAAATATTATTAATTACTAACTTCGATATCCATATAAAAATCAAATAATTAACATTTCATTATGCTCTATGATTCTTTGTTAACGATTTCAAATGAATTATAGGCCTCCCGAACTCTATAAAATTCCTAGGTTATATTTTATAGATCCCATTCAAATCTCCTCTCCCGGGTGATAGATTTTAAACATGGAATCATCTAATTTATGGCTAGAAAACCAGAAGCATTAAGCACAAGAAAATATAAATAAACTGAATTAAAACTTCCTAATAATTAATTGGTAATCAAACATATAAGTTCAAGCATAAGCTACATCATCCTATAGAATAAGAAAATTAGTTCAAGACTAAATAAAAGAAAAATGAAATCTGAGTCAATAACATATTGACCATCATTAGAGTTTAAAGAAATAAACTAGAAGATAAAACCCAAATCGAATCCCTTCATCTTTTGACTTCACTGCTTTCATCTTCTCTTCTTATTCTTCAATTCTCTCATTGGATCTCTCTAAATTATGTGTTTAGAGCTTTGTAGTTGTATCTTCTCCTCCCCCTTGGGTTTTGGACGCACTTATGTATTTCTAGGGAAGTTCTGAAGTCATTCTGCATGTAGAAAAATGATTCCTTATGGTGCTGAAAATCGTTTGGGGCATCGTGACGCCATATTCTCTTGCAAACATGTGTATTTGTTCATGGCTGGTGGCGTCTGTGGACGCTGGATTTCGGCCGAGGTCCTCAATCAGAATTTGTAAGTTGGGCACTAGCAATCCTGCAAAAAACAAAGTAGAGTGGACGGGAGTAGGCTACCACCGGTGTGGTGGATACCGGGTACACTCCGACGCCCAAGTCAGTGGCAGGAAATAAGTTTGTAAAATGGGAAAGCAAGGTTGAATATTACCTCTACTTCCTTTGTTTGGCCGTGAGAGCCGTGTAATATATGAGGGGATTAAGGATCGAGAGCATGAAGTATTAGGGTGAGAGAAATGTGACTTGAATGAATTCTTCCTGTACTCTTTTCATATTTATAGATAAAACATGATATGAGGTTTGGTGTATTTGGTAATGGTTTTTGGAGTAAGTGAAGATTAGTGCTAGAGTTAGGTTAAGTGGGGTGGTGGGGATTAGTGCTAGAGTTTGGTTAAGTGGTCATGCTTTATGATTTTAATTGTAATCAAATACATAATTCTTTGGGCTTGGGCCTAACATGCTGATGGGCTTAAGATGAAAGACAGTTATACCCTTAGACCAAATTTGGCTCTTACAGTTTGTCCCTTACTCTCTAAGTCAAAGAATTTTGTCTTAGAGAGTATATACGTTTGTGTCGAATGATACTAATCACAAAAGCACGTGACAAGAATGTATCACCTTCTGTTGGATTGTTTTATAAGAGCTTTATGCAAAATGTGGGTTTTTTGGAAAATATCGCGTGTATTATCTGGGCAGACGAAGTCTTTAGTCATTCTAATTTGACTTGACTTATGGTAATTGGTTCTTGGTCGTATGATCAGTTTTGAAGATCCATGGATACATTTGACTCGACATAAGTAATGGGGAATATTCTCTGGTAAACTGAACTGAATGTAAATTTAGGAGTCCCGCTTGACTCGACAAGAGTCATGGGAATGTCCCTTGTCGACTGAACCAAACGGTGGTTCAGGAGTCCAATTTGACTCGACATGAGTCCAGGGGAATGTCCTTTGTCGACTGAACCAACGGTGGTTCAGGAGTCCAATTTGACTCGACATGAGTCCAGGGGAATGTCCCTTGTCGACTGAACCAAACAGTGGTTCAGGAGTCCAATTTGACTCGACATGAGTCCAGGGGAATGTCCTTTGTCCACTGAACCAAACAGTAGTTCAGGAGTCCAATTTGACTCGACATAAGTCCAGGGGAATGTCCTTTGTCCACTGAACCAAACGGTAGTTCAGGAGTCCAATTTGACTCGACATAAGTCCAGGGGAATGTCCATTGTCGACTGAACCAAACGGTGGTTCAGGAGTCCAATTTGACTCGACATGAGTCCAGGGGAATGTCCATTGTCGACTGAACCAAACGGTGGTTCAGGAGTTTACTTGACTCGACATGAGTCCAGGGGAATGTCCTTTGTCGACTGAACAAACGGTGGTTCAGGAGTTTACTTGACTCGACAAGAGTCCAGGGGAATGTCCCTTTGTCGACTGAACCAAACATAGGTTCAGGAGTTCACTTGACTCCACATGAGTCATGGGAATGTCCCTTGTCGACTGAACCAAACACAGCTTCAGGAGTTCATTTGACTGGACATGAGTTTCAGGGGAATGTCCCTTGTCGACTGAACCAAACGGTGGTTCAGGAGTTTACTTGACTCGACATGTGTCCAGGGGAATGTCCCTTTGTCGACTGAACCAAACATAGGTTCAGGAGTTCACTTGACTCCACATGAGTCATGGGAATGTCCCTTTGTCGACTGAACCAAACACAGCTTCAGGAGTTCATTTGACTGGACATGAGTTTCAGGGGAATGTCCCTTGTCGACTGAACCAAACGGTGGTTCAGGAGTTTACTTGACTCGACATGTGTCCAGGGGAATGTCCCTTTGTCGACTGAACCAAACATAGGTTCAGGAGTTCACTTGACACACATGAGTCATGGGAATGTCCCTTGTCGACTGAACCAAACGGTGGTTCAGGAGTTTACTTGACTCGACAAGAGTCCAGGGGAATGTCCCTTGTCGACTGAACCAAACGGTGGTTCAGGAGTCCAATTTGACTCGACATGAGTCCAGGGGAATGTCCATTGTCGACTGAACCAAACGGTGGTTCAGGAGTTTACTTGACTCGACATGAGTCCAGGGGAATGTCCTTTGTCGACTGAACCAAACGGTGGTTCAGGAGTTTAATTTGACTCGACATGAGTCCAGGGGAATGTCCCTTGTCGACTGAACCAAACAGTGGTTCAGGAGTCCAATTTGACTCGACATGAGTCCAGGGGAATGTCCTTTGTCCACTGAACCAAACAGTAGTTCAGGAGTCCAATTTGACTCGACATAAGTCCAGGGGAATGTCCTTTGTCCACTGAACCAAACGGTAGTTCAGGAGTCCAATTTGACTCGACATAAGTCCAGGGGAATGTCCATTGTCGACTGAACCAAACGGTGGTTCAGGAGTCCAATTTGACTCGACATGAGTCCAGGGGAATGTCCATTGTCGACTGAACCAAACGGTGGTTCAGGAGTTTACTTGACTCGACAAGAGTCCAGGGGAATGTCCCTTGTCGACTGAACCAAACGGTGGTTCAGGAGTCCAATTTGACTCGACATGAGTCCAGGGGAATGTCCATTGTCGACTGAACCAAACGGTGGTTCAGGAGTTTACTTGACTCGACATGAGTCCAGGGGAATGTCCATTGTCGACTGAACCAAACGGTGGTTCAGGAGTTTACTTGACTCGACAAGAGTCCAGGGGAATGTCCCTTGTCGACTGAACCAAACGGTGGTTCAGGAGTCCAATTTGACTCGACATGAGTCCAGGGGAATGTCCATTGTCGACTGAACCAAACGGTGGTTCAGGAGTTTACTTGACTCGACATGAGTCCAGGGGAATGTCCTTTGTCGACTGAACCAAACGGTGGTTCAGGAGTTTACTTGACTCGACAAGAGTCCAGGGGAATGTCCCTTTGTCGACTGAACCAAACATAGGTTCAGGAGTTCACTTGACACCACATGAGTCATGGGAATGTCCCTTGTCGACTGAACCAAACGGTGGTTCAGGAGTTTACTTGACTCGACAAGAGTCCAGGGGAATGTCCCTTGTCGACTGAACCAAACGGTGGTTCAGGAGTCCAATTTGACTCGACATGAGTCCAGGGGAATGTCCATTGTCGACTGAACCAAACGGTGGTTCAGGAGTTTACTTGACTCGACATGAGTCCAGGGGAATGTCCTTTGTCGACTGAACCAAACGGTGGTTCAGGAGTTTAATTTGACTCGACATGAGTCCAGGGGAATGTCCCTTGTCGACTGAACCAAACGTGGTTCAGGAGTCCAATTTGACTCGACATGAGTCCAGGGGAATGTCCTTTGTCCACTGAACCAAACAGTAGTTCAGGAGTCCAATTTGACTCGACATAAGTCCAGGGGAATGTCCTTTGTCCACTGAACCAAACGGTAGTTCAGGAGTCCAATTTGACTCGACATAAGTCCAGGGGAATGTCCATTGTCGACTGAACCAAACGGTGGTTCAGGAGTCCAATTTGACTCGACATGAGTCCAGGGGAATGTCCATTGTCGACTGAACCAAACGGTGGTTCAGGAGTTTACTTGACTCGACATGAGTCCAGGGGAATGTCCCTTGTCGACTGAACCAAACGGTGGTTCAGGAGTCCAATTTGACTCGACATGAGTCCAGGGGAATGTCCATTGTCGACTGAACCAAACGGTGGTTCAGGAGTTTACTTGACTCGACATGAGTCCAGGGGAATGTCCCTTGTCGACTGAACCAAACGGTGGTTCAGGAGTTTACTTGACTCGACAAGAGTCCAGGGGAATGTCCCTTGTCGACTGAACCAACGGTGGTTCAGGAGTCCAATTTGACTCGACATGAGTCCAGGGGAATGTCCATTGTCGACTGAACCAAACGGTGGTTCAGGAGTTTACTTGACTCGACATGAGTCCAGGGGAATGTCCTTTGTCGACTGAACCAAACGGTGGTTCAGGAGTTTACTTGACTCGACAAGAGTCCAGGGGAATGTCCCTTTGTCGACTGAACCAAACATAGGTTCAGGAGTTCACTTGACTCCACATGAGTCATGGGAATGTCCCTTTGTCGACTGAACCAAACACAGCTTCAGGAGTTCATTTGACTGGACATGAGTTTCAGGGGAATGTCCCTTGTCGACTGAACCAAACGGTGGTTCAGGAGTTTACTTGACTCGACATGTGTCCAGGGGAATGTCCCTTTGTCGACTGAACCAAACATAGGTTCAGGAGTTCACTTGACACCACATGAGTCATGGGAATGTCCCTTTGTCGACTGAACCAAACACAGCTTCAGGAGTTCATTTGACTGGACATGAGTTTCAGGGGAATGTCCCTTGTCGACTGAACCAAACGGTGGTTCAGGAGTTTACTTGACTCGACATGTGTCCAGGGGAATGTCCCTTTGTCGACTGAACCAAACATAGGTTCAGGAGTTCACTTGACACCACATGAGTCATGGGAATGTCCCTTGTCGACTGAACCAAACGGTGGTTCAGGAGTTTACTTGACTCGACAAGAGTCCAGGGGATGTCCCTTGTCGACTGAACCAAACGGTGGTTCAGGAGTCCAATTTGACTCGACATGAGTCCAGGGGAATGTCCATTGTCGACTGAACCAAACGGTGGTTCAGGAGTTTACTTGACTCGACATGAGTCCAGGGGAATGTCCTTTGTCGACTGAACCAAACGGTGGTTCAGGAGTTTACTTGACTCGACATGAGTCCAGGGGAATGTCCCTTGTCGACTGAACCAAACGGTGGTTCAGGAGTCCAATTTGACTCGACATGAGTCCAGGGGAATGTCCATTGTCGACTGAACCAAACGGTGGTTCAGGAGTTTACTTGACTCGACATGAGTCCAGGGGAATGTCCTTTGTCGACTGAACCAAACGGTGGTTCAGGAGTTTACTTGACTCGACAAGAGTCCAGGGGAATGTCCTTTGTCCACTGAACCAAACATAGTTCAGGAGTTCACTTGACTCCACATGAGTCATGGGAATGTCCCTTTGTCGACTGAACCAAACACAGCTTCAGGAGTTCATTTGACTGGACATGAGTTTCAGGGGAATGTCCCTTGTCGACTGAACCAAACGGTGGTTCAGGAGTTTACTTTACTCGACATGTGTCCAGGGGAATGTCCCTTGTCAACTGAACCAAACGGTGGTTCAGGAGTTTACTTGACTCGACAAGAGTCCAGGGGAATGTCCCTTTGTCGACTGAACCAAACATAGGTTCAGGAGTTCACTTGACTCCACATGAGTCATGGGAATGTCCCTTTGTCGACTGAACCAAACACAGCTTCAGGAGTTCATTTGACTGGACATGAGTTTCAGGGGAATGTCCCTTGTCGACTGAACCAAACGGTGGTTCAGGAGTTTACTTGACTCGACATGTGTCCAGGGGAATGTCCCTTTGTCGACTGAACCAAACATAGGTTCAGGAGTTCACTTGACACCACATGAGTCATGGGAATGTCCCTTTGTCGACTGAACCAAACACAGCTTCAGGAGTTCATTTGACTGGACATGAGTTTCAGGGGAATGTCCCTTGTCGACTGAACCAAACGGTGGTTCAGGAGTTTACTTGACTCGACATGTGTCCAGGGGAATGTCCCTTTGTCGACTGAACCAACATAGGTTCAGGAGTTCACTTGACACCACATGAGTCATGGGAATGTCCCTTTGTCGACTGAACCAAACACAGCTTCAGGAGTTCATTTGACTGGACATGAGTTTCAGGGGAATGTCCCTTTGTCGACTGAACCACCATTTATCGAGTGTACTATCTGCACCGGGGTTTGCTAAATATTTCGTAGATCTTCCACGTGTCGTTTAATGGAGTAAAACCTAGCGCAAATAACGAGGAGTTTCATGGCGGGAAATAAACCGCCAAAAGAAGTAGTATAAGAGTGGCTTGATAGGTTCATTTGTTTCATTTCACAAGATCAATCGATTTGGGAGAGACTTCAAGGCTCCAAGGTACTTCTTTTACTCTCTTCGCGTTCTTCATTTGCTTTGAATGTTCGTAGAGTAGCTTCAATCTGTTCTTAGCTAAATTAGGTTGTTTGATCTTTAGAATCATACTCTATTTGGAGGATTTGTGTTTGGAGATAGGAGTAGGATTTGATCTTTAAGGAACCCAAACCTTAGAAATTATTTGTTTGTAGACTCGCCGAATAGAATATGTCGAGTGGAGACTCTTTAGAAAGTTTAGGAGAACAGATCGATACATTCGTAGGATCATCATCGAGTGAATCAACAGAAGAAAAATCATTAAGGGAATGGTCGCGTCAAGAGTTTTTTGAGGAAGGACCTGTAACCGTTATGTCGCATGAAGTTCCGTTGCAGGCAATTCCTATTAGATCATTGGCTGCTGTCGAGGAATTTAGTGGAGGGGTGAGCACAAGTGAGCCTACCAACATACTAACCAAGAACCCAGCTAGTCGAATGACGGCTACCCTGCTAATGGAAATTAGGATTAAGTATAGATTTCCTAGAACAATGGAACTGAGGGTGCCTTTGCCGTCTGAAAGGATTGATTATAAAATTCCTGGTTGGGTGGGTTTTTATGTAGTACCGTTTTCTAATGGGCTCAGATTCCCTATTCCGAGGTTAGCTTGGGAAATCTTGGATCATTACAGGATTGCTCCTTCACAGCTAATGCCGAATGCTTGGAGGATTCTAATGTCGATTGAATGCTTAGCATTCGAACAGGGGTTATTATTTGAGGTGAAGGATGTTTTATATTCATACTACCTCAAAGAGCATCTTACTGAGAAAGGGAGATATACTTTGTATCTTCGTCGTAAGAGGGAACAAATAATTATGGGGCTCCCAACAAACGATAGGGGTAATGGCAATCAGAGTACTTCTTTGTGAAAAATGAGGGTATCTTTGGGTCGACTGGAATGGGTCGAGTTTCAGAATATTGGAGTGTATTTAGTGAGTATCAAATTCTTCTATTAATTGATAATTATCAATATTATTGTCGTATGATACTAATGTATGGATTCTTTATTATGCAGGTCCTTTTCGAAACAGTTTATTCGACAAAACACCTCTTATTTTGTCGAACACTAAAGCTCTTCTTCATCTACCGGTCGAACAAAGAGATTGGAGGATAATCTTGGTAGAGCAGAGATTAAGAGCTACTTTGCAGTGGAAAGAAATCTTCGAATCAGAAGGTATATCTACCCCTTTGGCACTTTCTAAAAACGTATTGGAGGTCATCTACTGTACTCGGTCGATTCGAGCTCTGTACGGAAAGGTGTGTTTATAAAGACATTAACTCCAAAAGAACTTTTATGCGCAGAGGATGGCGTCGAGGCAAATTAAAAGTAGCATCAATTGATGAGTTGATGAGTCGAAAAAAGCGAGGAAGCTCAAGATAAAGGAACCAGAAGGGGAAGTTCCAGAACCACAATTGGTTTCGTCGACTGGAACTCCAAAGCATAAGGGGAAGTCGACTGACATAGTTGTCAAAGGGGGGGAAAGGAAGGCGGATGACATTGAAGATTCGATAACATAGTTGTCAGAATCCCATCAGGGTCGACTGCAATTTCGGACCCATCAAGCCTTGACCCTTTCATTAAGAAGCTTTACTGGGGAGGATGAACAGAGGCTATCTAAGATTGGCCCAGTCGAGTCGATGAAAAAGCTGCGGCTTTAAATTACCAAGTAAGAAAGTAGATAGAGATTTCTTTATAATTTTTAGGATGGATTCTAATCAAATCCTTTTTCCAGGCAATGGAGTGCAGTCTACACATGCAGCGATATGTCGAATCGACTCTTAAGAAACAGAGAGAGATGGATAAATCATTGCGGCTATGAAAAGGAAGTGGTCCAAAAGAAGTCGCTTGAAAAAAGAATGCTGAATTGGAGAAGGAGTTGAAGGAAGTGAAGGCAACACTTCAGATGGAAAAGGAGACTTCTGAAGTTACGATTGAAGGCTATAAGGATGCGTTCGAGAATGTGAAGAAGGAGAATGAAGAATTACTTGAAAATCTTGAAGGGATTGCTCTTGAATCCATGATGAAAGAACGCAGCCGTCTGATGAAGGATTTCCTTGAAGAAAAGACAGGAGCTTGGGAACCAAAGAAATGGATTCAGCAGTATGATCAATTATTGGCAGGAGTTTCTTTTTCAGATGAGGGTGATGTGGAAGAGAAAGGCGAAGAGGTCGACTCGAAAGTGGTAGAAAAAGAAGTTATTGATGGCGAGGGGGCGGCTGAAGTTCAAGAAACGGATAATAAGAATGAAGAATTTAGTCGAGTGGAAATCGAGCCGACTACACAAGTTCAAGAAATTCCTGCACCTGAAGTTGCTGCTGAATGCATTCAAGAAGAAGCCAATCCGGAAATTTGAATCTTTTTGTAATTTTAATTTTTCTTCTTTGTAGAACAATTTTAACGAATCAATGATATTTTGGGATGATATATGAAATTGTTTTTAAGTCAATCACACAATACATAAAGTAAACAATAATTTTCAATCTCAAAATATGAATAAGTGCACACATAAATTACCGGTGAAATTGCTTAAGGTGAATGGCATTCCAACTATTGTGAATTTGTCTCCCCTCAATTGTCTGTATTTTGTAGGCTCCGTGTCCAACAACTCTTGTGATGATGTATGGCCCTCCCATTTGGTCCCAACTTCCTTCTCCGACTTCTTTTGTGTTTTGAAAAACTTTTCGTAGTACCCAATCCCCTTCTTGAATGTTCTGCTTCTGACATTTTTGTTGAAATATCTCGCCATCCTTTGACGATGAGATGCAAGTCGTATGGTCGTCTTTTCTCGTCTTTCGTCGATTGTATCAAGATTCATATACATCAACTGTTGATTTGCCTCATCTCAGCGTACTGGTAGCGTAGAGAAGGAATGGCTTCTTCGATTGGAATTACTGCCTCGTTTCCAAATGCCAAAGAGAAAGGAGTTTCTCCAGTCGAAGAACGGATGGTCGTTCTGTAGGACCACAATACTCCAGGAAGCTCGTCCGCCCATGATCCTTTTGCCTTCTCCAATCTTTTCTTCAAAGTATTCAAAAGTGTCTTGTTAGGAACTCGGCTTGCCCATTAGCTTGTGGAAAGCGTGGGGTTGAAAAACTTAACTTGATCCCCCAATTTTTACAAAAGTCTTGAAAATGTCGACTAATGAACTGGGAGCCATTATCTTTACAATCTCCTTAGGAATGCCGAAACGACATATGATGTTTTTCCAGACAAACGTTTGAACTTCTTTGTCTCGTATTTTGGCAAAGGAGTCCGCTTCAATCCACTTTGAAAAATAATCTGTCAAGACTAGCATGTAGACTCGTTGTCCCGGGGCGGTTGGTAGCTTCCCTACAATATCCATACCCCACTTCATGAATGGCCATGGGGATAGGATAGGATTCAGCTTTTCTGGTGGAAGATGTGGAATAGGAGCGAATCTTTGACACTTTTCACACTTCTTCGTGTAATTGATTGAATCAATTCTCATAGTAGGCCAATAATACCCAGTCGAATGGGCGCGTGAAGCAAGGCTTCGTCCTCCAGAATGATTTCCGCATTCTCCTTCGTGCAACTCTGATAGTACCTGTTGTGCTTGATCATGAGTAAGACATTTCAAGTAGGGTCCAGAGAACGACCTTTTCAATAGTTGTCCATCAAAAATGGTGAATCTTTCTGCCGCCTGCCTCTGAATCCTTCTTGCTTCATTTCTTTCTTCTGGGAGCAGTCCATCTTGCAAGTATTTCATGATTGGCGTCATCCACGTGTCGTTTGAAGTGATGGTGCTAATTTCCTTGTTCTCCTTCCAAATTGATGGCCAATTTAAATACACTACTGGAATTGATTGAAGTTTATCCCCATGCATCGTCGACCCGAGGGTAGCCAACGCGTCCGCCTGAGTGTTTTCACTTCTTGACACCTGAGATATGTAGAATTCTTGAAATGTCGCCTGGACTTCTTTAACTTTCTGCAAGTAGGATAACATTTGAGGGTCTCGTGCCTGATATGAACCTTGGAGTGATTCACTATCAATTGGGAGTCTGATTTCACTTCGATTCTTCTTCCCCCAAGCTCTTGACCAAGCTGATTCCTGCAATCAAAGCTTCATATTCTGCTTCATTGTTTGTAACCCGGAATCCACATTTGATTACTTGGGAGTATATCCCCATCAGGAGTAGTGATCACTATGCCAAGGCCACAACCTTTCTTATTGCTAGAACCGTCGACTGAAAGTTTCCAAAGTGAATTTGATTGGATTGAATTGACTTCAGTACCTTCCAAGGGATTCTGAGTTGGACTGAAATCTGCTACAAAGTCAGCCAAGGCTTGAGATTTGATTGCTGTTCTGGGCTGGTAAGTGATGTCGTGTTCTCCCAATTCGACAGCCCATTTTGTTAATCTCCCAGTCAATTCTGGCTTGTGTAGTATGCTCCTCAAGGGGTACTCCGAGTAGACTGTGATAGGATGCCCTTGAAAGTATGGTCGTAGCTTCCTGGCTGACATTACCAAGGCTAGAACCAATTTTCCAAATGCAAATAACGTGACTCCGTATCAAGTAATGCTTTGCTTACATAGTAGACTGGAAGTTGGGTACCGTTCTCCTCTCGAATCAAAACAGCGCTCACCGCTTGGTCTGACACTCCCAAATACAAGAATAACCTTTCATTGTCGAGTGGTTTTGACAACAAAGGTGGGGATGTTAAGTACTGCTTCAGCTCTTTCAGAGCTTGTTCGCAGGCTGGAGTCCATTCAAAGTTTTTTGTCTTTTTAATGGCTGAAAAGAACATAAAACTTTTGTCTGTCGACTTGGAGATGAACCTGTTCAACGCAGCAATTCTCCCTGCTAGTCGCATGACTTCCTTTGGGCAGGTTGGAGAAGGAATTTCAAGTATGGATTGATTTGATCTGGATTTGCCTCAATCCCTCGTTGTGTAACAACATATCCCAAGAATTTCCCAGAAGCTACTCCAAACGCACATTTTGTGGATTCAATTCATCCCATACCTATTCATCACCTTGAATGCTTCTTCCAGGTGTTGCAGATGCTGATCAGATCTTGTTGATTTCACCAACATGTCGTCTACATACACCTCCATTGTTTTTCCAATCTGTTGTGAGAACATTTTATTGACCATTCTCTGATATGTAGCACCTGCATTTTTGAGACCAAAGGGCATTACCTTGTAGCAGAATATGCCCCTATTGGTCATGAAAGCATTTTCTCTTGGTCGCTTGGATGCATAAGGATTTGATTGTACCCAGAATATGCATCCATAAAACTAGCAATTCGTGTCCAGCTGTAGCATCAACCATTTGATCAATATGAGGCAATGGAATGAATCTTTTGGGCATGCCTTGTTCAAATCCGTGAAGTCGATACAAACTCTCCATTTTCCATTCTTCTTTCGTACCACCACCACATTGGCTAACCAGGCTGGGAATTGAACTTCTTTAATGGCACCATTTTGCAACAATTTTTGGATTTCTTCATCAATGATCTGATTTCTCTCTGGGGCAAACTTCCTTCTTTTCTGTCTGATTGGAGGGTAGTCTGGATCTACATGGAGTTGATGAGTAATCAAGCTGGGGTCAATCCCAGTCATGTCTTCATGCGACCAAGCGAACTGGTCATGTCGTTTTTTCAAAAATTCTATTAAGTCTGCCCGTAGTCTGGGATCTAGATTTGCTCCAATTTGAGTTTTATGGTCTGCATATTTGTCATGGATTTGAACCTCATCCAATTCTTCAATACTTGGAAGTGTGGGCTCCTGCGAATGAGGTTCGTCCTGTAATTGCTATGCTGAGTGGACTTTTGCCTTCATGTCGTCTGGTAGCATCCTCTGGAAGCAACTCTATCTCCTCTTATCTCTTGAATTCCCCACTTAGTAGGAAACTTTAGAGTTTGATGATAGGTGGAGGATACCGCCCTCATTTCATGAATCCATGGCCTCCCAATAATCAGATTGTAGGCTGAAGGACAATCTAGACTAGGAAGGTTGTCATTTTGTTGATTCCCCCTGCGTAGACTGGAAGGCTTATTTCTCCCAAAGTAAATTTTTGTTCACCACTGAATCCAATCAACACAGTCGTCTTTTTGTTAATTTTCTCTAATTCAGCTCCCATGTCTGCCAAGGCTGTTGTAAAGATGACGTTGGCTGAGGCCTGTATCTACCAGAACTCGTTTGATGATCATGAAATTTGCCACCTGTAGAGAGATTACTAAGGCGTCATGATGAGGGTTCATGCTACCAAGAGTTGATGTCGTCTGGAAACTCCATTATTAGGTTTGTAAACATTTTTTCTAAAGACGTCGTGGAATGTTGAAGGCTTGATACAATCGCTCTGGAATGTCGTTTGGCTGTTGAATATGATACTCCACTAATCTCTGATCCTCCTGAAATGAATTCACGGTGTTATCAATTGGTGTGGAGGTTGAATTGGTGCTTCCCCATGTCCATCCTTCTCGTTCCTCTGAGCTAAAGTAGCTTGCCCCTTCTCCGTAAGTAGATCCCTTAGAAACCCTTTGTTCAACAACTCAAGTACTTCCAACCTCAATGCTACACATTCAGCTGTGGTATGGCCGTAGTCTCGATGGAACTCACACCATTTGTTTGTATCTTTATTTTTGAAACTTTCTCTGTTGCGTGGTGGCCACTTTACTTCATTTCCCATCTTTTTAAGTACCAAGACTAACTCTCCCGGGGAGATAGAAAAATTGTAGTCTGGGAGTCTGGGTTTTTCCATTGGATTTTGTTTCTCGAGCTCTGTATGATGGAGGTCTTTGATCAAAACCTTTTTGGTGGGGCTGATGTTCTCTCCTTGGGTGGTTCCATTTCTCCGAATGACGCTTTGGCATCATATTTGTAAATTCTTTATGACGTTTGGTAGAATGGACTGTTCTTTCGTTCTGCATGCTGGAGGAAATGTCTTTCCTTTTATTCCTTTTATCTTCTTCCCACCTGATTTCGACTTGGGCTCGAGCCATGACCTGGTCCATCGTGTAGCATCGAAACTTAGTCAGCTTTTTGTAGAGTCCACTTTCACAAAGTAATCCGTTCCTGAAAGCCTCCACAGCTGTTGGTTGATGAAGGTCTGGGATTGTTATTCTTTCTTTGTTGAATCGAGCAACATAGCTTCGTAATGATTCTCCCCTCCGTTGCAGGATGCCACTAAGATCATCAGTAGTTTTTCAAGTTTGCAAGAGCTGGCGAAATGTTCAACAAATTTGTCTGCTAATTGTTGATAAGATTTGACGGATCTGTATGGTAGGTTGATGAACCATGTAAGAGCTGGACCGCCCAAAGTTTCTCCAAATCCTCGGCACATTCCAGCTTCCCATTGATGAGGAGCTAAGCCTGTTGACATCATTTTGTATTTATAATGAATGACATGGTCGTCTGGGTCAGTAGATCCATCGTATAATTTCATGTCTGGTGGGCTGAACTTCCGTGGTAGCTCAACAGATGTTATCGTCTCAATGAAAGGGGTATCTGAAATGGTTCCAGCTCTACTCTTCTTCATTGAGAGTTTCACCCCTGGTAGACTGGACATAATAGCTTCTTTAAAATCTTTCATTTCCTTTCTCATTGTGACGACAATTTGCTGGGCTTGGTTGACTGGTGAACTTGGTAAGTTCCTTTGGTTCACATCATTCGAAGGAATGTCGTCTGTTGTTTCGTCAAATGCTCCTTGAAGATTAGCTGGAGTGATCCGGTTGTTGTGTTGTTCTGATGTATTGGGAAGCTGAGTGGGTGATGAAAGAAGTTCCAATGGTTTTTGGAGGTTCATGTTGGAACTACGAAAGGTAAAATTCTCTTCTTCTAAGCTTTTAATTCTGTCTTGTAGCATGGCCAGTTGTGATGCCACTGGATCAGGTGTTTGTTCATTGCTTGAAGTCATGATTGACTAAGCAGCGACTGTTTGGTGGAAAGACTTTGTCTGCAAATTATTGCTAGGTCCCCACGGTGGGCGCCAAATTGTGGACGCTGGATTTCGGCCGAGGTCCTCAATCAGAATTTGTAAGTTGGGCACTAGCAATCCTGCAAAAAACAAAGTAGAGTGGACGGGAGTAGGCTACCACCGGTGTGGTGGATACCGGGTACACTCCGACGCCCAAGTCAGTGGCAGGAAATAAGTTTGTAAAATGGGAAAGCAAGGTTGAATATTACCTCTACTTCCTTTGTTTGGCCGTGAGAGCCGTGTAATATATGAGGGGATTAAGGATCGAGAGCATGAAGTATTAGGGTGAGAGAAATGTGACTTGAATGAATTCTTCCTGTACTCTTTTCATATTTATAGATAAAACATGATATGAGGTTTGGTGTATTTGGTAATGGTTTTTGGAGTATGAAGATTAGTGCTAGAGTTAGGTTAAGTGGGGTGGTGGGGATTAGTGCTAGAGTTTGGTTAAGTGGTCATGCTTTATGATTTTAATTGTAATCAAATACATAATTCTTTGGGCTTGGGCCTAACATGCTGATGGGCTTAAGATGAAAGACAGTTATACCCTTAGACCAAATTGGCTCTTACAGCGTCGCAACGCCAAGAGTGGCATCACAACGCCAAATCATATTCTAGGATTACTTGTTTTAGCATATTTTCCCTCCCCGCTTGTTTCCTTTGCATCTTTAAGCATCCAAAATACGTATGTTTGCCCCAAGATCCATGCTCTAAAGCTTTCTATCAATAAAACACAAAACAAACTACAAAATACATAAAATGGCACGAAACCTAACAAAATAATAAGCTATGAATATATGAATAAGTAGGTAAAATCACATTTATCACACCTTCATCACTATTTCTACTTGTTTTACAGTATTTTCCTGACACAGTATGTCCGCCCGGACTTAATTCACATCCGCCGGACATACACAAGTCAGAAATATACCCGGCTGTATATGGTTTTCCCCATTTGATATATAAGATGGAAAGCCGAACGTAAATTCCTTAGCCGATTCTGAATGGACGGTAATATGCTCTGCAATGGGATACAACTCCACGTACCACTAGGAAATAATTATATGTAAGACTTAATTTACGAATCTTTTTTTTTGTATTATTGTTACGTTATTTCCTGCCTATTGCAGTAGTAATGCATGTTTAAGTTTTGGCCCCCTGTCTGGTTCACGCGGAATGTCTAGCCAGACTCATTGTATATCTGGTCGGATATACCTAATGTGAAATAATATCCGGTAGGCTTCCACGAAGCCAGGTCGGTGAAATATTTACACCATTTTGCTTATTTATTATCTTGCTAACTATTATTCTGTATTTTACTACTGTTATGATGTATATATCTTACGCGTGAATTTTATGTTATTTTCTTGCTCTTGGTTCACTGAGAACATCCAACCAGACATGACATATATCTGAACGGACATCCATAACAATGTTCGGCCGGACATCTATAACAATGTATGGCCATAAATCCACAACAATGTCCAACTAGGCTATTATAAAGCTAGACCGGTGAAATACATGTTATGATCTGCTTAATTCTTCTTTACAATTATTTACATACTGTTATGCTATTACTGTTGTGCATTCATTGTTATTAGATGTACTACTCATCTTTCCTATTTTTGGCTTATAATGGAAATCCAGCCAGACTTAAACTATGTTCGGCCGAACATCAATAACATACAAAATATGTCTGGCCAAGCCTTTTCGAGGCCAAGTCGGTGAGATGTGTATTCCGACCTGTTTAATTCACATATCTATAACTTTCTGAGTTGTTTTTTTTTTCTTTTATTGCCTCTATTATCAATTGCTTGTGCTATTTTTAAACCATCAATGCCCGATCCTCCATTATGAAGACATGGTAATACTTCTTTTAAACCTGGATATTATACTGGTGTCAGTAAAAGATCATTTCGAACCCAAATAGGTTTAAGGTAAGAGCTTGAGAGAAGTGTAATGTGGCCTTAAATTATTCATAGTCTATTATATCGGGTGGTGACTCCTTTATTCTCCGAGTAGTCCCATATGGCCTATCCTTACTCTCTACGGTATGTGAGACCAACATTATCGTGGTCGTCGACGTCATAGGCATAAAGATAAATCTCAATTCCCTCCTATAGATGTCACAGCTGAGCTCGATGGAGTGACATGCATGGCTACATGTAAGGGACAAGCCGCGACGTTGAAGGGAAAAGAATCCATAGAAACCATGAATGAATTAGGGACTTTGGTTGGCGTTGGATTGATTTTTGAGAAGGATGCTTGAGGAGGGTTATGAATTTCAATGGAATAGGGATTTTGACTTTTCCCTTTATAAATTAGGACTTATTTTAAAATTTGGGGATTTTAAAATAAAGGGATTTTTTTGAATTCTTGCATAAACAAAATAAAAAGTGAGACAAATAAGTGGAGAAGATAAGTTTATATATATGCTAATTGACCTCAAGGAAAAAAGCACGCGGGGGGTAATATTTGCACCAAAAATAATTTCAACCCAATTAGAATAGTCCAAGATCAATTTACTCCAGGAGCCCTCCTTGGCTTCAAGCAGGAAAATAGTAAATTAAGTAGGAAATTATGAAGTGCTGGAAGTTGAGAAGCACGAACTTGGAGGATTGGGGAAGAGAACATGGGGAGTTGGTTAAATAAGTTAATCGAAGATGCATGAAGTTGAAGAGAGTTGGAGGAATGGATGAAGAATATTAGCAGAACATGCAAGAAGTTGAGAAACAATAAGGGGAAGTTATTTTCAAGAGCTATAAAATTCAAAGAAGAGCCAATAGAAATGGACATTTCTTTCAACATCGATCAAAACACTCAATATATAAACTTTCAATTACTTTCTTTGTAGTTAATTTCTATATAGTTAATTCTCCTTTCAAGCATTCTTCTATAGTTACAGTCTGTTTTAATTCTAGTAAAGCTTTCATTCAAAAGTTTGCAACTTCTTCTTCTATAACTAGATTTTCAATTCCAATAAAGATTTCTTTCCAAATAATTTTAATTCCTTATCTCTTACTAGCATCTTCCAAGAATCTAATTTCCTATCTCTTGCAGACTTTAGAGAACCCATTAGTTTTACAATCATTTGATTAGAAGTTAGTTTATAATATTGATGATTCACTCCTCTGGCACGTCCGCGCAACACCACTTTTGGAGTCAAAAATATTAATATTAAATCATGTATGAGTTTTATCTCTTTATATAAAAAAAAAAAATATAAGTTGGTTCAATTGATAAAATCTCTTATGTAGTAAAGATTTAGGATTTAATTAAACTCCATCCATATAAAATTAATGATCAAGATTTAAATAGTTTCTATTTTAAATAAATATGATGATGATGATGATGATGATAATTTCCCCCTGGCTCCTCGGGGGAGAAGTAGAAGAGAATTACACAACTAAAAACTAACACATTGTTCACTTCTGTACTTTTTCACCACCAAAACATAATTACTTATGCAATTCGCATGCATGAAAGACGAGCGAAAAATGATGAATTTTCCTTAGCCTTAAAAGCTCCTGACCGATGGTCATTCTTAGGCATGGTCAACCACTTACACTTATAATGACTCTGCCCTTACCTACGAGTGCAAGAGCCTCTCATGTCGTTGTCATCACTGGTTCAGGTACTTTCACCAGTGCTTAAACTAACACCTAACAATGCATATGTCGTAGCTTCCGCGGCTACGATAAACCTCTAAACCTCAACTAGGGAAAAGGGCTTGGAGGGGGCAGGTGTACCCTATAAATAATTTATTTTTATTTTATATAATGTATATTTATAATTTGAACTTATAAAATAAAATATGTTTAGACCTTGGCTACATTTTACTCCCTAAACTTTTAGACTTTTTAACATTTTAGCTCTCCAAGCTCTAGTTCTAATTATACTTCTGTTGACGGTTGTTTTTCATTCCAAAGGTAATTCATGGAACTTACTCCTCGAACAAACCTCTCTCAAGTAGTGAATTTGTTTGGTTAGTTGGGAACCAAAGCAAACTTGGCAATTAAATAAGAAATCACATAAAATACAAAGCATTTAACGTGATTCAGCAGAGAGTGGCTCGAACCTACGTCCACGGATGCAAAGAAATGAAACTTTTATTATAAGCTCAGTTCAGCCCGACCTGCTTTATCTCTTTATACAACTAAGTTTTTTAGAGCTTTTACAAGTGATGAAAAATGCTTTTATTGAGAAAAAATAATCAACCAACTAACTCTTAAAACTGAGTCTTCACCCATTTTATATAGTGCGTCTAGATCCACTATTACACCAATTCGTGATGTCAGTTCTGTCACTATCGCATATATTCATTCCCCAACTACTCTGCAAACAATAGCTCTGTTTGTCTAACATAACTACCCCCTGCCATCTGAAAACCATCATTCTCACCATTTTGCCCACTGTTACACGTTCTGTCCATGTGCCAACCTATATTTCAACCATTCCCACGTTGTTCCGTGTGTCAAGGGATAAGCATCTGGCCTACTCCCTTCTCACCAGCCTTTTGGGAGGCTCAAAATTTCATATAGGGCTTATGTCATTCATATATAAACACATGATATTGTAGCCCAACCTTGGTCCTCGGGTCGGCCTACCGATGTGTTTGATATTGGATCATCTTCCCATCTTCTTTACCAGGTCGGGTCGGGAGGGATTCCTTCACTTCCCTCACTTTCTCTTTGTAATTTCTGAAGATTCTTGATAAGTGTTGAAAAACTCATGAACTTCCTATGTGGCCACTTTCTAATATCCAACTCCTTACATCATTTCTTCAAAAGGGTCAAGCCGACATTAAGCTCTTTGGCCACATCAGTCATGGGCATCTAGCTTCTATCTTCTAGTGATCATCTTCCAATGTTTCTTTGCTTTTAATAAATTTCCTTCGGGTGTATGCGACTGTGCCTCAATTGGCTCACTTTGAATCTCATTCCCATTGTTACAAGCACAAAACAGATCTTCTGACATCCTCGAGTCGGTTTTCATCTGCGTAAATGTTACTGAATCTCATCTGATCGGGTGACTCTGCACCTCAGGCTTGGGCTCTTCTGCCCCGCTTCTCATCCTCAAAAGGACCTAGGGCCCCCAGCTTCGTAAGTGAAAACCGTTTCATACCCTTCTTCATATTTCAAAGTTTCTTGGGTCTGAAAATGACCATCAATATTTATCCCTAGTTCTCGGTATCAATGAGTTGGTGAGTTGATACCGGGAACTTCAATAATGGTTTAGATTGCCCTTCTGTCTTCGGGTCTTTAGCTCGTTGATGTCCATACTGCCACGTCCTCGGGTCATGAGAGTGCTTGTATCGCCAAAAGATCCATTTTGTGATGATTGTTATCCCCACAGTCGGTTGGAGTTTCTAATAAAGTTTCTCTGCCGCCTCTTGGATGTTGTGAAACCATCATGGCCTTCCTTAAATTCCCATCACATCCTTCCAAGGCTCCTTTTCGCTTTGTCTCCCCGAGATGCCACGCGTCATGCTCTCACGATTTACGGGCCAAAACCAATGACAGTTGTATCCCAACCAAATAGTTGCCTTAATCTCGTCTTTCCAATTGGATTCAATAACCGAGATCTCCAACACACATGGTGTTGATCCTACCCACTCACCTCAATCAAACGGTCGAGATTAGCCCGAGCAGCCTATTTAAAGGCCATTCCACTCCAAACCCTTCTTTTCTCACTTCGTCTTCTCAAAGGAATCCTTAAAACTTATCTGTTTTCTATGACTTCGAGCTTTCAACTTCTTCACGAGTTTGTCAGCATCTTCTTCACTCTAAACAAGTAAGTCCCCTACTGGCTCCTTTTCTCCTTATTTATGTTTCTGCTTTCAAAAATGGTGATAATTGGCATGTGTTGGATGCTTGTGTTTTGTTGCTTGTTCTGGGGGTTTTTGTGATAATAGAAGCATGAGGGGTGGGTTTACTTGTGCGGATGCATTTATGTTATTGTGTGTATATATGGGTTTTTTTTTTCTAGGTTTTAGGGATGAACGACATGTGTTTCTAAGTTTTCAAGGTGTGTTTGTTTTGGTCATGCTTTAAACTGACTGTTTCGCCATTGTTATGGCACTTAGAGCTTTTTTAGGGTTAGTCACTTGGTAGGGATGATGGTGATAACCCTAGTTTTAGCATGCTTTATTGACCGTAAGATTGTGTACTAACCTTCCACCTCGGGTCTTGTCTTGACAGGAATGTCAGACTTCGAGTCTGCCTCCCTCACTCCCTTCGAAACCCTACATACTGCCTGTGGGAACACAGGAACTGGAGCGACGCATGCTGTCCCGGGCTCGCGGCCCGGTCGGGAGTACGGAGTAGCACGGGGGACTAAACCGGAGAATAATGGAGTCGCCACCCGGTGTGAACCGGGAAAATGAGATTTAAGACCGCACTCACCCTTCGTAAGGGAAGACCTCAAACCGTTGGGTTCGGAATGGTCCCTTACTTATGCCACTTGTAATGAAAAGATTTATATATTTTAATTAGGCTTAGTAACACACTTATTTCTAAGAATATCATGCTTCTACATTCACATACATACATCAACAAGTTTATCTAAATTATAACGTAACACATATTCGAATTTGCATGCAGCCTATTTGCATGTAATCTATGTCTCAATTTGCATACATAAGGATTATCATACGGCAAGCATACAAGTTAATTAACGCATTGGTGGACACCAAAGCGCAAACAAATAGCTTCTTACTAACATGCATATTACGAAAAGATATTTAAGCGCATAACAGAAATAGACAACTAGAGGGTAATATACAAATGCATGACATAAAAAGGGTAACTATATGCTAAGATGGACATGTCGTAATGTGATGCAAGAGGATCTGTTCACCGTGTGCGTTCGTGCAGCGTTAGTAGGCGCGTTCAAACGGTAAACAGAAGGTTCTCGTTCGAGTAGCGTTCGTTAACGCGATCGAACGGAAATGAAACAGAATGCTCACGTTCGTATGGCGTTCGTGAACGTGTTCGAACGGAAATGAGACCTGATGCATGATAAGGCAAAATGCATGCGCGTTCGAGTTGCGTTCGTAAACACGTTTGAACGGGAACAGACCTGATGCATGAAATGGGACGCAATACATAAACAACAAAATAAAGGGGCGCGGCGAAGTACTTCCGTAAGGTGGCATTTTGGGGCTCTTGGTCTCTCAAAGAGAGGACCTTTAGACCAACATACTAAGCCCATGCGCGTCACATCACAACACATGAAATAAATACAATAAAATGTTAGGACTTCGTATGCCCAATTGAACGTACATTCAACCCAAACACACTTCGTCCAGCGCGGCGAAGTATGTCGCAAAGGTGGCCTTTTAGGCTCTTCGTCTCTCAAATAGAGGACCTTTGGACTAACTCACTAAGCCCATGCGCTCGATCGCATCATACATACAAAAATAGAGCCAATCATATCAAAACCAAGTATGCCCGATTGAACACATCTTACATCCAATCCGAACACACATCAACCGGCGCGGCAAAGCATCGTGGTAAAGGGTTTTAACCCCTCCCCATAAGGGATATTTCATTCCACTTACTAAGCCCATGCGCTCGATCGCATCATGCATAAAAAGATAAAGACAATAATATCAAACTAAGTATGCCCGATTGAACGTATCTTGCATCCAACCGAACACACATCAACCGCGCGCGGCAAAGCATCGTGTAAAGGGCTTTAACCCCTCCCCATAGGGGATCTTTCATTGCACTTACTAAGCCATGCGCTCGATTGAATCATGCATAAATAACAACATACAGAATTCAAGTGACGAAAAATAAACAAAAGCAACACAAAACAAAAGAGGGTGCCGTTTACTCAAGCGGTACGTGGAGTTGTGTCCCGAGTACAGATCATATTACCGTCCATTCGGAATCGGCTATGAAATTTATGTCCGGGTTTCCATCCGATAACCGCGAGAGTTGACACGTCTCTCATTTTATTCCACAGCCACAACATACTACATCTCATAATTCATGCATATTTATCTACTCAAGGGCCACAACATGCATTTCAACATGACAATCATGCAAGTAACAAAAAAAAAAAAACAAGTGTGAAGAATACCCTCAGGTCTAACCTTTTTGCCAACTTTCAGGCTTGCGTTTCACGGACGTCGGAAGGGTACAGCTCCTCAACTTCTTCGGTTCACTGGTTTAGCCTCCTAGCTCACTGCTTTGCTGTTTTTTCTTTTGCGGTTCGAACTCCGTTCTGCTCCTGTTCAGCCTCTGTTTTGCTACTCACTGCTCAGGCAACCTGTTTTGACGTTTCAATGAACTGTCCCAAGTTTGTGTGGGTTCTTAGTGCAGTAGTGGTGATTATTTTAAGGATTATGAATGCAGTCTCTTAAGTTACTGTTTTTAAAGTTTTTTAGGGAATGTTAAGTGTATTTTGCTGCTATTTTAGGGTTTAAATTGCTGCTGTTTGGGCGTGATTTAGGGACTGGTTTGGGTCAGTTTCGGTGGGAAGGGGCTGCTGTTCGGGGGTACTTTAGCGGCTGTTTGGGGGCGTGTTTGGGCTGCCGTTTGGGGCTATATTTTTCGGTGATGTGTGGAGGCTTAAGGGGTTGCTATTTTCGGTTATGGAATGGAGGAGATTTGTGAGGTTTATGGACGTGTAGGGCTGATCAGTTTGTGAAGGTACGTTTAATGTGAAGGCTTGGGGTTCTTTTCTTTTCTCTTGTGATTTGTGTGAGTTGTGTGTATTATGTGTATGAGCTAAGGGTTGGAAATTCTTTTCTTCTTTTTTTCTTGTGATGGGCGTGAACTAGGAGTGGGAGGGCTTTGGTTAGGGGTTTTTTATATAGAGAAGGGTTAGGGCTTCACCTTGTCTCACAAGGAAGGGATTTTGGCATTAAAATGAGGATTTGATTTGGTGTTGAGCAAGGAAAGTCAAAGATTGAGGGGGGACAAATCTTGGCTAGAATTGGAAGTCAATATCTTTAATTTGTTATGATTGATTTTAATTAGGCATGACATCTTTTTAATTTAGTATGTGATTTGTTTAGTTAGGAAGTTAATATATTTGATTTATCTTCATTAGGTATGATTATATTTTGTGTTTTATTTAATTGGTAAATGGTTTAAATATTTTATTTAATATTTAATGTTTAATTTAATTAAATGGGATGTGTTTTATGGGCTTTGGGGAGCTAATTGGGCTGGGGTGCGAGGCTAGCAACAAAACCAGAATTACCGACACCGTTCGAACGCGCTTCCTCGAACGCTACACACGAACGTCCGCATCTGCCTGACGTTCGAACGAAGTAACGAACGCAGCACTAACGAAGACAGTGAGCTTGTGAAATGAATTTGATGACTACTTATTCTGAATTTCCCCTTCCGACCTCCGTTTCCCGCAATATCCTTAGCTAAAAAGGTAGTGCCTCCAACTGAGACTCATCATCGGGTTTCACATGCAAAAATGCAATGCCTACAGTCGCCCCCACTTTGATGGGACTTGTGTAATGTGCAACAGTGACAATCCTATCAAAGTTATGCAATGCATTTTCACTTACCTGGCTCACCAACTGCCACTTGACTTTCCACGTGTTGAGTTGATTAAGGTGGTGAGGTGCTGCGACCCCTTGTTCATTCCCGAACCGTGTTGTGATGTGGTCCATTCCCGAACCGTTACTGTGAGTTGGTCCATTCTCGAACCGTTACTGTGAGGTGTTCATTCCCGAACTGTTATCGTGAGGTGGTCCATTCCCGAACCGTTACTGTGAGGTGTCCATTCCCGAACTGTTACTGTAAGGTGGTCCATTCCCGAACCGTTACTGTGAGGTGTCTATTCCCGAACTATTACTGTAAGGTGGTCCATTCCCGAACCGTTACTGTAAGGTGGTCCATTCCCGAACCGTTACTGTGAGATGTCCATTCCCGAACTGTTACTGTGAGGTGGTCCATTCCCGAACCGTTACTGTAAGGTGGTCCATTCCCAAACCGTTACTGTGAGATGTCTATTCCCGAACTGTTACTGTGAGGTGGTCCATTCTCGAACCGTTACTGTGAGATGTCCATTCCCGAACTGTTATTGTGAGGTGGTCCATTACCGAACCGTTACTGTGAGGTGGTTCATTCCCGAACCGTGCTTCCATTCTTGGAGTGTCATTCCCGGCTTGTTCATTCCTGAACTGTATTTCCATTCCTGGAGTGCCATTCCCGGCTTGTTCATTCTCGAACTGTGTTTCCATTCTTGGAGTGCCATTCCTGGCTAAACTGATATTGATGCTGATGTGGGCCTGGCCCCTGAACTGATACTGATACGGGCCTCGCCCCCAACTGCTATTGATATGGGCCTCGCCCTCAGACTGATACTGCCGATATGGGCCTCGCCCATGTGATTCATTCCTGAAGACTGCTGACATTGTACTGTTACTGCTTCTGGTTGGCTTGCATTCGGCATTTTCTTTTTTCTCCTTTGAAACCTGTTATTACAAAACAGAACAAACACGAAAGGATGCAAAATGCGTTACGTGTATGCATGCATGAATGTTCCTATCCCGTCGGGTTAGGTCTTCCGTCAATTCTTTTGGTGACTGTTTAGCCTTCTCTTCCTCAGACAAGCTACTTCTTCAATCTGTCTACGTTGATCGGCTCGGTGAACTAATTCCCTTCCAAGTCTGATATTTTCACTGCCTCTATTTCCCAATTTCTGAATGTCTATCGTATCTTTTCTGTTTGCTTATTTCGAAGGTTCCCCGTGTTCATCACTGGATTCCATAGTACCAAGGTTGAATACTTTTCTCAAATATACTCATATTGTAGAAGAGTTTCAGCGAAATGAACGTCTTTATTATTGTTGAGGAAAAGAGTTCGAACAAGTAACAAAATCAATGTCTTTTTTTTTTAAAAAAAAAAACTGGATCAAATAGACTAGGAGGAACATCTCCATCATCCGCAGCACTGCCTTCTTCCTCGGCCTATGGTTCTTCACTGTCATCCATGTAAGAAGCTTGGTGGTTGAGGGTTTCTTTTAATAGGTTGGGTATTTTATGGGAATCTATGAGATCTTGAATTTCATGCCTGAGGCGGGTGCAGTTGTCAGTGTCATGGCCATGTAGCTGGTGGAAGTGACAATAAAGGTTCACATTTATGTGTGGTGGTGGGGGGTGCGGAAGTGGCTTGCCTTCTAAGGGTTTCAAGATTCCTTGTCCCTGTAACTTTTCAAATACCTTCGACAAAGGTCTACCAAGGTTGGAGAATTGCCGGTTCCTGATGGCAGCAACCTCGACAGTAGCGGGCTTAGTCTCAGAATACCCCCCAAAAGTCCGCCTATTCTGGCCATAGGACTTTCTGTTTTCAGCCTCCTCTTCCTCAATATCCATGACAGTTTCCCTCAACTGTCGAAAATCAGAAATCATCGAAGTCATCCTCCTCAGCTTACTATAAATAGATGGCTTGGTGCCCTTGATGATCATTTTGATTTGGTCCTTCTCAGAGGGCCGAGTCTGCATTTTCAGGAGCTTGCTTCTCCAGCGGTCTACATACTCCTTGAAGCTTTCTTCCGGCTTCTGCTTAGTGTTCTCCAAATCACGGAGTGACAAGTCAATTTCTAAGTCTGTAATATACTGCTTCAGAAAAGCATCAGCTAGTTCCTTCCAATCTTCCTTAACCTTCTTCTCAAGGCTATGATACCAAACCACAGGTGCCCCCTCGAGTGACATCCCAACATCTTTTGGACTTGGCGCTGTGATAGGCCCATTGAACTCATGACTGAGACATATTGCTGCAGATGGACCCTCGGGTCTCCGTTCCCATTAAACTTGGCCATGTCGGGCATTTTAAACTGAGCTGGCAGCTGTTCTCCGAAGGTCATTGCCTCATAATCTAGCAAATCCTCGTTCTTACCCCTCATTTTGGCGGGTAACTATTTCAACCTGATCCCGAAGCTTCTGAAATTCTGCCTGAGACCCAATCACTCTGCCTGTTGCATATTCTGCCATGTCATCATCAAAAGTGGGGACGTCATCCCCCAACCCATTCGAAGGCTCATCACGCCTCACATTCTCATAATTTCCCCCAGCACGGGGTACAGCCATATTTGTCATGGCAGTAGTCAAGGCTTGCAACTGTTCAGTAATCTTGGCGAAACCATTTTCCAACTGATCTATCCGGGATACCTCAGTATCTGATTCACTCATGTCTGTTCTGAGTATTTTGGTGAGTCTCTTCCCTTTTTTCTAACCCAACGGGAATCTATGATGGCTTTCAGAACACAAGGGTTAACATGATGTATGTATGCATGGGGTGCATGAGATGCATGTAACATATATAACATACTAAATCAACTAAAATTTTCAAACAAATCGGCCCGTTATCATTTTAAAGCTTTTGGGCTAACTGTCATAGGAGTGAACTCGTCCCAGTTTAAATGGCCCAACGAGTACACATCTCATGGCAAGGAGCCCAACTAAATCCAAATGGTAATGTTCCGAACATAAACACAAAGAAAGATAATGCAAACATACAACAATAATTTCTACAAAATGGCCCATCAACATTTCAGAAGCTTTGGGCCCATGGTCATAAGGTACGAACTCGCCCCAGTTTAAATGGCCCAGCAAGTCCGCATTTCTGACAATGGTCCAACTGCATCCAAATGAGGATGTCCACAAGCACATATTCAAGGAAATAATTGTTACTTTAGCCAACCCGGTCTATGGGTGGGTTAGCAAGAGTATAGACAAAGGCTCTCACCGGCGAAGGATGGCCCACAACTAGGTCTCCCCACTCAAGGGTTCGAGCAACCAAGTGAGCGCACCCTTTTTTATACACTAAGGTACGTGCCAATGAGCTATGGTGTGTGACGGATGTCAAATGGATTCCCGTTGTAGATTCCCCAGAGGGAAGGTGGAGCGAGGCTCACTTAAATACCCAAGCCTCTTAGGCTCTTATCGCTTGGTGTCAGGAATAACAACGAGTCCTCCAAATTAGTCCATCGCAATAGGCTACGAGTAGATGGCCATATAGGTGCCTTCACAGCTTTTCCTTCTAGAAAGGTAGTGAATGAAGGAAGACACCAAACCATTACCTAGCCTCAAAATGCCTTTGATTAAACCCTCACTTCATCCACTATAGACACGGTCAATTAAAACATAAATCCAAACATCACAAGACAATATTTCGGGGCCGATTCTCTATCCCCAGTGGAGTCGCCAGACTGTGGGAACACAGGAACTGGAGCGACGCATGCTATCCCGGGCTCGCGGCCCGGTCGGGAGTACGGAGTAGCCACGGGGGACTAAACCGGAGAATAATGGAGTCGCCACCCGGTGTGAACCGGGAAAATGAGATTTAAGACCGCACTCACCCCTCGCAAGGGAAGACCTCAAACCGTTGGGTTCAGAATGGTCCCTTACTTATGCCACTTGTAATGAAGGGATTTATATAATAATTTAATTAGGCTTAAGTAACACTTATTTCTAAGAATATCATGCTTCTACATTCACATACATACATCAACAAGTTTATCTAAATTTATATGTAACACATATTCGAATTTGCATGCAGCCTATTTGCATGTAATCTATGTCTCAATTTGCATACATAAGGATTATCATACGGCAAGCATACAAGTTAATTAACGCATTGGTGGACACAGAAGCGCAAACAAATAGCATTCTTACTAACATGCATATTACGAAAAGATATTTAAGCGCATAACAGAAATAGACAACTAGAGGGGTAATACAAATGCATGACATAAAAAGGGGTAACTATATGTTAAGATGGACATGTCGTAATGTGATGCAAGAGGATCTGTTCACCGTGTGCGTTCGTGCAGCGTTCGTAGGCGCGTTCGAACGGTAAACAAAAGGTTCTCGTTCGAGTAGCGTTCGTTAACGCGTTCGAACGGAAATGAAACAGAATGCTCACGTTCGTATGGCGTTCGTGAACGCGTTCGAACGGAAATGAGACCTGATGCATGATAAGGCAAAATGCATGCGCGTTCGAGTTGCGTTCGTAAACACGTTCGAATGGGAACAGACCTGATGCATCAAATGGGACGCAATACATAAACAACAAAATAAAGGGGCGCGACGAAGTACTGCCGTAAAGGTGGCCTTTTGGGGCTCTTGGTCTCTCAAAGATAGGACCTTTAGACCAACATACTAAGCCCATACGCGTCACATCACAACACATGAAATAAAGACAATAAAAGTGTAGGACTTCGTATGCCCAATTGAACGTACATTCAACCCAAACACACTTCGTCCAGCGCGGCGAAGTAGTGTCGCAAAGGTGGCCTTTTAGGCTATTCGTCTCTCAAATAGAGGACCTTTGGACTAACTCACTAAGCCCATGCGCTCGATCGCATCATACATACAAAAATAGAGCCAATCATATCAAAACCAAGTATGTCGGATTGAACACATCTTACATCCAAACCGAAACACACATCAACCGGTGCGGCAAAGCATCGTGGTAAAGGGTTTTAACCCCTCCCCATAAGGGATATTTCATTCCACTTACTAAGCCCATGCGCTCAATCGCATCATGCATAAAAAGATAAAGACAATAATATCAAACTAAGTATGCCCGATTGAACGTATCTTGCATCCAACCGAACACACATCAACCGGCGCGGCAAAGCATCGTGGTAAAGGGCTTTAACCCCTCCCCATAGGGGATCTTTCATTCCACTTACTAAGCCCATGCGCTCGATGAATCATGCATAAATAAACAACATACAGAATTCAAGTGACGAAAAATAAACAAAAGCAACACAAAACAAAAGAGGGTGCCGTTTACTCAAGCGGTACGTGGAGTTGTGTCCCGAGTACAGATCATATTACCGTCCATTCGGAATCGGCTATGAATTTATGTCCGGGTTTCCATCCGATATACCGCGAGAGTTGACACGTCTCTCATTTTATTCCACAGCCACAACATACTACATCTCATAATTCATGCATATTTATCTACTCAAGGGCCACAACATGCATTTCAACATGACAATCATGCAAGTAACAAAAAAAAAACAAGTGTGAAAGATACCCTCAGGTCTAACCTTTTTGCCAACTTTCAGGCTTGCGTTTCACGGACGTCGGAAGGGTAAAACTCCTCAACTTCTCCGGTTCACTGGTTTAGCCTCCTAGCTCACTGCTTTGCTGTTTTTCTTGCGGTTCGAACTCCGTTCTGCTCCTGTTCAGCCTCTGTTTTGCTGCTCACTGCTCAGGCCACCTGTTTTGACGTTTCAATGAACTGTCCCAAGTTTGTGTGGGTTCTTAGTGCAGTTGTGTGTGATTATTTTAAGGATTATGAATGCAGTTTCTTAAGTTACTATTTTTTAAGGTTTTTTAGGGAATGTTAAGTGTATTTTGCTGCTGTTTTAGGGTTTAAATTGCTGCTGTTTGGGCGTGATTTAGGGACTGGTTTGGGTCAGTTTCGGTGGGAAGGGGCTTCTGTTCGGGGGTACTTTAGCGGCTGTTTGGGGCGTGTTTGGGCTGCCGTTTGGGGGTATATTTTTCGGTGATGTGTGGAGGCTTAAGGGGTTGCTATTTTCGGTTATGGAATAGAGGAGATTTGTGAGGTTTATGGACGTGTAGGGCTGATCAGTTTGTGAAGGTACGTTTAATGTGAAGGCTTGGGGTTCTTTTCTTTTCTCTTTTGATTTGTGTGAGTTGTGTGTATTATGTGTATGAGCTAAGGGTTGGAAATTCTTTTCTTTTTTTTTTCTTGTGATGGGCATGAACTAGGAGTGGGAGGGCTTTGGTTAGGGGTTGTTTATATAGAGAAGGGTTAGGGCTTCACCTTGTCTCACAAGGAAGAGATTTTGGCATTAAAATGAGGATTTGATTTGGTGTTGAGCAAGGAAAGTCAAAGATTGAGGGGGGACAAATCTTGGCTAGAATTGGAAGTCAATATCTTTAATTTGTTATGATTGATTTTAATTAGGCATGACATCTTTTTAATTTAGTATGTGATTTGTTTAGTTAGGAAGTTAATATATTTGATTTATCTTCATTAGGTATGATTATATTTTGTGTTTTATTTAATTGGTAAATGGTTTAAATATTTTATTTAATATTTAATGTTTAATTTAATTAAATTGGGATGTGTTTTATGGGCTTTGGGGAGCTAATTGGGCTGGGGTGCGAGGCTAGCAACAAAACCAGAATTACCGACACCGTTCGAACGCTTCCTCGAACGCTACACGAACGTCCGGAATCTGCCTGACGTTCGAACGAAGTAACGAACGCAGCACTAACGAAGACAATGAGCTTGTGAAATGAACTTGATGACGTACTTATTCTGAATTTCCCCTTCCGACCTCCGTTTCCCGCAATATCCTTAGCTAAAAAGGTAGTGCCTCCAACTGAGACTCATCATCGGGTTTCACATGCAAAAATGCATTGCCTACACTGCCCCACCCACTCACACAACCGTACACAACTCGAGATCTGATAGTCCTCTTGATTATGACACAACTCCATCCATTTCCAAGGAGGGTGACCAATGTTACCATAAATGGGTACTCGGGCCCGAGACAAGCCACACCCGGCTTGACTTTACGAACCTTGACTTGGATCGGGCTTCGACGATTACTGAGGCTGATCTGCAGCATTTGACGGAAAGGTTCAACAATCCCAACCTATTCAGCTAGCAGCCCCAAGGGATTATGAGCATGCAAGCTGACCCGGCGATGATACCTTGGCATTGTGCACGGCCTTATTCGACATGGGACTGCGTCTGCCCATTCAAAGTTAATTCGTAAAGATATTGTCCTCTATGCACATAGCCCAGTGTCAAATGAACCTGAATAGTTAGAGGATACTAGCCGGCATGCATTTAATCTTAAGCCTAATCGGGCAAGGGGAGCCGACTTTCTCTGAGTCTAAAAGATTCTGCTTGTCCCATTCACATTTGCAATTCGTTGCAGGTGCTGAAGGAAAATAGGAAACTGAAGCCTGGAGAGGTACAGTTGCGATTCGGGAGTGGAGACTCTCTGGATGCAGTTGCTGTGGGAGTATGCGAGATCTCATTGCCGAATGGGACACTTTTGTTAAATGACTGCCATTTTGTGCCTGGATGTGTAGCTAATATTATATCACTTTTTGTATTAGATACAGAGGGCTTTTGTATTAATATTAAGAATTGTTCTTTATATTTATATGATAAAAGTAATTTTCAGATCCTTTGTTGTCCAAACCAGCATGGTCATTATACATTGCAAACTTCAAAAGATATTTTAAATACTGGAGTTAATAAACGTAGTTTACCTGTAATTAATAATACTGAACTTTGGCATATGCGGCTGGGTCACATAGGCATTAAACGCCTTACCCAATTGGTTAGGAATGGTTTGATACCAAATCTTATCATTGAATCCTATCCAACTTGTGAATCATGTATTCAGGGTAAGATGACCAAAGCCTCATTTTCTGGTGTTGGACACCGCGCCGCTAACTTACTGGAACTCGTACATTTTGATGTATATGGTCCACTAAGTCAGACTGCTCACAGTGGTTATTCGTACTTCGTTACCTTTATCGATGATCTATCACGGTACGGTTATGTGTATTTGATGCGACATAAATTGGAAAACTTTGAAAAGTTCAAAGAATTCTGAAATGAAGTAGAAAAACAAACTGGACAATATATTAAATGCCTTCGATCTGATCGAGGCGGTGAATATATGAGTGGTGAGTTCATGGATTATATGAAGGAGAATGAGATTCTCGCTCAATATACTCCTCCAGGTACTCCACAACACAATGGAGTGTCTGAGAGGAGAAATCAGACTTTATTGGATATGGTCCGATCGATGTTGAGTTTCACAGATTTGCCCTATTATTTATGGGGCTACTCTCTTTTAACAGCTGCACATCTTTTGAATAAGATTCCTTCAAAAACTGTTCCTACGACACCGTATGAGATATGGTTCGGCAGGAGACCAAATCTTAGTTACATTAAGGTTTGGGGTTGTCCTGCCTATTTCGGGGTGGCTCAGCAAGATAAGCTTTCGCGTCGAGGGAAAAAGTTTAGGTTTGTCGGATATCTTTCGAATACGAGGGGATATCTGTTCTATGATACCGAGCATTGAAATGTGTTCGTAACTAGCTTCGCAAAATTTCTAGATGTAGAATTTTTGTCAGAAGGTGGTAATCATAGACAGGTTGAACTTGATGAAGTCCAACCTGAAAACAACGAACCAACGGAGGAACCTGAAGTTCAAGTAGATGAAGGACCTCCAACACACACACTCCGTAGGTCAGAAAGGGTATCTAGACCTCATGAACGCTTGTATTTGATACAAAAAAAAAGAGTCTGGATGTTCTCTTAGTTGAAAAGACTGATCCTTTCACCTATAGAGAATCGATGTTGGACATCGACTCTGTGAAATGGAAAAGTGCCATGAAATCCGAGTTAGACTCAATGCATGAGAATCAAGTTTGGGACTTGGTTCTGCTTCCCGAAGGAATTGTTCCTATCGGTTGTAAATGGGTTTACAAGAGGAAACACGGGCCTGACGGTAAGGTAGAAACTTACAAGGCCCGACTGGTAGCAAAAGGTTACATGCAGTGACCTGGCATCGACTACGATTAAACTTTTTCACCAGTAGCAATGCTTAAGTCTATTCGGATTTTGCTTTCTATAGCTGCGTATCATGACTATGAGATTTGGAAAATGGATGTTAAAACGGCCTTTCTAAAAGGATTTCTTGATGAAGAAATCTATATGGAACAGCCGGAAGGTTTTGCGTCCAGCGAAAACTCGGGTATGGTGTGTAAGCTTAAGAAGTCCATTTATGGACTTAAAAAAGCTTCACGAAATTGGAATCTTCGATTCGACGAGATTATTAGATCGTCTGGTTTTCTCAAGAATTCGGAAGAATCCTGTGTGTATCAGAAGGCCAGTGGGAGCATGGTCGTATTTTTAGTCCTATATGTTGATGACATCCTAATTATTGGGAATGATTTAGGTATGTTGCAAAGCATCAAAGCGTACCTCTGTAAGAATTTCTCCATGAAGGACATGGGAGAAGCTTCCTATGTTTTAGGGATAAAACTCTATAGAGATAGACAAATGAGGCTGATTGGATTATCCCAATCAACGTACATAGATAAGATCTTGGAACGGTATAATTTTGGTAACTGTAAGACAGCAAACATACCGTTCAGACATGGGATTCATCTTTCTAAGAATATGAGTCCACAGACAGAAGATGAGAAGGTTAGAATGTCTAACCAACCTTATGCTTCGTGTTTGGGTAGCATAATGTATGCCATGTTGTGTACGAGGCCTGATATCAGTTTCGCTGTTAGCGTAACTAGTAGATATCAGTCCAATCCAGGTAATGACCATTGGATGGCCATTAAACATATCCTCAAGTATCTTAAAGGTACTAAGGATAAGTTAATAATTTATGGAGGAAACGAACTGCAAGTTAACGGGTATACGGATTCCGATTTCCAATCGGATCCCGATGATAGAAAGTCTACATCTGGATTCGTATTTACCCTTAACGGAGGTGCAGTTTGTTGGAAGAATTCCAAACAAGGATCGACAGCAGATTCCACCACTGAGGCGGAATATATTGCAGCTTCTGAAGCTGCAAAAGAGGCCGTGTGGATAAAGAAATTTGTCACATAATTGGGAGTTATCCCAAGTATCGAGAATGCGATTCCGTTATACTGTGATAATACTGGAGCCATTGTGCAAACAAAAGAACCAAGGGCGCATCAGAAGTAGAAACATTTGGAACGCAAGTACCACATCATTCGAGAGATTGTATCGCGAGGGGATATTGTCGTGTGCAAGGTACCGAGTGAAGATAATGTAGCAGACCCACTGACGAATGCCATACCTCCGAAGCTGTTTGATAAACACGTGGAGTCGATGGGTATTAGATACAATCGTCATTGGCACTAGAGCAAGTGAGAGTTTTTATTGGGGTTGGTGCTCAGAGCGCCAATTCCCGGTTGTATTTCTTTATGAATACTTCTGTAAAACATTATTATTTTGAATAATATATGCAGTTTCTATAATATAATTGTGGGACACAGAAACTGGACGACGCATGCTGTTCTAGGCTCGCGGCCTAGTCGGGAGTACGGAGTAGCCATGGGGACTAAACCGGAGAATAATGGAGTCGCCACCCGGTGTGAACCGGGAAAATGAGATTTAAGGCCGCACTCACCCCTCGCAATGGAAGACCTCAAACCGTTGGGTTCGGAATGGTCCATTACTTATGTCACTTGTAATGAAAGGATTTGTGTAATAATTTAATCAAGCTAAGTAACACTTATTTCCAAGAGTATCATGCTTCTAAATCCATATGCGCAAAAATAAACTTACACCTAATTTGCATATATTTCACATCTAAGGTTGCATGCTTGAAAGTACATCAAAGTAACAACGAACATACAACTTCATTGGCATATTGTATTCATGGAAACACAAGCACACAATAACCATGCAAGCACACATAAAAGCGAATCAAATAATGGTGAACATGTGATTTCATAGACATATCATGCTTATACGTGCGGAAGCATAAACAAATAGCCATTACATGTCCATGCGTAAATAAAAGAGTCAACTAAGTACATAATGCAAAAAGACAATTAAGGATGCAATTGGGCGTTAAAGTAAGCATGCTATGACGTGTGCACAAGAAGATAACTAATATGGACACAAACACACATATGAGCACTTTTCCAAGTGGTACGTGGAATTGTATCACAAGTACAGACCGCACTACCGTCCATTTAGAATCAGCTACGGAATTTATGTCTGGGTTTCCATCCAATATACCACAAGAAATAATACTCAAATGCTATCATAAAATGGATATATGAATTGTGATACGTTAAGCCAAGACTAAGGTAAATGATGCAACCAATGGAATAAACATGATTTTCATTACGATGCGTACAAAGATAAGGATGACTATATGGGATTTCATAATACATGCATGAATGGTATAGTTGGCTGCTGTGATAAGGGGAGCTGATGTGTCGGTGTGAGGAGCGTGGGGTACGTTGTTTGGGTGAGTCACTGGGAAGATGTGTGTGTAGTGGGTTGTTTAGGCGCTGAAGTCGAGGTTGGCAGGTGGCTGGGACGTACGTGGGCTGTGTGAAGGGTGAGAGGGGAGAGAGATTTGTTAAGGGTGTTTTGTGATTTGTTTGGCTGAGGGATAGTGTAAATGCGTGGAGGCTAAAGGTTGAAGCGGCAACATGTGAGAGGGGCTGATTGAGTGAGACAGTGAGGGGCGTTTGCATGGGTTTAAGGTAGCTCGTAAGTAGGAGACAGTGGCGTGAGTGGGGGTATTTGAATGAGAGGTCTTAGCGTGAGTGGATGGCTTATAATATGGATGTACCAATGGTAATAGATCGAGCCAAGACAGGGGTAGATGATGCAATCAATATATGAAAGACGCGGCAATATCGTGGTAAAGGTAGCCTTTTAGGCTTTTCTTCCCCCAAATGGAGAACCTTTTTAGTCCAACACAATAAGCCCATGCGTTTCCATTACAATGCGTACAAAGACAATGATAACTATATGAAACTTCGTATACCCGATTGAACAGATCTTACATTCAACCGAATATACATCAACCGATGCGGCAAAACATCGTGGTAAACGATTTTAACCCCTCCAAATAGGGGACCTTTAATCCGACTTACTAAGCCCATGCGCTCGATCGCATCATGCATACAAAGAATAAAGACAATAATACCAAACTTAGTATGCCCGATTGATCATATCTAACATCCAACCGAACACACATCAACCGGCGCGGCAAAGCATCGTGGTAAATGATTTTTACCCCTCCAAATATGGGACCTTTAATCCGACTTACTAAGCCCATGCACTCGATCGCATCATGCATACAAAAATAAAGACAATAATATCAAACTTAGTATGCCCGATTGAACATATCTTACATTCAACCGAACGCACATCAACTAGCGCGGCAAAGCATCGTGGTAAAGGGTTTTAACCCCTGCAAATAGGGGACCTTTAATCCGACTTACTAAGCCCATGCGCTCGAGTGCGTCAAGCATAAACAAGTAACATGCGGAATTCAAACGACGAAAAATAAATAAATCAAAGCAATTTAAAACAAAAGAAGGTGCCGTTTACTCAAGTGGTACATGGAGTTGTATCCCGAGTACAGATCATACTACCGTCCATTCAGAGTCGGCTATGAAATTTATGTTCGGGTTTCCATCCGATATACCGCGAGAGTTGACACATCTTTCATTTTATTCCAAGGCCACAACATACAATATTTCGTAATACATGCATATTTATCTACTCAAGGGCCACAACAAGCATTTTAACATAACAATCATGCGAACAATACTCAATAAATTATAACAATAAAACAGAAAATGAATGTGGAAAATACCCTCAGGTCTAACCTTTTTTGCCGACCTTCGGACTTGCGTTTCACGGGGATCAGAAGGGTTAAGCTCCTCAACTTCTCCGGTTCACTAGTTTAGCGTCTTAGCTCACTGTTTTGTTGTTTTGCTTGCTGTTTGGCCTCCATTTTGCTGCTGTTTCCTCTGTATTTTCTACTCACTGTTCAGGTCACTGTTTTGACGTTTCAACAGACTGTTTCGGGTGTTTTCTAAAGGTTTTAAGTGCAGTTTTTGTGATTATTTTAGGGATTATAAGTGCAGTTTTTTATGTTACTGTTTTAAGGATTTTAGGGACTGTTTTAAGTGGATTTGGGCTGCTGTTCGGAGTGATTTAGGCGTGCAGTACATGGGCTGTTTCAGGTCAGTTTTTTTGGGCAGTAATGGAGTCAATTGTGACTGTTTTGGTGTGCAGTGGGGGCAGTGTTTAGGGCTGTTTTGTGCGACTTTAGGACTGTATTTGAGGCTTATTTTGGTGTGGATTAGGGCTGTGAAAGGTGGCTAAAGATGCGGCAAAGGGGGCTGTCTAAGGGATGGGTATTCGGTGGTGAGAGTGGAGGAGATGGAGAGAAATTTTGTTGCTTCTTCTTGGTGTGATTTGCATGTAGTGTCTAGGGTTCTTGTTTGTTGTTGTGTGTGTGTTGTGTGTATGAGCTAGGGGAGTGCATGTCTTGGTTAGGGGTTGTTTATATAGAGAAGGGTTAGGGCTCCTCCTTGTCTCACAAGGAAGGGATTTGATTTAGTGTCTAAGAAGGAAAGCAATGGATTTGATGGAGACAAGATTGGTTTAGATTAGGAAGTCAATATATTTAAATTGGTTATGAGTGACTTAATTACGCATAACATCTTTTTAATTTAGTATGTGATTTTGTTTAGTTAGGAAGTTAATATATTTGATTCATCTAAATTAGGTATGATTATATTTTATGTTTTATTTAATTGGTTAATGGTTTAATTATTTTATTTAATTCAATTACATTATCTAATTAATATTTAATTTAATATTTTATTTAATTTGGGTGATGGGCGTGTGGGCCTAATGTGGCTTGGTTTGGCTTGGTTAGTGGGTTAGGTGTGTATGGGCTAGATTAAAAGGGTTTTGGTTTTTTTTTTTCTGGGCCAAATGTGATCTAAACGGAGGTCCAACAAGTGAGCTTGACGCTAAATAAGTGAACAAAGATCTAACGAAACACCGATCCCTTCCGACGACCGTTTCCCGCAATATCCTTAACTAAAAAGGTAGTGCCTCCAACTGAGACTCATCATCGGGTTTCACATGAAAAAATGCAATGCCTACAGTCGCCCCCACTTTGATGGGACTTGTGCAGTGTGTGACTTTGAACAATCCTATCAAAGTTATGCAATGCATTTTCACTTACCTGGCTCGTCTGCCGCCTCGAGCTGAGTTGGTGCTGTAGTGGACCTCGATCCTGGGACGCATCCCAATAACTGCAACCGACAACGGGGCACCTCGACCCTGGGACGCATCCCGGAACTGCAACTGTCAACATGGGTACCTCGACCTTGGGACGCATCCCAAAACTGCTGACGACAACGGGGCACCTCGACCCTGGGACGCATCCCGGAACTGCAACTATCAACAGGGGTACCTCGACCTTGGGACGCATCCCAAAACTGCTGACAACAACGGGGGCACCTCGACACTGGGACGCATCCCGATACCATTGGAAATGAGGGCCTCGCCCTAGAACAATTGATGTAGTTGGTCCTCGACCCTGGGTCGCATCCCGGAACTACAACTGATGATGCAGTGGGCCCTCGACCCTGGGACGCATCCCGGAACTGCAACTGTCAACAGGGGTACCTCGACCCTGGGAGGCATCCCAAAACTACTGACGATGTGGGCATCACCCTCAAGCTGATATGGGCCTCGCCCCCTGTGACTCATCCCCAAGACTGAAACTGCGCTGATGCTGTTTGGCTCATTTCTGCCGCTTTCTCTTTTCTTCGATCCTGCGAACACAAAACCAAAACCAACACGAAGAGAATGCAATGTTACGTGTATGCATGAATGATTTTCTTATCCCGTTGGGTTAGGTCTTCTGCCAATATCCTTGGTGACTGCTCGGTCTTCTCTCCCTTAGGCAAAGTACTGTTTCAATCTGTCTACGTTGATTGGCTCGGTGAACTCGTTCCCCTCCAAGTCTGATAGCTTTACTGCTCCGTTTCCCATTACCTTCTGCACTATGTAAGGTCCTTCCCAGTTAGGTCTGAACTTTCCTCTTGAATCTGTCGTCGACGGCCTTGATTGCTTAAGTACCAAATCACCATTTCTAATCTTGGTGGGGCGTACTTTCTTGTTGAATGCTCGGGCTATTCTCTTCTGATACAACTGAATGTGATACAAAGACTTCGTTCTTTTCTCATCCAATAGTGCTAACTGATCAAACCTCTGTGCGGCCCACTCATATTCCGGTAATTCTGCCTCTGCTAATACCCTCATAGACTGTATTTCCACTTCTACTGGCAATACTGCTTCCATTCCATAGACCAAAGAGTAAGGTGTGGCCCCTGTTGCTGTTCTTACTGATGTTCTGTACCCCCACAAAGCATATGGTAGTTTCTCGGCCCAATCTATGCAGTTCTCTGTCATCTTGGCTAAAATCGTCTTTATAGTCTTGTTGGCTGCCTCAACTGACCCATTTGCCTGCGGCCTGTACGGTGATGACTTGTGGTGGCCTATCCCATACCTTTGTAACATTGCATTCGTCTCTCCTTGAAACTGAACCCCGTTGTCTGTCACTACATGATGCGGCATACCATACCGACAAATGAGGTTCCGAGATATAAACTTTTCCATCTGTTTTGCTGTAACATTGCGGAATGCTTCGGCTTCCACCCACTTCGAGAAGTAATCTACTGCCACTACTATGAAGTGATGCCCATTCGATGCATTCGGTCGAATTTCTCCAATCATATCAATTCCCCATGCTGAGAAAGGCCACGGCTCTGAAAGCCCGTGCAACTCTGTTTGCGGTATGTGATTCAAATTACCATGTGCTTGACAGTCATGACAGTGCTTTACCATTTTCGCGCAGTCTGTTTCAATGGTTGACCAATAAAAACCTTGTCTCACTATCTTGCGGGACAAATTCAACCTGTTCATGTGCGGACCACATACCCCGGCGTGTATTTCTTCCATTACATGTTGAGCTTCTTCTTTTCTCAAACACTTCTACTGAATACCGTTTGCTTGCCTCTTGTACAGTTACCCTTTCAAAATCACATACTGGGAAGCTAACTTCTGAATGGCTATTCTGTCTTTTCTGCCTGGCCCTTCCGGGAGTTTACCATGTTCCAGATACCTCTGAATGTCACAATACCAAGGTTTACCGTCGTCGACCTCAACTTCTAGAATTCTTTCTATCTCATAAGCAGGTCTGTTTGCTGTTGTCAGTATCAACGGTCTCATCACTAACTTTTCTGGATTTTCCCAAGTCGCTGCAAGTGTAGCCAGTGCGTCTGCCATCTGATTCTCTTCTCTCGGAAAGTGCTGAAACTTACAATCTGGGATAACTTGTGCCAACTTTCTGAGGTGAAAAATGTAAGGTTTCAACCGTTCTTCTTTCAATTCCCATTCTCCTCGCATCTGCTGGACTACCAACATAGAATCTCCGTAGACTTCCACACTCCCGGCCTTCAAGGCTATCAATGCTGTTAAAGCAAAAGCACATGCTTCATACTCAGCCATGTTGTTAGTCACTCTGAATGTCAACCTCTTGGCCAAAGACAAAGTCTCTCCCTCGGGGGTCACTGTCACGATCCCAATTCCGGCTCCCTTGTAATTCACTGCTCCGTCAAAATACATCTTCCATCTCTGAACTGTTATTGCTTGGATCTCTTCGTCTGGAAATTCAAACTTATACTGATCCCCCTCAACAGGTTGCAATGCCAGAAACTCTGCTACTGCTCGCCCTTTGATCACTTTGGAGGTGAGATACTCAATGTCAAACTCTGTCAGCAATACCAACCATCTGCCCAAAATTTCCCTCTAGTGAAGGCACCAAATGAAGATATTTCAGAGGATTTTCCTTTGCCACTACCTGGATCTTGTAAGACTGGAAATAATGTCGCAACTTTCTGGAAGCCCATACCACGGCAAGACAGATCTTCTCTACTTCTTGATACCGAGCCTCATACGGGAGCATTTTCTTACTCAGATAATAGACTGAATGTTCTACCCCTGTCTCATCTGCTTGTACCATCATTGCCCCCAGTGCTTCTGATTCTATAGCCAAATACAATATCAAAGGTCTGCCCGGTCTCGGAGGTTTCAATACATGAGGCTTTACCAAGTACTCTCTGATTTTGTCGAAGGTTGTCTAACACTGTTCATTCCATCTCACTGGCTGATCTTTTCTCAACAGTTTGAAGATAGGCTCACATACTGATGTCAACTTGGCGATGAACCGACTGATGTACTGAATCTTCCCCAAGAATGCTCTGACTTCTTTTTCTGTCTTCGGTGCAGGCATTTCTGTGATTGTTTTGATATTTTCGGAGTCTACCTCTATTCCTCCCATTCCCACTATATGACCAAGCAATTTCCCTGATGTCACCCCAAACACGCATTTCTTGGGATTTAGCCGCAGGTTGTATCTGTCAACTCTCTGCAGGAACCTTTCCAGTGCTTCAATATGCCCAACCCTTGTCTCTGATTTCACCATCATGTCATCCATATACACCTCAATCTATTTGTGCATTAAGTCATGGAAAAGTGTAGTGGCCATCCGCTGATAAGTAGCTCCCGCGTTCTTAAGCCCAAACGAAATTACCTTGTAACAATAAGTACCCCACTCAGTAACAAATGCAGTCTTGTGTTTGTCTTCCTCAATTGCCTCAGCACTATATCCCCCTCAGTATTTTCTGCAGTCTCAACCACTTCTCTACCATCTGTCAAAACTTCCTTACCCTTTTATGCCATATCATTGTAAAAACGACCGCTGCGTGTCATTCCCCTCACTTCTTCCTCATCACTGCTAGAGAAATCAAGCCAAAAGTTTTTCCCCTGCTCAGTCTCATCTTCACTAGTACTATCCCAAGTTCCCAGGCAAAAGGCTTGAGGGTGAAAGGATTTTAGGACAAGGTCTTCTGGGAGGCCAGAATTGATCATATAGGCCGGTGGTGGTACAGCACGGTAGTTGGGTAAGGGGTTTCTATCTGTGTCAGGTTGTTTTGTTTCTGGGTCAGGTATTTTCTTGGAGTCTATCAGGTCTTGGATTTCATGGCGGAGTCGGGCGCAGTTGTCGGTGTCATGGCCCTTTTCTTGGTGAAAGTGACAGTAAAGGCTTAGGTTATAATTTGATGGTGGGGGATTGGGTAATTGTTTGGCTTCCAAGGGTTTTAAGAGCCCTTGCCTCTTCAATTTCTCTAGCACCTTTGACAGGGGTCTTCCCAAGTTGGAAAATCTCCGGTTCCGGATAGCAGCAATCTCAGCAGAAACGGGCTTTGTTCCCGATGTCCCCCCAATGGGCCTCCTGTTCAAACCATACAATTTTCTATTCTCGGCCTCTTCTTCCTCAATATCCATGACAGTTTCCTTCAACTGCCGAAAGTCTGTAATCATGGAGGTCATCCTCCTTAGCTTCCCATAGATGGAGGGCTTGGTGCCTTGATGATCATTTTAATCTGGTCCTTCTCTGAGGGCCTAGTCTGTATTTTCAACAACTGACCTCTCCATCGGTCCACATACTCCTTAAAACTCTCCTCCGATTTTTGCTTGACATTCTCCAGATCACGGAGTGACAGATCGATCTCTAGGTCAGTGACATACTGCTTGAGGAAGGCATCAGCCAACTCCCTCCAATCTTCCTTCACTTTCTTCTCCAAACTGTGGTACCACACCACGGGAGCTCCCTCGAGCGACATTACAAACATCTTCTGCACTTGGCGCTAAGACAGGCCAACTGAACTCATGACTGATACAAACTGTCGGAGATGCACCCTTGGATCCCCATTCCTGTTAAACTTAGCCATATCAGGCATCTTGAACTGTGCCGACAACTGTTCCTCGAAAGTCAGTGTGTCATAATCAAGAAAATCCTCATTCTTACCCCTCATCTTACGGGTAACTGACTCAACCAGATCCCAAAGTTTCTGTAACTCTGCCTGAGACCCAGATACTCTGCCTGCTGCATACTCTGCCATATCATCATCAAAAGTGGGGATATCATCCCCCAACCCATTCGGAGGCTCCTCACGCCTCACATTCTCAGAATTTCCCCCAGCACGGGGCACAGCCATACCAGCCACAGTAGTAGTCAAGGCTTGCAACTGTTCAGTAATCTTGGTGAGACTGTTTTCCAACTGATCCATACGTGATACCTCAATATCTGATTCACTCATGTCTGTTCTCGGTATTTTGGTGAGTCTTCCCTCTTTTCTAACCCAACAGGAATCTATGATGCCTTTCTAAGACATAGAGGGTGTTAACATGATGTATTTATGAGGTGCATGAGATGCATGTAACATATATAACATACTAAATCAACTAAAATTTCAAACAAATCGGCCCGTTATCATTTTAGAAGTTTTTGGGCTAACTATCATAGGAGTGAACTCGTCCGAGTTTAAATGGCCCAACAAGTTCACATCTCATGGCAAGGAGCCCAACTAAATCCAAATGGTAATATTCCGAACACAAGCACAAAGTGGCCCATCAATCACTTAGAAGCCTATGGCCCAATCGTCGTAAAATACATTCTTGTCCCAGTTTAAATGGCCCAACAAGCCCATATCCCATGACAAATGGTCCAAATGGATCCAAACGACGATGTTCCCAAACACAAGCATAAAAGAAAGATAATGAAAACATAAAACAATGATTTCTACAGAATGGCCCATCAACATTTCAGAAGCTTTGGGCCTAGTGGTCATAAGGTACGAACTTGCCCCAGTTTAAATGGCCCAGCAAGTCTGTATTTCTGACAATAGTCCAACTGCATCCAAATGAGGATGGTCCACAAGCACATATTCAAGGAAATAATTATTACTTTAACCATACAAACCCGGTCTATGGGTGGGTTCGCAAGAGTGTAGACAAAGGCTCTCACCGGCGAAGGGTTTTATGTCAGTTTTTTTAGGGACTGTTTTAAGTGGATTTATGTTGCAGTACATGGGCTGTTTCAGGTCAGTTTTTTTTTTTGCAGAAATGGCGTCAATTGTGACTATTTTGGTGTGCAGTGGGGGGCAGTGTTTGGGGCTGTTTTGTGGGACTTTAGGACTGTATTTGAGGATTATTTTGGTGTGGATTAGGGCTGTGAAAGGTGGCTAAAGATGCGGCAAATGGGGCTGTCTAAGGGATGGGTATTCGGTGGTGAGAGTGGAGGAGATGGAGATAAATTTTGTTGCTTCTTTCTTGGTGTGATTTGCGTGTAGTGTCTAGGGTTTCTTGCTATAATTTGCATGTGTGTTGTGTGTATGAGCTAGGGGAGTGCATGTCTTGGTTAGGGGTTGTTTATATAGAGAAGGGCTAGGGCTACTCCTTGTCTCACAAAGAATGGATTTGATTTAGTGTCTAAGAAGGAAAGCAATGGATTTGATGGAGACAAGATTGGTTTAGATTAGGAAGTCAATATATTTAAATTGGTTACGAGTGATTTAATTAAGCATAACATCTTTTTAATTTAGTATGTGATTTTGTTTAGTTATGAAGTTAATATATTTGATTTATCTAAATTAGGTATGGTTATATTTATGTTTTATTTAATTGGTAAATGGTTTAATTATTTTATTTAATTCAATTAAATTATCTAATTAATATTTTATTTAATTTGGGTGATGGGCGTGTGGGCCTAATGTGGCTTGGTTTGGCTTGGTTAGTGGGTTAGGCGTGTATGGGCTAGATTAAAAGGGTTTTGGTTTTTTTTTTTTTCTGGGCCAAAGGTGATCTAAACGGAGGTCCAACAAGTGAGCTTGACGCTAAATAAGTGAACAACGATCTAACGAAATACCGATTCCCTTCCGACGACCGTTTCCCGCAATATCCGTAACTAAAAAGGTAGTGCCTCCAACTGAGACTCATCATCGGGTTTCACATGCAAAAATGCAATGCCTACAATAATGTATCTTTTAATATGGTAAAGACGTAATGACCTTAGAATGATCAGTCATGGTACTGTTGCAAAAGCGTCGCAATAGACATTGAGTAGTATCATGACGTTGTTATTCTCAGACTGTTCCTGGTCAAGGTTTACACTACTTGGTCAGTATAGTAAACCCGTTGAGACCGTTACATGTCGTATACTGGAATATATGATTCCAATGGTTTCTCAATGAACCATAAGTCTTGGAGACTAGTATAGACGTGTAGGTGTTTATAGCGGATAAACACTGAACGACTCACCGAAGATTCTTAATGGATGGTACACCAACGTCAATAAGAATCTTGTCGGGTTGAGTAGCACTTGTGATTCTTAGACTTGAGATGCCACTGTGGGCACATGAGACATCTTCTACACTTAGATGGCAGTCACGTCACCGATCTATTAAGATCAGACCTCCGCCTGTTCGTTGGGTGTAGACAGATCCTCAGGGTGTCCTGTGTGTATCAAGATAGGATCCGTCAGTTCTGTGTATCAGAGCATAGGTAGTCCATATGATTAACAATCAGATAAAATCCATGGGCCCGTGGTACAATTTAGAAGTAAGTTCTAAATGTTCTTTTTGAGATTGCTAATTGAATAGTCGACTGGATAATCCCTATAGAGATTGGACGTTTACATCTATATCTCTGGGATTTATCCGGATACCTGTGACGGAGGAATTATACATTTGCCATGACCTCGACCTGTATGATTCAGCGAGTTATCCGTGATCGTCATAATTTACGGGTGGATAAATTATGGACACGAATTGGATTTCGTGATGGATATGCCTGAATCTAGAGAGTCTCAATAATGAAATATACTCATAGAGCACTAGAGCAACATTAATAAATAATATTGATTATTATAAAGTTGTTTAAAGGTTAAACGCAAAATACATGTGTAGGGACCCAATAGTCATTTCCTTAATTTTTGTGTATTTGTATTTAATACTTGATTAATTCAAATACACATTAATTAATAGTCAAATTGATATATTTGACTAATATCATAAATGAATATATGTATTTAATATTTAATGTAAATATTATACATTTATTTAATATATTTGTATTTAATTAATTAATTAATTAATTGTTAAATGATTAAATTAATTAAAGTATAGATATTTTTTAAGTTATTATATTTGTTTTAATGGCTAAGTTGCCATTGTTGACTTTGTTGAAAATATCATTAAAGTGTAATGATCATTTAAACAAATTGCAAATTGAAATTCAAATGAAATGAAAAATAAAATATCGTGTAAATGCTTGGCAATTTTCGACCAAGGGCTATTTTTGCACAAGTATATATTGTTTTGTTTCATTTAAGGTTTTAATAACCTAATACACTTTACACAAAACTCCATTGAAGAAAAGAAAAGAAGCTAGAGAGAAAGAATAAGAAAAATCAAAGAAAGCTTGGAATTTAGTAAGTATTTCCAACCTTCCATTAGAGAGTAAATTGTTCCTCTTGTTGTAGGCTTCACTTGGTGATGTTCTTGAGTTTTTTCTATTCTTTATTCTTTGTCTTTTTGATGGATGGAAGTTTGGTGAAGGTGTTATGCATGTATGATGTTGCTAATAAGCTAGTTAGCATTCTTTTGTAACTTTGAGAAACTTGTTGCCATTCTAGAGTTATTGACCCACTCTTAAATGACCTATAATTGTTCTATAGTTATTTCATTGTGTTGAGACTTGATTTGGATGGAAGAAACATGATTGAAGTAATTGATTTAACCAATTTGGTCTAATTTGTCCAATTTGAAGAAATTGAAAAATTAGGGTTTTAAGACCACTTCCAAATTTGGGGCTTTTCATTTATATGGTGTATTTGAATGTGTATATGATGCATGTAAAATATTGGGTTGATTGGATTTTTCCTTGATGTGTTTTAAACCATGAAAGTGCAAAATGCACCTTTGCCCACCTAAAGGAGGCTCACGGCCAAGGAAGAAAAATTGGGATTTTTGTTGCTTTTGGTGTTTTGACATTTGGTATATGTTAAATTCATCTTAGTAATGATTTAGAATCATCCAAAATTGATTTGAACAATTTCGGACTAAAATGAACAAAATGCAAAGTTTTGGGGTAATTTGGTAATTACACAAAAAATTGATTTCTTGTGTAATATTTCATAATTTGAATATTGGACAATTAAATAAATAAGTTTATTTGATTAATCCGAGAAAGTTTTGAAATCAGAAAATTTGATTTTCCACTGTTTCCGCTGCGTTACCGAATATCCATAATAAAACCCCTACATGATCGACCTCCACTGTGACTTCCGCAAATCCCCTCGTGAATTTCTCATAGTACTTAATTTACCTCTTCGACCCCCAGACACCTTAATTAAGGTATCATGTACCCCATTTGGTATAGAACTCCATCTATCTGGCAAAACTTTGAACTTCGATACTTCAACCTTCTTGCCTCTTTCTTCTCATCGGGCACATCCCTTGTTTCTAAGAACTTCTTTATCGAGTCCATCCAAAATGGCCCATCTTTGACCTCTATTTCCATAACATTTGAAGCTCCCACACTTTTAGGCTGCAAGATCTCTAACGGTATGGTCCGAGAAATCTTTGAATTGATGGAGGATGCAAGCCGAGCCAAAAATTATACCCGTTGGTTGTTCTCCCGTCCGATCATTTCGAACATCACATTCCCCATTCCTCCAACAAACTTTTTCACCTCGGCATGGTAAGCTATCATGTTTCGCTCCCTTGCTTGGAATTCATCATTCAGCTACGGAACAACCAACTAGAAAAAGCTTTTTACCACCACATCTTATCCTCCAACCGCCTGCAAGAGTCTTAGCCCGACCAGAATTTTTTCATATTCTACCTCATTATTTGTTGCTTCGAAGGCAAATCTTAGGGTATAACTCAATTTTACACCTTCATGGCTTCTGAGAATCACCCCGGCTCCACATCATTGTGTACTGACTGAACCATCAACGAACAGCTCCCACTTTACCTCTCCTACTATCATAACCTGAGGGCTGGGGAATTCTGTGACAAAATCTGCCAATGCCTGCCCTTTGATTGACACCCTAAGTAGGTAGGATATGTCATACTCACTGAGTTCCATGGACCATTTCACTATACGACCCGAGGTCTCCGGCTTATGTAATATCTGTCTTAGCGGGTGGTCGGTGTACACCCTGATAGGGTGGGCTTGAAAATAAGGGCGTAATTTCCTTGCTACACTAACTAAAGATAAAGCCACCAGCTCGTGGGCTGGATACCAAGTTTCCGCATCCACCAAGGCCTTACTAGTATGGTACACTGGCATTTGGATTTTGTCTACCTCTTGTACTAATACTGAGCTTACAACATATTCGAAAATAGCTAAGTACAAGAATAATACCTCATTTGGATTAGATTTACCAGCAGTGGAGGTTGGGCCAGGTATTCTTTGAGATGTTGGAATGCGACCTCGCACTCACTCATCCTGCTGACCTATTTCTTGGCCTTCTTGATCAGTTGGAAGAAAACATGATATATGTCGGTGGCTTTAGAGATGAACCAATTTAGTGCTGCCACCCGACCTGATAAGCTCTACACTTCCTTGACCGTCCTTGGAGGTTTCAGATCCAACACTACCTTGATTTTCTGAGGATTTGCCTTAATGCATTGCGCACTGACCATGTACCCTAAGAATTTTCCCGAAGATACCCTGAAGGCGTATTTATCCGGGTTTAACCTCATATTGTGCTTTCTCAGAAGCTCAAACATCCCTATAAGATCATCTAGATGTCCTCGGGTTTAGCAGTCATCGTAATCATGTCATCAACATAGGCCTCCATTGTCTTGCCAATGAGAGCCTTGAAGACCTTGTTTACTTACCTCTGGTAAGTGGCCCCAACATTCTTCAGTCCAAATGACACTACTTTATAACAATACAGCCCTTGGTCAGTGATGAAGGCTGTCTTTTCTTTGTCCTCATGATGCATCCTGACCTGGTTGTACCCTGAGAAGACTTCCATAAAATTGAGTAGCATGTGCATGCAGTTGAGTCCACCAGTTGGTCTACCTTTGGGAGTGGGAAGCTATCATTCGGACAAGCCTTGTTCAAGTCGGAGAAATCCACACACATCATCCACTTTCCATTGGCCTTCTTTACTAAGATCACATTCGACACGCACTCTGGGTATCTGACCTCCCTGATAAATCTGGCCTTTAATAATCTTTCGACCTCTGCCTGAATTGCCTTGTACCGCTCCTAGTTGAAAATCCTACTCATCTGATTCACCGATTTATGAGCTCGATCAATCACCAAGCGATGATTGATGAATTTGGGGTCAATCCCGGGCATATCCTTGTATCCCAAGCGAAGACATCCGCATACTTCTTCAAAATATCCAGCAGTTGCTTCCTTAAATTCACTCCAGCCCTACCCCAATCTTTATTATCTTCTTTGTTGGACAGTTATGACCCATAGCATCACTATTTGTATAGATCATGGTGTTGTTATACAAATTAACTATGTGACAAAGGAAATTGATCTCTTATCATTTGTGATTAGATCACCAAGATGTATAAATGATAGGAGGTCCTTATGATTAGTACCTAGATTGAGATGATATGAGACAGTATCAATCCACGAAGGTTTAATCATTAAATATCCCTAGTCATAGTATTATCAAGATTGGACATCGATAATGCGTAAAAGACTAGTATTACACTTGTGCGCGTTGTGAGGGCATAACATCATAGTTCTCATATATTTGGGTATAGGATACTCATGCAAGTGTAGTAGGAGGTTGTGTTTTACCGATGGTACGGGAAACAGCTTCGTTCTGGATAGACCCCTCGAAATTCCATTGCTAGTATGACTATGTGTCTATGGAACTCCGAAATCAGGGTAGGTGTATTTGGTCTTAACCTGAGACTTGCACCGTTAATACTTGCGACAATCAATATACTTTGGTTTTAGGTCATCCACGGCTTTAACAGGTTCTGTGTACGCCTCTGCTGGGTATATTAAGAATCGTAGTGTGTTGGGTGTGATGTCAAGATGGAAGTATCACTCCAGTCATAGTGGAGATGATGGTCACGTAGGATACGGGACTGGTTCTCTTAAATGCTGCACCTATCGGGATAAAATGACTAGTTCATGTTTATCTGATTATAGAGAATAGTTACCAGAGATCCGATAAGTGCTTCGTACGAGGCAGACACAATTCCAGCCCCAGGCCTAGCATGTGACATATGATACTGGATTGAGATACATAATACTACGTATATTACGCCTGATATAGATCGCTTATTCATGTAAGCATGTTTCTGGAGAATTGGGTAGGCATGGCACTTTGCTAGAAGCCAACCTTGTCTTGTAAATCGGTATATATGTAGTACTTGGTACTTACGTGTTCAGATAGTCCGACGACCGAATTTACTGCCAAATATCCGGGGATCTCATGGGTCGCTTCCCGAAGATTCACCGATGACGTATGACTCGCACTTTATTAATCTGGGATTAATAAGATGAGAGAGAAAATTAATCTGGGATTAATTACGGAGATATTTTATCTAGGATAAAATATTAATAAAAGAGTGAAAATGATTAATTTGGAATTAATCGATAAAATAATATATTCGATATATTATACGAAATTGGATTTCGACGCGGAATTGAAATTAGATTTTAATTTGGGCGAACGAGTTAATTTAGAATTAATTCGTTAGCGACGTGAATAGTGATTTCGCTAGGCATAATCATTTAATTACGTCGCAACGGAAAATTCGTTAATTTGGAATTAGCAAACCCGAGCCCGGGATTGTTTGCGAGCGCATTCGCATTTCGAATTCGAGTGCGGCACGCAAGTCAAATCAAGCATCAAATCATTAGTCACATCAAGCGTCAAATCACATGTCACTTTGAGTGATGTGATAAGTTGTCACTTGATTGATTGATGGTGGTAGATGGATAAGCTTTTAATGATTGTACTTTTTGACTTTTTGAAAATCAAAAATTGGTATATGGTGAATTGATTTTAGAAATCAATTATCTAATACACATTTTTTCATCTCTCTCTCCTTCTCTCTTCTTCCTCTCCCACGCCCACAAGGGATGTTTCTCTTCTGTTTTCTATCCAGAAATGCCGAGAATAAAGAGGATAAGCCATGGTGTTTTTGGGGCAAATACATCAAGAGCTAGCACTCAAAGAGACATACGAAGGTGATAGGGAAACCCACCCGTGAGCATGGAATCATATCACGAAAGCTTGGAGCTTGGAAGATGATTCATGGCCGAATCTTGGAGGAGCCAAATCTGTCACTGCCGAGAGCTTGGAGGAGGACTTAAAGAATTTTGTTCTTCACCGCATCGCCTCAACCGATCATTGTGAGTATTCCGCGACTTCTTTGATGTATTCACTTTGTATTTTCATTGTTTGATATGATCTTGGGATGCTTAGAAAATTCCAACAATGGTATCTATGAGCAAGGTTGAGCATGAAAATATATTAGGGTTAAAATTGGGTAAAATGTATTTGAGCATGATTTGATGAAATTGGATGATTGAGTATGCTTAAATGTAGTTAAATTGAAGTTTGATGGATCAATTTCATGAAAATTGATTTGGAATAATTTTCCCCAATTTTTTGTGGCTAGGGCGAAAGTACATAAGCCCTAAATGTCTTGGATTTTTGATTCATTGGATGAGTTGGAATCATTTGAGAAATGTTGATTGTGGATTTAATTTGATTGAAACCGAATCGATTTTGAAAAACCCTACCATTGTCGAGACTTTAAGAGCATGTAATTGGGTTTGTTTTTTGTTAAAATGTGTTGGACATGTTTTAATGTAGATAAGCATAATTAATTAGGCTAATTGATGTTTTAGAAATGTTATTTGGTTGATTAATTATGTAATACACTTTAGGTTAATTAAATATGAAATTTGGAATTTTTATGATTTAATTAATTGGGCTAATTTTGGAATTGGTCTTAAAGTTGTTATTGGGCTTAAATGGGCTTGGTTGTACCAAGATTGGTTTAGGCAAATTGGTTGGATCCAATTGGGCCCAAAACCGATTCCATAAAGTCCAAATGTGACTAATGGACCTTTAATTATTTTAATTGGGCCTAATGGGCCTAAATTGATTTCTAGGCTTATGGGGTTATTCCTTGATTGGGCTTTGGTTATTGGGTTTGACCCAAGTTGACCAAAAGTCCATGCCTTAAGAAATTAATTAAAAGCCCATTGGACTTTAATTAAATTAACGTTGGACGTTAATCGGGCTTTGAGACCCGTAACGATTAAATTTGGAATTTAAGTCGTAAAGGTTCGTTAATAAAGTGTAATATTTAATTTGGAATTAAATAGCGGATTAGTATTAAATACATATTAAATTGGATTTAATGTTGTAGTTTAATTTAATTCAAGAATTCGTACTTTGAGTACTTATTCGCAAAACGAGTTGGACTCAAGCAAAATCAAATCGTTGTTTGAACATTGGATGGTCATTAATTATCAGATTAATTAATTGGATTAGATTGATTGATAACATGCTTGTGTGAATACATGGTTGCGATGCATGAATAATGTATATCGGATGGATATTATATGGGTAGGGCAATTTTGGAAATTGTTGTAATAAATTAGAATTTATTAATTGGACCTGCTTGTCCAGCCTATTACCTCCATACTATTTGTATTTCTCTTCTCACCTATTCCCCTCAATGTATATGAGGTTTCTTTAGAAGTGTAGTGTAACGGGTAGAAGTAAATACATGTGCTAGCGGGAGAGAGGATAGCGAGAGATTTGATTTAGGATCAATGTGTTAAGTATCCATCCGCATATCATTATATTTTATTTACGTGCCTTATTATGTGTTTAGAATGCATGTTTAAGGGTATATGATGATGAGACCTTAACAAAGATAATAAATTGGTTTCCAATTTGCACGCGAAAAACCCTCACAAAATATTAAGCGTTTTTCCTTCCATTGAATGATTCTTACTCAAGATCTAAGACTGGCATTGGTTGTTGGCCAAAGTCAAGGCCTTTGTCCATCGAGGATGTGTTTGAATCACGAGAGCTTTGTTCCATATTGGTGTCTTGTCCAAGTTGTGGTTTGTTGGCCAAAGTCAAGACCACTTCTTGTCCATGGACATTGATTACGAAGCTTTCCATGGTCAATGGGTTCCGCTTAACTGGATCACTAAGTTTGTTGTGCCAAAGCCAAGGCTTAGTTGATTCAGAGGAAAAAGGTTAGGCAATATATTGGATATATTGGCATATATAAGATATATGTTTCGGACTTGGATGTCCCCCTACTGGATCTAGGAATTGGATGGGATCCAATTGATCTTAGAGATCTACCTAGTTAATTATCATACAATTTGTTGGCCAAAGTCAAGATTGTGTGACATTTAACGGGATCCTAGCCTACTAGGAAACACGATTTCCCGAGTACTCGACAGAGGGTTAGAGGCTCACCGAAAAATAGTGGGAGGCAAGTATTAAATTTGCAATATTCGTTTAGTAACTTGCCATACGCGCTCATATCAAATTATTTCGTCAAATAAATTACTTTATTAGTTGGACTAATAATTAATGTTGTTTTAATAAACAGTTGGACTGTATTCAAACTATTCATTTATAGTTGATTATATAATTAGATTATAGTAATCAATATAATTGAATTTAAATTATTAAATTATAGTTGATTATATAGTTGGACTATAGTAATCATTATAATAAATAGTACCTAAATCGTTGATTAAATAGTTGGACTATTAGAATCAAGATAAAATTGAAAGATTAGCATTTAAACATAATCCTAGGGAAAATGTATTTAAATGTTTTAATTTTCAAATTGGGAATAAAATTTCAGGATGGTCTTGGAAACTAATAAGTTACTTTATTTGATAAAATAACATATTAGGCCTAAGCCCGGAGTTAAACAAATAAGTAGAGCATGATATTTGGAATATTCATGTGATGATGACTTTAGTGCTTAATCCATTAAGCTTGCCGAATAGACTCCTTAATTTCTTAATCAGAACTAAGGATTAGATCCTTAAAGTATAACATTGAAATTGAAGGATCTTCATAAATCTATTTAGAATTTAGAAGTAAAAATTGCAATAGAAAACCCTTGGAGAGTTAAGGCTATTCTCAATGAGACAAAGTCAAAGTTTGCAATAAGGCAAGAAGCGTAAGGCGCATCTTATTTCGACATTCGGAAGGCCAAGGCTTGGCCAAAGGCTTCTGGGGTACCGAAAAGGGCAAAGGAAAAATCATTATAATCTTCTGGGAAGATAAATGACATATCCCAAAATGTCTGCCTAAATTGTGGCAAACGGGATCGTGGAAGCGTGACTGCCGTTTGGACAAGCAGACATGAAGGAATGAAGACGAGCAAGGCTGACTTCAATATGTTTGTCATAGATATGTTCACTACTAGTATTAAAATTGGATTTTAGATACTTAGTGTGTACATAAAATATATACTGATGTGCAAATCTGCTATGAGCAGGATACTGACTTCAGTTGAGATTAATCTGCGAATTGGAAACGGGACGAAAGTCGCTGTTTTAACCGTAGATACCTAAGTTTAGGAACTACCCTTCTGGTGTATACTTAAATTAGGAAACTGTTACAATGTAACTAGTTTGACTAGATACATTATCTCTATATCAGGGTTTAACCCGTTGTGGGTATACCTTTATATTCTAGAACACTAAAGTGTTTTATTATATAAAGATGATATTGAGATAAACACATTAGATGTGAATAACAGTATTTATATTTTGAATATAAATAAATCTCAAACATATGACACGACAAACAAATAGCTCAAACTGATTTGATCAGAAGTGACTTATTATTGGCATTGTTGTCTGGGACATATTAAACAAGACTCGTATATCCACACTTTGAAGAGTGGATACTAGGACAAATTTGATTCTATTCAAATAAAGTCTACGAATCTAGTTTATTAGGCAAAGTGCCTATAACACTATTTACTTGGTAAAAGTGTAAATGCCAACGGTATGTTATCCCTAGTTCATAGTGAAGCAAGTGGGCCCATATCTAGCTAGGCTAGAAGTGGATATGAATATTTCGTGACCTTTACGGATGTGGCATCGCGTTATGGTTATGTGTTTTTCTAGAAACACAAATCGGAAACTTTTAGAGTTTCAACACGAAATAGACAAACAGACCGGCTAAAGTATTACACCATCACGGTTAGACCATGATGAAAATACTTAAGCAATAAGTTTCTCAAATACTTGAAAGAGTAAAGTATTCTTTCAATGAAGACTCCTCCCGGAACACGTCAGTTTGACGGTGTGTCGAACAGAGTACCGAATTTTGTTGGACATGATAAGGTTAATCATGAGTCGCTCTGAGCTACCATTTCCTTCAACGGATACGCATAAACAGTGCAGAACTTATTTAGAATAAGGTTCCATAAAAATCTGTTAGACAGACTTCATATTAGATATGAACAGGAAAGAAACCGGGTTTCTCATTCCTGAGATTTGGGTATGCTAGGCATATGTTTGGATGATACCCCAAAACCAGAACCCAAATCGGATAAGTGCCAAGTTATACAACTCACAGAGAACAATGTAATTGTTGCTCGCCATGCGGTTTTCCTAAGAGGAATACCTATATGCAGTGGTAAGTGGGAGGAAGTAAAACTCGATGAAAATCGAGAGTAGTAATACTATTCCAGGCACCGATTCCTTAATGGAACACAAATAGTTCATCAATGATGAAACTAACCATAATCTTCGAATACACAAGAACCACGTAAGTCGGAGAGAGTCAGAAAACAACCTGGGGTATGGTTTCTGATCTCACCTCATAAAGATGTCAATCTTATTGAGGAATACGAACTGACTACGTATGAGGAAGTGATACAAGGCATCGACTCCCTATTATGGCAAAGTGCCATATTATCCAAATGGATTCCATGTATACTAACTATGTTTGGACACTAGTTACTGTACCGCAAGGCATTGTGCCTGTTGGTACTATATAAGTCTTTAAGGAAGACATACATGGAAGGCAACATAACAACGTACTAAGCTAGGCTGTAGCGAAAAGGTATCGTTATCGACATTGTTTCGATTACAACGAAACCTTTCACTTGTTGCCACGGTAAATCCATTTGGATAATGCTTGCTAAAGTTGCATGTTTCATTTATGAAATATGTCAGCTGAACGGGAAAATCGCTTTCCTGAAACGGAAACCTTTTGGAGGATGTTTATAACATCCTGACAGTTTTGTCGTACCATAACAAGCAAACTAGGTTTGCAGGTTATTCGATCCATGGATGGATTGAAGCAAGCATAGTGTTCTTGGAATTATCGTTTTGATGTAATCATAATGGTGTATGATTTAATTCAAAACGAAATGATTCTTGTGTATATAAGAGGGTAAGTGGGAGCGCACTTACAATAAATGTCCTATAAAATAATGATAATATGTCATTTCTTGGAAATGATATTCCCATAAAACAATCGGCGAAAGCTTGGCTTTCGAGAAAATTATCCGTAGAATTCTTTGGAGAAACAACCTTTATTCTAGGAATAAAAATCTACTGGGATAGATCTAAAAGGTTGTCTATAATCTCCGAGAACTCGTACATTGACAAATGTACGCGACCTGGTGTCATACGCTTTGAGCATATGGAGTCACAATCAGGCCAATCCAAGTGATAGTCACTGGATTGATGTTAAAAACATCCTTAAATCTTAGAGAACTAAGGATGCTGTCTTATACTATGGAGAAGGAGAACTTGAAGTGACTGAGATCACTACTGCAAGTTTCCTAACCGATATAACGACTATAAGTCGTAACAACGGTACTATACAGTTTGAATATGGAAAGTGAGCTGGAAATCTTCCAAGCAAGATACTGTTACCGAATAAAACAAATAAAGCGGGTTATTGCTGCAGCTGAGGCAGCAATAGAAGCATTTGGTCGATAATAAATCTAATTAGATTAGATATAGTTCTGTTAGCAGCTGAGCTAGGCTTCAGCGCAGGCTAAAGAATTAATGGTCTCATCAACGATCCAGATATATACTTCGATATTCATCTGATTCGTTCGGATCATACATCGTGGCGATGTGATGATCGTATAAATCGCATCAGATGATAATCATGCAAATCCGCTGACGAAAGTCTTTTCTCAGTAATTTGAGCGAACCGTACATAGTTCGGGTGTAGGACACTCGAGTGACTGGCTATAGGCCAAGTGGGAGATTGTTGGACAGTTATGACCCATAACGTCACTATTTGTACATATCATTGTGTTGTTTGTACAAATTAACTATGTGACAAAGGAAATTGCTCTCTTATCATTTGTGATTAGATCACCAAGATGTATAAATGATAGGAGGTCCTTATGATTAGTTCCTGGATTGAGATGATATGAGACAGTATCAATCCACGAAGGTTTAATCATTAAATATCCCTAGTCAGAGTATTATCGAGATTGGACATCGATAATGCGTAAAAGACTAGTATTACACTTGTGCGCGTTGTGAGGGCATAACGGCATAGTTCTCATATATTTGGGTATAGGATACTCATGCAAGTGTAGTAGGAGGTTGTGTTTTACCGATGGTACGGGAAACAGCTTCGCTCTGGATAGACCCCTCGGAATTCCATTGGTAGTATGACTATGTGTCTATGGAAGTCCGAAATCAGGGTAGGTGTATTTGGTCTTAACCTGAGACTTGCACCGCTAATACTTGCGACAATCAATATACTTTGGTTTTAGGTCGTCCAGGGCTTTAACAGGTTCTGTGTACGCCTCTGCTGGGTATATTGAGAATCGTAGTGTGTTGGGTGTGATGTCAAGACGGAAGTATCACTCCAGTCATAGTGGAGATGATGGTCACGTAGGATACGGGACTGGTTCTCTTAAATGCTGCACTATCGGGATAAAATGACTAGGTCATGTTTATCCGATTATAGAGACTAGTTACCAGAGATCCGATAAGCTTCGTACGGGGCAGACACAATTCCAGCCCCAGGCCTAGCACGTGACATACGATACTGGATCGAAATAACAATACTACGTATACTACGCCTGATATAGATCGCTTATTCCTGTAAGGCATATTTCTGGAGAATTGGGTAGGCATGGCGCTTTGCTAGAAGCCAACCTTGTCTTGTAAATCGGTAAAACGTAGTACTTGGTACTTACGTGTTCGGATAGTCCGACGACCGAATTTACTGCCAACATATCTGGGGATCTCATGGGTCGCTTCCCGAAGATTCACCGATGACGTATGACTCGCACTTTATTAATCTGGGATTAATAAGATGAGAGAGAAAATTAATCTGGGATTAATTACGGAGATATTTTATCTGGGATAAAATATTAATAAAAGAGAGAAAACGATTAATTTGGAATTAATCGATAAATATATATATTGATATATTATACGAAATTGGATTTCGACGCGGAATTGAAATTAGATTTTGATTCGGGCGAACGAGTTAATTTAGAATTAATTCGTTAGCGACGTGAATAGTGATTTCACTAGGCATAATCATTTAATTACGTCGCAATGGAAATTTCATTAATTTGGAATTTGCGAACCCGAGCCCGGGATTGTTTGCGAGCGCATTCGCATTTCGAATTCGAGTGCGGCACGCAAGTCAAATCAAGCGTCAAATCATTAGTCACATCAAGCGTCAAATCACATGTCACTTTGAGTGATGTGACAAGTTGTCACTTGATTGATTGATGGTGGTAGATGGATAAGCTATTAATGCTTGTACTTTTTGACTTTTTGAAAATCAAAAATTGGTATATGGTGAATTGATTTTAGAAATCAATTATCTAATACACATTTTTCCATCTCTCTCTCCTTCTCTCTTCTTCCTATTTCACGCCCACAAGGGCTGTTTCTCTTCTGTTTTCTGTCCAGAAATGTCGAGAATAAAGAGGAGAAGCCATGGTGTTTTTGTGGCAAATACATCAAGAGCTAGCACTCAAAGAGACATACGAAGGTGATAGGGAAACCCACCCGTGAGCATGGAATCATATCACGAAAGCTTGGAGCTTGGAAGATGATTCATGGCCGAATCTTGGAGAACCAAATCTGTCACTGCCGAGAGCTTGGAGGAGGACTTAAAGAATTTTGTTCTTCACTGCATCGCCTCAACCGATCATTGTGAGTATTCTGCGACTTCTTTGATGTATTCACTTTGTATTTTCATTGCTTGATATGATCTTGGGATGCTTAGAAAATTCCAACATTCTCGTGTCCAAAAAGCTCTACCAGCTTCAACTCCTCCCATGCTTCTAACTAGGCAGGTTCCTCTGGTCGGAGATCGGATGACTCTACCTCTGTTGCACCTCTTCTCTTTATTTCCTCTTCGCTCATACCTCTTCAATACTTAAGGTTTCTTTTGAAACAACAGCGAAGCAAATCCTAGCCACTTTCTGGCTTCCACACATAACTCCAACCCCTTCTCGAGTTGGAAACTTCAACTTCAGGTAATAACACGACATAGCTTCCCTTGACTTCACATAAAGGGTCTTCCCAAGATCACCTGATAACTGCTTAAGCAATCCACTACTGTGAAATTTATCATGATAATCCGGGTGTGGGGAGCTGTCTCAATAGTCATTCTTAACTGTACTTGACAAAGTGGGACAATGGATTATCAAATCTATGTATTCCACGCCTAAGTCATTCAAGGGTTCATTGGAGATAATATCCATTGCACTTCTGGGATCCACCAATATCATATCCACCTCGGCCCCGCCAGTATTGGCCTTGATTATTAGCGTATCATCTTAAAGAAAGTTGACCCCTGGATGTCTTCCTCGGTGAATATTATAGGCACTAGTATGGCCTTCTAGATCCTCGGGGCCCTCTCTGTTGTCAGCACCTCCGGGCCTTTAGTCCGAAAATAATTCTTAATGGCTCAGTTCAAATCTCTAGCCAATGTCATTCCCTTTGCTATCATGAACATCGATCTTTGTCCCCTACACTGCCTGACCCTCATGGCCTCGAGGTCTATGCACTATTTCAGGTAGCCATTTCTCACCAGATCTTCCACTTATTCCTGCAGATCCTTGCATCTCTCTGTTGCGTGCCTCTTCACATTATTGTGGACGTAATAAGCCATGTGGTCTCTCTTCTCAATTGAAAACCTCCTCGGGTCGAGCTCATTCAGTAGGCTCTTGTCTTGGATTTCTCGAGATATCTAGGACAGTGGTCTGTTCAAGACGGTGTACGTCGTCCCTCCAATGACATGGGCGACCTTGATCGAGGGCATTCTCTCATGCATTGGATTACTTTGAGTTATCGGCCTGAACTCATTCTGTTTCGAGGCCGGTCCCCTCTGGTCTATGTCCACTTCGCGCCGATTCTCTTGTCTTGGCGCTTTTGATATATGAGTAACTCCTCATCGGGAAATCTTCTCCTCTTCTTCCATCAGCAAAAACTTTATTGTCTACTCCAAGGCTGCGATATAGTCCAGTATCTCATGGATCCTCAGGTGGGACCATAACTTCCCGACCTTGAGAGTGTCTTTAAAACTTTTTAGTGCCTCCGGGGACTCATACGCCTCGACCTTCAATACCAAGCTATGATATCTATCTATAAAGCTCTTAAAGGGCTTGTCATCTTTTTGTTTCATCATCATCAACGACCCCACTGTCTTTCTTGGTACGCATGCTCCTTTGAAGTGGCACACAAAGGACTTCCTCAGCTGAGAGAAGTTACTGATACTTCCCGAGGTCAAATTCCTGAACCACAAGCTGGCTGACCCTTCCAAGGTTAATGGGAACACCTTACAGATCACCTCCCCTGCCAATCCCTAAATCTTCATTAGAAAAACAAACTTCTCAGTGTGGGACTTGGGGTCCCTGTTGCCTTTATAGATATCCATGGTGGGCATGGTGAATCTTCTTCGGAACTCCGTTTCTAAGACTTCCTTCATAAAAGGGGATGTTGTCTCCATGTCTTGGTCGTCTTGCGTTCCCTCTTTCACACTTTCCTCCCATTTCCTTATCTCATTTCGAAACCAATCCCTCATTTGGCTCTCGGAGCTGTCATGTTCACGCCCAAAGGCCTCCTCACGCCTTCCACTGCGAGCACGGTATCTTCCTTAGCTGGGAACCCCACGCCTCTCCTCCGAGTACCATTCTAGGTCACTCTCCCCAAAGCATGGGCTGTTCCTGGATGATTTCAGGGTTTGCCTTCCTTCTTTTTCTTCCCACGGCTCCCCTTTTGGTACGGTGCCAATAACAACTTTAGATCTCATTCTCTGGGCATTCGTCTTTCCATTTCCCGATTTTTGTCTACTATGGAGATCTTTTTTTCCTTCTGCTATGACATTCATCCCCTCTTTCTCTTGTCTTCATCTCTAGCTTCTCAATCTTTTCCATAATAGCCTTCATGAAGGCTTGAGTTGTTCACTCTCCCTTTGAGAATTTTCCCTTTCATTTCGCAAGGTTTCTTTCATCTTCTATATCCACTCCATTGTTGAAGCCTCTGAAGTTCTGTCGTTTCCATCTCCTGTCATTGTCTTAGTGTGTTTTTTGCTTTTCGTACTGATTCCCTACCGACGGCGCCAACTGTTGACGGCTATTTTTCATTCCAGGGGTAATTCAGGGAACTTACTTCTCGAACAAACCTCCTCCAAGCATTGAATTTGTTTGGTTAGTTGGGAACCAAAGTAAACTTGGCAAAAACAAGAAATCAAAGAAAATATAAAGGATTTAATGTGGTTCGGCAGAGAGTGGCTCTAACCTACGTCCACGAATGCAAAGAAAGGAATCTCTCTCTAACACTAAGCTTTTTAGAGTTGTTACAAGTGATGAAAATGATTTTATTGTTAAAAAATAATCAACCAACCAACCCTTAAAACTAAGTCTTCACCCTCTTTATATAGTGCATCTAGATCTACTATTACATCAATTCGTGACGTCAGCTCTGTCACTAACGTCCATACTCATTTCCCCAACTACTCTGCAAACAACAGATCTAGCTGTCTGACACAACCACTATCTGCCATCTGAAAACCATCATTCTTACCTTTTTGCCCACTGTTACACATTCTGTCCATGTGCCAGCCTGCATTTCAACCATTCCCACGTTGTTCCGTGTATCAAGGGATAAGCCTCTGGCCTACTCCCTTCTCATCAGCCTTTTGAAAGACTCAAACTTTCATGTAGAACTTATGTCATTCCTATATAAGCATAAGATATTGTAGCCCCAACCTTGGTCCTCGGGTCGGCCTACCGATGTGTTTGATATTGGATCCTTTTCCCTTATTCTTTATCAGGTCGGGTCGGGAGGGATTCCTTCACTTTCTTAACTTTCTATTTGCAATTCCTTAACATTCTTGATAAGTGTTGGAAAACTCATGAACTTCCTATGTGGCCACCTTCTAATATCCAACTCCTTACATCCTTTTCTTCAAAAGGGTCAAGCCGATATTAAGCTCCTAAGCCGCATCAGTCATGGGCATCCAGTTTGTCTCTTCTAGTGATCACCTTCCTATATTTCTTGTTTTTTAATAAAGCTTTTTCGGGTTTATGCGACTGTGCCTCAGTTGGCTCACTCCGAATCCAATTCCCATTGCACAAGCACAAAACAAATCTCTTGACAGCCTCGGGTTGGTCTTCATCTGCTCAAATATTACCAAATCTGATCCTTTTCATCAGGTCAGGTGACTCTACACCTCGGGCTTGGGCCCTTCTACCCGGTTTCTCATCATCAAAAAGACTTAGGACCCCAACTTAGTAAGTGAAAACCCTTTCATACCCTTCTTCATATTTCAAAATTTATCGGGTCTGGAAATCACCATCAACAACTTCTGCATAAACATGTGATAAATTTTACTCGACTCATGAATTTAACATGAAATAATGAATTTGTATTAGTTAAAATTGACTTGTTTAATAATTTTATCAAGTTTGAGTTTAGAGCTTCTGACACGATAACTTATTTATGTCTAGTTTATATATAAAAAATATGCTAATTGAATGTTTTTTCTTCAAATACAAAAATTATATTAAATAAATGACAAGAAAATAAGTTAGTATTTAGTTGTTCCATACATAAGTTGAGCTCGAGTCAATTTTTATCATTTAGTTGGTCTCGGTCCTAACATGTTTAAACTTTTTAACACGATTAAAAAATAAATTGAATTTAAGTCGAATCAAATTTGACACCACACTAACACGAAAATTAACACCTTCTATGTATAATATTGTCTATGATATTTTTTTAAAATTTCTCATTATTATAAAATTATTATAGCAGTAACCATATTCCTTTCCGTTCGTGAATGTGAGATCAGGCGTAAAGTTGCAATTAATTAATTACAGAATTAACCAGATTAGTTTATGTCTTGGCGATCACAATTTGACTTGTCCCACAACTGCCGTCCAAACAGGAAATTAGGATCCCCAACTAATTTTTTGATATCATCATCGTTATATAATTATTGATTATTAATTGATGGTACTTCGTTATATATTTATATGAATGATGTGATACCATTAAATAATATTTATAATATATATTAGTTATATTAAATAAAATTTTCATTTATTCAATTATTTTTTTACTATTTAATTATTATATAGATGATACGATAACACTGTTGTATGGTCTAATTTTCTAAAGTTTGTCTCACTTACATCTTAATTGTTACTCCGCTCTAATTCCCTGTTTGGACGGCAGTTATGAGACAAGTCAAATTGTGATCGCTAAGACCAATTAATCTCGTTAATACCCAAACAGGACCCGCTACATGCGCTTGCCTCAATTTCACGGACCTGTCTGTATCATTGATTACATATTGCATGCCGGCCGTTGGATCATTATAGAAGTATAATGGTCCAATCAAGCGCCCCTGAGAAATAGCCACGTCTTAGGTCACCCTATGCTATTTATCAAATTTCATTAACGACTTTGCTCATGCTGATTTTTGGCTTGCTATTTATATTTTTTGAAAGTTTATTTTTGAAAAATTCTTCTTTGGAGAATTTCACTGTCATTATCAAATCATTTTAGTAAGCTGAATTTTGACCAATTATGAATTAAAATCCTCCCCTGCCGATCAACCTAATTGTGATCGATCCTAGCCATCCAATTGTTTGACTTTTTATTGGGTCAATCTTTATTAGCCATCCATTTAATCAAACATTTTAAAAATCATTAAATTAGTGTTAAATTGGAGTACTGATTGACACATGATTATGTTGATGGGGGTTTCCGCGGTTAAAGGTTTCTGAGTAGCTCGGTAGAGATAAAGAAGGAAGTTCCACTCGTCCGGAGGACCAGGGGTGATAAGATAGGTATCGTTCTTCAACCCGACGTGGATTCCGGGCACAGTCTCCCAAATTTGATCGACCAGAGGACGCAACATGATTCAGTTCTTAGAGGCCGACAACATTGGAGCCTAGACCGATCACAAAGCCTGGTAGCTTGGTTCATTCATACCTTCTCCCAATGATCGGGATAGTGAGCTCGAATATTTTGGGTCAGGTCAGGAGTAGCGGGGGCAGTTCAGCTCGTTGTCTGACCGACCTCTTAAAGACCGGCGTGGAATCAGAGCAGTTAGATTTTTCCCTCCAAAAACTCTCACATTCGAAATTCGACAGGTTGTTATCATTAATGAAAAGATCTGACAATGTACTTTTACGGCAGGATGTGACAAGAATTCAAAGGGTAGGTTTTACTTTCGGCGGTGGCAGAATGGGGAAGAGAACCTGTCAAATCGCCGGAAATCTGCAGATCTGCAGGGCTGGCATCACAAAGATATGAGAATAGTGCCGTATATTGAGTAGTATATAAGGGAAGGTTGATCACATTTGTAAAGGTTACGAAATTTTCCATTTGAGAACTACTTGTAAGAACTAGCACAACCTGCTCGGTTTCATTAGACCTTCACTAAAACAGGTCGGCCGAGTTCGGTTTAGTAATAAAAAGAACCCCCTACCCCGCTTTGTGACCGTGGACGTAGGCTGGACAAGCTCCACCGAACCACGTTAAACCTTTTCTCTTCGATTTCTTGTGTGTTTCTTGTTTTTCGCCAAATTTGGCTTTGGTCTCCCCCATAACTAAACAAATTCAAGGTTGAGGGAAGGTTGTCTCGGGTGAGTTATCTCAAAACTACCCCTGGGACGAAATTCATCCGTCAACAGTTGGCGCCGTCTGTGGGGAAAATAGCAAAAAGCAGCTTGCGTGGTAAGACGATGGCAGAGGATGGGAACCATAGGTCATCTGAGAGTTCAACAACGGAGTGGATGGGAAAAATGGAGGAGAGCATTAGAAAGGATAGGGAGGAGAACCAGATACTAATGAAGGCCATGTTGGAGAAGCTGGAAAAAGCAAATAATGAGAGGTTGGAGGCTGGTCCAAGTCGGAGGAGAAATGAGATAGCGGAAGGGAAAATGGTGGTAGACTTGAGCGGTGACAAAGGCAATAATGTGAGGTAAGTGGTGATAGCGAGAGCCCCGCCAACGGAAAGAATGTTGGGGGAAGAAGAAGAGAGACAAACGCTGGAGTCATCAAGTAATAGCCCACGCTCCAAGAAGGGAGAATGTAGGAGATATGGGAGAGGGGAGCGAGAGGTGTCTAGCCATGGTGCACGTCGTGATCGGGGCAATAGACGTGAAGATGTTCGGGGGAGGCAATATGATGATACTAATAACCAAGTGAAAGCCTGGTTTAGAAAAGAAATGAAAAAGTGGGAGGAAAACTTGAAGGCAGGAAAATGGGATGGCCAGGACGGGGAGATGGCATCTCCCTTTGCGGAAGAAATCCTATTAGCAGAGTTTCCTAAGCGGTTCACGATGCCGTCTATAAATTTATACAAGGATCACAATGATCCTAAGTCTCACATTAATAGTTTTGTCATGTTAATGAAAGTACAAGGAATGGTGGGGGAAGCCATCTGCAGGGTGTTCCCCTTAACCTTGGACATGCCCGCGATTTTGTGGTTTAGAAGTCTAACCCCGGGAAGCATTAGCAATTTCTCTCAACTTAAGAGGTCTTTTATCCGGCACTTCAAAGGAGCATGTGTCTCGAAGAATACGGTGAGAGAGTTGAGACTGATGAAACAGGGGGATGATGAGCCCCTGACAAGCTTTATTGAAAGGTACCACAACATGGTGCTCGAGGTCGGGGCCTATGAGTCAACGGAGGCTCTGGAAAGTCTTAAAGGGGCCCTAAAGGTCGGGAGATTATGGACTCACTTGAGGGTCCAGGACGTACCAGACTACACCACAGCTCTGGAGTTGGCGAGGAAGTTCATTTTGAAGGAGGAAAATGAGAAGGCCGCCCGGAAGGAAGGGGTACAGAAGGAAAGAGTTCAGAAGCAGAAGATGCCGCAGAGGCCGGATAGAGAGTTTAGGAATCCTCCTCCCAGACAGAGGGAGTTCAGGCCGGTGCCTCCCAGCAATGTGGCACAAGAAAAGAGAGCTCATGTGCAAGTAAACCATGTGGCCGGAGGAGTAGGGTACACACCTTGAAAAAACCGATGGCTCAGATCGCGAAAGAAATTCAAGGGAAGGGCCTCTTAATGGAGCCCGATATGAGAAAGTATTCAGTAGAGAAGAAGGGTGAGAAATATTATTGTGTACACCATAATATGAGTGGGCATTCGGCAGAAGGTTGTAGGGATCTGCAAGAGCAGATGGAAAATCTTGCACAGAATAGCTATTTAAATGAGTACATTGACCAGGGGGCCAAGGCGGCTCGACAGCGGCAAGGGCATAGATAAACATATACCATCGCCGGAGGCAGGACACTGGCCGGAGACTCAAATCGGTCGAGAAAGAATTATTGTAGGATCCGAGGATCGGAGGTATTTTCGGGGGGCAGTCCCAGAGCATGTAAAATGATCGGTCGGTCCCTATAATGTTCACCGATAAGGATGCGCATGGGGTGAGTTTACCGCATGACGACGTGCTAATAATTAAGGCGGTGATTAGGGGCAGGCGAAGAGTTAGAGTCAGTAGAACTATTTGACCCTAAGAAAGTTGTTAAGGTAGGATTAGGTTTGGATGAAAATCTGAAGCAGGATCTCCTAAAACTTTTAGAGCGGTATGCATATATTTTTGCTTGGGGGCATAATGATATGCCCGGAATAGACCCCAAGTTCATCAGCCACCATTTAGTAGTGGATCCGACTCACAAGCCGGTCAAGCAAAAATGAAGAATATTCAACCAGGAGCGCTGCGAGGCGGTAGCGGCTGAGGTGGAAGGGTTGCTAAAGATTGGATTCATCAGAGAGGTAAAATACCCGGAGTGGGTCTCGAATGTGGTTTTAGTAAAGAAACCAAGTGGGAAGTGGAGGATGTATGTGGACTTCTCCGACCTTAATAAGGCTTGCTCGAAAGATAGTTTCCCACTCCCGAAAGTGGATCAACTGGTGGATTCGACTGCATGTCATGGACTGCTCAGTTTCATGGACATTTTTTCGGGTTATAACCAAGTAAAAATGTATCCCGGGGACGAGGAGAAGACTGCAATCATCACAGATCGGGGGCTGTACTGTTATAGGGTGATGTCGTTCAGCTTGAAGAATGCTGGGGAAACATTTCAGAGGTTGGTGAACAAGGTCTTTAAGCCCCTCATCGGTAGAGCCATGCAAGTGTATGTTGATGACATGATAACAATGACCATGAAACCGGAGGGTCATTTGGTCGACCTCGTGGAAACCTTTGAGCTGATAAGAAAGCATGGCATGAGGCTGAATCTGGAGAAATGTGCATTTGGAGTGGCCTCGGGGAAGTTTCTGGGGTATATGGTCAGTGCACGGGGAATAGAGGCTAACCCGCAGAAGATCCAAGTACTTATGGATTTGAAATCTCTCAGGACAGTCAAATAAGTACAAAGCTTGACGGGCCGGGTGGCTGCGCTAAACCGATTCATATCCCGTGCTACCGACAAGTGCTATCCGTTTTTCAAATTGACCAAGAAGATTAAGAAGGACATCACATGGACGGAAGAGTGCGAGGAAGCCTTCATGCAGCTCAAACAATATTTAGCCCAACCTCCGTTTTTGGCCAAACCGATCCCTGGTGAGACTTTGTTTTTGTATTTGGCTGTATCTAAATATGCTGTGATCTCGGTGCTGGTGCAGGAGGCCGATAAGATCCAGAGGCCGGTGTATTACATCAGTAAAGCCTTGTTGGATGTGGTGACGAGATATCCGGCTCATGAACTGGTGGCGTTGTCACTGGTCATGGCTGCCAAGAAGCTGAGACCTTACTTTCAAGCTCATCCAATTGGAGTATATACCGACCACCCCTTGAGGCAGATCCTACATAAGCCAAAGGTCTCAGGCCGGTTAGTAAAATGGTCGGTGGAATTGAGTGAGCACAATATATCTTATTTACCGAGGGCAGCAGTTATAGGGCAGGCTCTGGAGAATTTTATGGCCGAGTTCATTGGGCCCCAGATTTTAGAAGTTTTAGAGACCAAGTGGGAGTTGTCTGTGGAAGGATCTGTTAGCTCGCAAGGTTATGGGGCCGGGGTCATTTTACGAAGTAGTGATGGCGAAGAGGTGGTCTACGCATTGAGATTTGCTTTAGAGGCCACCAATAATGAGACAGAATATGAAGCCATCTTGGCCGGATTGAGGTTGTACACGGCGGTGGGCGTCCGAGATGTGATTGTGAAGAGCGACTCCCAGCTGGCCATCCAACAGATGAGGGGTGAATTTCAGGCTAGAGAGCCCAACATGGCGGCATATATGGCCAAGGTCAAGAAGTTGGCCGGAGAAATAGGTAGCGTGCAGTTTGAGCAGATCGGTCGGGAAAATAACCATCAGGCAGACTCATTGGCTCGACTGGCGTCTTCTATTAAGTCGGAGAAGCCCCGAACCATCCCTATGATTTTCCTATAAGAAATGATCGTTGGGAATCCAGAGGTAATGGAAGTGGAAGTATGAGATGAGGCCTCTTGGATGGACCCGATCAAGAAGTATTTGGAGACTGGGGAAACGCCCGATGATAAGAAGGAAGCAAGAAAGTTGAGATACAGAAGCTCAAAGTTTTATCTGATTGAAGGGGTATTATACCGGAGGGGATATACTGTGCCACTTTTGAGATGCCTCGCGGCAGAGGAGGCCGACTATGTGCTCAGGGAGATTCATGGGGGTATCTGTGGAAGTCACTCCGAAGACAATCTATTGCGCATAAGGCATTAAGGCAGAGATTCTATTGGCCGACCATGCACCAGAACGGAATGAATGTGGCAAGAAAATGTGAAGGGTGCCAGAAGAATGCAAACATTCATCACCAGCCGGCAGAGCAGTTGACTTCACTAGTTAGCCTCTGGCCGTTCGCTCAGTGGGGGCTGGATATCATCGGGCCAATGCTTGCAGGACGGGGACAAGCCAAATACGCCATCATTGCCATTGATTATTTTACTAAGTGTGTAGAGGCCGAACCTCTGTCTGCAATCAAGAAAAAGAGGGCAACATATTTTGTAAAAAAGAATATCATCTGTCGTTTCAGAATTCCTCGGGCCATCATTACCGACAATGGAAAAAATTTTGACAGTAAGGGTTTCAGAAAACTCTGTGAAGATCTTCAAATCACCTTGAGATTCACTTCACCTGCTCATCCCAAATCCAATGGGCATGTCGAGGCTACCAAAAAAATGATCAAGGCAAATTTGAAGGCCCGGCTCGGATCTTGTAAAGGTCTGTGGGTCGAAGCATTACCAAAAGTATTGTGGGCACACCGGACGACCTACAAGGATTCCACGGGAGAGACCCCATTTTCATTGGCTTATGGGTGTGAGGCAGTTATCCCAGCGGAAATAGGGATGATCACCCATCGGGTCCGGCATTTTGAGGCCAAACATAATGAAGAACTTATCAGGAATCATCTTGGTCTGGCCGAAGAAAAAGGGGAAAAGACGGCTATGAAAGCGGCCGTATGTCAACAGAGAATATCCCGTTTCTACAATAGGAAGGTTTAGATTCGATCTTTCCTCCCTGGAGATTTGGTTTTGAGGAGGGTTACATTGAATACCTGAATACCTGAGGAAGGTTCACTGGGCGCCAAGTGGGAATGGCCATATAAAGTGTTGGAGATTGTGAGACCGGATGCCTATCTTTTGGAGCAACTGGACGGTTGATGAGTGATAAATGTATCACTATTTCCCACTCATTTAACTTAATATTTTGTATAGTTTCTTGAGTTTTGTGAATATTTTGATGTGTTTTGTGTTATTTTGTAGATAAATAAAGTTTCATGACATTCTGGAGGTGATTTGGAGCAAAACTGTGAAATTTGGTGAAATTTGGCAAAAAGGGTATTTTGGTAATTTTGGACGTCCCGACACAAAAGGGTATTTTGGTAATTGTCCCGACACCGAAACAAAATTTCAAGACATTCTGGAGGTGATTTGGAGCAAAACTGTGAAATTTGGCAAAAGGGGTATTTTGGTAATTTTGGACGTCCCGACGCAAAGGGTATTTTGGTAATTTTGGGCGTCTGCCACGTGTCAAAGATTCAACGAGCCGTCTTTTTTTAGCACACCACGCCACGTGTCGAAAATTCAGCGATCCAAAAAAAATAATAATAAAATAATAAAAATCAGAAAAATAATAAAATAATAAAAATCAGAAAAATAATAATAAAAAATTAGATTTTTTTGCCTATAAATAGATTTCGAATTTTCAGTTTCAAATGTACCTCTTCCTCTGAAATCCTTATAAATAAATTGAGAGTTCTTCATATTTTCTTCTTTTATTCAGTTTTATTTACGCTTTGTAGTATTAATTCTAACCATCCATGAGGGGGTAACGTCTCTATGCTGAGGTAATAAGGTAATTCTTTTACTTTTGTTATTTAGATTAATCTCCCTTAAAATATAATATATAAACTATTTAAAATCTGAATTAATAAAAAGATACCGCCATTCTAGGTCGGTTGGTTATTCAATTTAAACTGGTTAAACCTGACTTAATGAGGATACCGCCATTCTAGGTCGGTTGGTTTAAATTTATATTTCTGTTCCGCCTTATGGCTGGTATATTTGAATTTGACTTAATCAGGATACCGCCATTCCGGACGGTTGGTTTAAAATATCACAAGATTATATATTATATTATTGGGAGATATCTAAATAGTATATAGTAGAAGTTATTTCCTTTTACCTTAGCATTTCATTTATTTATTTTAATTACTTTCTGCAATTTCATTTTTTGTCTTTTAAGTTTATATCAGCTTTAGTTATGTGTTGTAACTAAGTTAAATATCTAGGGTTGTGATTAAATCTAATATCACCGGATTTAAAAAGGGTTAGATTATAGTTTGGGTAATTAAAAGAGTTATTTGTTGAGTCATAATCTTAATGCTTTTTATTAACCGATCACTAATAAAATTGATTAGGTAAACTTAAAATGAACTAGACATAGGGATTTTAAGTTTAAAACCTTAGTCTCAACAACCCACGATCTTCCTTAAGAATAGATAAACCTTTAATAGATTTCCTTACAGGATAGGAATATACCTGTCGGGCGGGGGTAGTCTTAATTGGAACTTAACCTTAATGAATCTAGGTAATTTAATTGACATAGACATATGGTTCAATTGGATTATACTAGGTATTTGTAAATGATCATTCGGAAGAGGCTTTTACATAATTTAGTGTTCCGGATTAATAATTCAATAATTATCCAACTATGATTTAACTACTTCATCTTTTAATTGATATTAGAAAGATTAACAACCCTAGATCTTTGAGTCTTTTATTTTCCTTAGTATTTTCTTTTGTCTTTTTATTTATTTATTTATTAGCAAATCTTCAAAGCAGATCATTTCAAGCAATCATTCACTTCTCCCTCAATTATATATTTGTAAATAAATAGTATCAACAACTAATAACAATAGTAGGAATTAAGTCCTCGTGGGATCGATATTTTTATACTACTTGAACGATACGTGCGCTTGCGTTATACGTGTGTGTTTACGCCGGTCAAGTTTTTGGCGCCGTTGCCGGGGACTTATTTTTCTTGAGTTGTTAATTTTGAAACTATCAAATTTACTTATATCTAATTTTCTTTCTTTTATTTTGTAATTTTTATTTCTTTTGTTTTCAGGTGATTAAAAATGGAACACTATTGGGAATTGAGAAATCACGAACTTTACAAGAAGATACACCCCAAATCTGGGAGCAACAGTCTAGTTTTCTGAGGCCTGTTGTCCAGCCCAACAATTATCACTGGAATTCAGAATCAAGCAATACTACATTTGCTCAACAGAATGAAATGGGGAGATGTGTAATTTGTGATGGCAACCACCCGAGCGATCAATGTATTTACCTTTCAGAGTGGCAAAATTTTGGAATCAACCAAGGTACGAAGAATCATCACATTTTCTATCTTATCCACCATCTTCCTTCGATTCTTATCAAGAACCAGAACCATCTGAGGAAGATCAATTGATTCACACGTTCAAAGAACAAGCAGTTCGATTTGATGCACAAATTCAGAGTAACGCAGGATCCATACAGAGAATGACAGATCAGATCAGACAATTAATAGAAAACCAGAGCTATATACCTCAAGAATCATTTTCAGATGAAGCCTCAGAGTACCAAACATTTCACGATGACACTTTAGCAAAAGAGGAGGCTGAGGAGAATCAAGAACCAGAGGTATCAGTTCAGGAACCCGAACCGACAAAGTCTCGATTTGATTTCTATTATTCAGATTCTGACGAGGATGAAACTGAGCTGTTTGTGCCAACTGCATCAAAAATTGAGGATGAAATTCTGTATTCTCAAAATGAAGATCTTGGAGATTCCATTGCACAAATGTTTGATGAAGATCTACCTGAGCCAATCATTTCAACCAGATCAGAGGATGAAGACCTAAAACTAACATTTCTCCTCAGGTTGACAATTTTGAAACATGTATTTCACAGATGACAGATGAAGAGCTGAATGCAGAAATTTTAAAATACATCTGTGAAGAAAAGGTGGAACAAGAAGCAAAGCAAATGGAGGAGCAAATGTCTGACTTTATTAAAGATCCAGAGCATTCAGGAAAAACATCGCTGTTTTGGGGAGTACAATATAAAGATATCAACCAGAAGCTTGACAGAATGGAACTTCCATTCCAAGTCAAGCACCATACAAGACCTCCTGATTTTCTTTCTTTCTTTGCAGGAACCACTGAAGTAACAAAGATCAAAAAGGTGGCACGAGCACTGAATGAAACAAAATTCTTTTTACCACCTTACCGTTGGAAGAGACCCTTCAAAAGCAACGCACATGGGAATGTCTTTAATCGGACATCCAAAACGACGCTGAAACCGCCTTGACAAATGGATTTCAGTCACGTCTGGCTGAAGACGAAAAATTTGGCGCTAGCTGGGAGGCAACCCATTTAACCAGGTATTATCTTCTTAATTCTCATTTTATCTTGATTTTGTGTTTTTATTTTTAGTCCAAAATTTTTCGAAAAATACAAAAAAATTAAAAAATTAATAAAAACAAGGGCATATTTAAAGCTAGGTGATGGTTTGGTGTCTTCCTTCACTCACTACCTTTTTATAAGGAAAAGCTGTGGAGGCACCTAGATAATCATTCACTTGTAGCGTGTTGTGACAGACTAGTTTGGAGGACTCGTTGTTTATTCCTGACAACAAGCGATAAGAGCCTAAGGGGCTTGGGTATTTAAGTGAGCCTCGCTCCACCTTCCCTCTGGGGAATCTATAACGGGAAGTCCATTCGACAGTTAGTCACACACCATAAATTCGTTGGCACGTACCATAAGGTATAAAAAAGGTGCGTTCACTTGGTCGCTTGAACCCTTGAATGGGGAGTCCTAGTTGTGAACAATCCTTCGTCAGCGAGAGCCTTTTAAAAAAAAACATGTAATTATAGTTTTATGACTAGTAGAAATATGTGGTTGTTATGTTGACTAAAAAGATGAAATTGGTAAGAAATAGCTGTGTAAGGAGTTTCCACTCTTGAGACGTATTTCAAACCTAATTCGAAACAAGTTAATTTTTGTTTATTCACTTTTGAATTATTAAATCTGTAAATTCTCCATAAAACTAACTAAAATGAATCTTCATATACTTAGTTAGCAGATATTATCAACATACATAGTAACATACAGACATGAGCTGTAATTAAAAGTTTGTAATATTCCGTGCTCTAGTTTAATTGGAAGAAGTATAATTAGTGATGGAATAAAAAAAAAATTAATAATAATAATAATACATCTGAGATCCGAGTTATTAAGTCTGTAAGGGTATTTTAATACCTAATGCCCTAAAACCAACTGGTTTGGGAGTCATTGGCCCAAAGCTCGCTACATGGATCAAAAATGATGAAATAAAAATATATATATATAATATCTGAAGTCTGAGTAATTAAGTCCATAGGGGTGTTTTAACACCTGATGCCCTAAAGCCAACTGGTTTGGGAGTCACCGACCCAAAGCTCGCTACATAGATGGAAGGTATTGTATATAAATAAAAATAGAGAAAAGAAAAAATCAAAGAAAAAAATCAGAAAAATCAGAAAATTTATTCCATTACTACAAAAGATGTGAAATCTGATAAAACTTTAGGACAAAAATATTACTCTCTTATCAACTGCACTTATGACCGTTGTGGGCAAAAAGAGTTGTTTTTATATTTTGTTGGCTGTGTATATGAAGAATGGTAAAAATAATCGGAGAATTTACTTATTTAGTAATTTAGAATGAAACAAAACAACTACTAAACTTGGAGTAGAAGTTTCATCTAATGAGTCACTGACTTCTTTATTCTCTTTTCTCTTGTCTTTTTGCTTTTGTGTGCATTAGTTTCACTACCTTTTTACTTTTGTAATATGTTTGTGGGTATCATTGCTGTAAACCTTCACGAGACTACAACTCGTCCACTAGGGACACCTAGGGGTTTAAAGGCTTGTTGCATATGCTAAATGCAATCGTGATCCCTACGAAAGTGGCTTAGTTAAATTTTATTATGTTATTTTATTTTGTATTTTGCTCGAGGACTAGCAAAATGTTAGGTTTGGGGGTGTGATGAGTGATAAATGTATCACTATTTCTCACTCATTTAACTTAATATTTTGTATAGTTTCTTGAGTTTTGTGAATATTTTGATGTGTTTTGTGTTATTTTGTAGATAAATAAAGTTTCATGACATTCTGGAGGTGATTTGGAGCAAAACTGTGAAATTTGGTGAAATTTGGCAAAAAGGGTATTTTGGTAATTTTGGACGTCCCGACACAAGGGTATTTTGGTAATTGTCCCGACACCGAAACAAAATTTCAAGACATTCTGGAGGTGATTTGGAGCAAAACTGTGAAATTTGGCAAAAGGGGTATTTTGGTAATTTTGGACGTCCCGACGCAAAGGGTATTTTGGTAATTTTGGGCGTCTGCCACGTGTCAAAGATTCAACGAGCCGTCTTTTTTAGCACACCACGCCACGTGTCGAAAATTCAGCGATCCAAAAAAAATAATAATAAAATAATAAAAATCAGAAAAATAATAAAATAATAAAAATCAGAAAAATAATAAAAAATTAGATTTTTTTGCCTATAAATAGATTTCGAATTTTCAGTTTCAAATGTACCTCTTCCTCTGAAATCCTTATAAATAAATTGAGAGTTCTTCATTTTTCTTCTTTTATTCAGTTTTATTTACGCTTTGTAGTATTAATTCTAACCATCCATGAGGGGGTAACGTCTCTATGCTGAGGTAATAAGGTAATTCTTTTACTTTTGCTATTTAGATTAATCTCCCTTAAAATAATATAAAACTATTTAAAATCTGAATTAATAAAAAGATACCGCCATTCTAGGTCGGTTGGTTATTCAATTTAAACTGGTTAAACCTGACTTAATGAGGATACCGCCATTCTAGGTCGGTTGGTTTAAATTTATATTTCTTTTCCGCCTTATGGCTGGTATATTTGAATTTGACTTAATCAGGATACCGCCATTCCGGACGGTTGGTTTAAATATCACAAGATTATATATTTTATTGGGAGATATCTAAATAGTATATAGTAGAAGTTATTTCCTTTTACCTTAGCATTTCATTTATTTATTTTAATTACTTTCTGCAATTTCATTTTTTGTCTTTTAAGTTTATATCAGCTTTAGTTATGTGTTGTAACTAAGTTAAATATCTAGGGTTGTGATTAAATCTAATATCACCGGATTTAAAAAGGGTTAGATTATAGTTTGGGTAATTAAAAGAGTTATTTGTTGAGTCATAATCTTAATGCTTTTTATTAACCGATCACTAATAAAATTGATTAGGTAAACTTAAAATGAACTAGACATAGGGATTTTAAGTTTAAAACCTTAGTCTCAACAACCCACGATCTTCCTTAAGAATAGATAAACCTTTAATAGATTTCCTTACAGGATAGAATATACCTGTCGGGCGGGGGTAGTCTTAATTGGAACTTAACCTTAATGAATCTAGGTAATTTAATTGACATAGACATATGGTTCAATTGGATTATACTAGGTATTTGTAAAAGATCATTCGGAAGAGGCTTTTACATAATTTAGTGTTCCGGATTAATAATTCAATAATTATCCAACTATGATTTAACTACTTCATCTTTTAATTGATATTAGAAAGATTAACAACCCTAGATCTTTGAGTCTTTTATTTTCCTTAGTATTTTCTTTTGTCTTTTTATTTATTTATTTATTTAGCAAATCTTCAAAGCAGATCATTTCAAGCAATCATTCACTTCTCCCTCAATTATATATTGTAAATAAATAGCAACAACTAATAACAATAGTAGGAATTAAGTCCTCGTGGGATCGATATTTTTATACTACTTGAACGATACGTGCGCTTGCGTTATACGTGTGTGTTTACGCCGGTCAACGGTACCCGGCTCAAAAAGCCTTGGAACACCGAGATGCTGAGAAGGTACTTCCGGTAGCTTTCTTTCTTTGAACCACAAATAATTAGATAGGCTGGCTAGAACCAGAGAACTTTTATAAAGCCTCTCTTGAAATGACCCACGAAGAGTTGTAAGAAGGGTAGTAGGTCCCATGAATATGAACATGTTTTTCTCTTTCTGAATTAAAAAGTTCATCCACTTTACTTGTTGTTTAATTATATGCGAAGATCATGTTCAATATTCTTGGGACGTGCTCGATACGAAGGGGTGACCGGTGGTCGGGACGGGCGCCAAGCCGGTGGCACACCAATCCCGGGTGTCATTATCATACCCCCGGGTGGAAGTGTCCGACCTGATTCCTTTCACCTTTGAGGATCCAGAACGCATCAAGGGATGTGGCACATGCTGGAAACGCGCGAACCCCTCGTGGCACGCCAATCCCATGTGTCATTATCAAACCCCCGAGGCCGGAGCGTTACTACCCCATGGCTCGCATTTTTAAGGACTGGCTCGGGTAAACTGGACCCAGGGACGTTTCTTCCCCTGCAGGTCGGTCGATGAACCCCGTTGAAGACTTTCGGAGAGTATGGCAGAGGGATGGCTTAATTGCCTCCATGACCATCATGCTCCCGGGTAAACTGGACCTAGTGAGGTTTCTTCCCCTGTGAGTCAGCTAATGAGTCCCGTTGTGTACCATCAGACCACCTGGCTTGGGCTTGGCCGAATGGTCCCCTTGATTACAGGAGTCTCGGGTAAACCGGACCCAGTGAGGTTTCTTCCTCTGCGAGTCGGCTGGTGAGTCCCATTGAGAACCACCCAGGGAGGGCACACAAGGGGTGACTTCCTCCCCCGTGGGGATTTTCCTAACCACCCCGGATTGGCGTATCCGTAGCCTGGTTAGCCGGGACACTGAATTGTAAGTTTCATAATTGTGTTTTGGAGACTTCAGGCAAGACGCTGCCTCGGAGCACCCGAGTTGTTATTTTTACTTCTTAAATTTTTGCATGAGGTATGTGCTAAGTCACCTCCATGTTTTGTTAACTTCACTTTGTTCCAATTTTTTATTTTCGCTGGTCTGGCAAAGGGACGCCCGCGCCAGGATATGCAGAGCCTCAAAGATTGAAAATCTTCCCTCGTATAAGTCTTAAATACTCCACCAGCTCAGGGCTGGATTCGTTCCGCCGAGCTTGCATTGTTCCACCAGCTCGGGGCTGGATTCATTCCGCCGAGTCTGTATTGTTCCATCAGCTCGGGGCTGGATTCGTTCCGCCGAGTCTGTTATGTTCCGCCAGCTCGGGGCCGGATTCTTTTCGCCGAGTCTGTTTTGTTCCCCTAACTCGGGGCTGGATTCGTTCTGCCGAGTCTATTTTGTTCCACCAGCTCGGGGCTGGATTCGTTCCGCCGACTCTGTTATGTTCCATCAGCTCGGGTCTGGATTCGTTCCGCCGAGTCTGTATTATTCCATCAGCTCGGGGCTGGATTCGTTCCGTCGAGTCTGTTATGTTCCACCAACTCGGGGCCGAATTCGTTCCACCGAGTCTGTTTTGTTCCACCAGCTCGGGGCTGGATTCGTTCCCCCGAGTCTGTTTTGCTCCACCAGCTCGGGGCTGGATTCGTTCCGCCGAGTCTGTATTGTTCCATTAGCTCGGGGCCGAATTTGTTCTGCCAAGTTTGTATTGTTACAATAGCTCGGGGCCGGATTAGTTCCCTCGAGTCTATTTATTTTCCATCAGATCGGGGCTGGATTCGTCCCGCCGAGTGTAAGTCTCTCCAACCTCGGTTTCGGGTTACGTCCCACCGAGTGCCAGTCACTGGCTTGAGGACAGACCGTAAGAAGACACTAAGGGCGACCAGGGTTGACACTAATGCAATTTTTTGTACAAATCCGAGGATCAGCCGCCTGATGATTGATCGACACACTTCTGATTTTTATAGTTCCCGGCACCAACTCATATGTTCGTTGGAACCAAGAACTAGGGGACGGATGTTGATGGGGGTTTCAGCGGTTAAAGGTTTCTAAGTAGCTCGGTAGGGGCAAAGAAGGAAGTTTCACTCGTCCGGAGGACCAGGGGTGATAAGATAGGTATCGTTCTTCAACCCGACGTGGAGTCCGGGCACAATCTCCCAAATTTGATCAACCAGAGGACGCAACATGATTCTGTTCTTAGAGGCTGACAACATTGGAGCCTAGACCGATCACAAAGTCTGGTAGCTCGATTCATTCATACCTTCTCCCAATGATCGGGATAGTGAGCTCAGATATTTTGGGTTAGATCGGGAGTAGCGGGGGTAGTTCAGCTCGTTGTCAGACCGACCTCTTAAAGACCGATGTGGAATCAGAGCAGTTAGATTTTTCCCTCAAAAAACTCTCACATTCGAAACTCGACAGGCTGTCATCATTAATGAAAAGATCTGATAATGTACTTTTACGGCAAGATGTGACAAGAATTCAAAGGGTAGGATTTACTTTCGGTGGTGGCAGAATGGGGAAGAGAACTTATCAAATCACCGGAAATCCGCAGACCTGCAGGGCTGGCGTCACAAAGATATGGGAATAGTGTCGTATATTGAGTAGTATATAAGGGAAAGTTGATCACATTTGTAAAGGTTACAAAATTTTCCATTTGAGAACTACTTATAAGAACTAGAACAACCTGCTCGGTTTCATTAGACCTTTACTAAAACTGGTCGGCCGAGCTCGATTTAGTAATAAAAAGAACCCCCAACCCCGCTTTGTGACCGTGGACGTAGGCTGGACAAGCTCCACCGAACCATGTTAAACTTTTTCTCTTCGATTTCTTGTGTGTTTCTTATTTTTCGCCAATTTTGCCTTTGGTCTCCCCCATAACCAAACAAATTCAAGGTTGAGGGAAGGTTGTCTCGGGTGAGTTATCTCGAAACTGCCATTGGGACGAAAATCATCCGTCAACAGATTCTATTAATGGTTAAGAAAATTTGAAGGTTGTTTAGATTTTTATTATTTGCTTTTGAAATTCTCAATAAATGTGTATAAATTAATTCTCAAATACAATCTAAAAAATTATTTCAACCTATGAAATGATTAAAAATAAATTGATATTTCATGTATGATCGTCCAAATTATAATTCAAAAGGTCAGAGCAAATTTTCTTAATGATTAGGAGAAATTAATTATTAAACGAATCGATATCGAATGGAATCAAATGTAAGTCGAAGTCAAACTGTTAATGAACGAAACTGCTCTAGTTTTACTAGTTTTCACAATATTCTATTATCACGTTGACGATGAATTTTTAAACCAAAAAAAAAAAAGATTGTTTTGTGACTGTGATGAGTTTTTTAATGAATTTTTTGATATTAAAAGGTAAACAATTATTAAGAAAATTGTAGGAATATTGATAAAATCCGAAAAGTATAGGAGAAAGTGTCATTCTCTAATTTTTTTTTTAATATTACGTTAAGTGGTAAAGTCACGTATAAGTGAGCGGGATAGTCGTCCCTGTTCAATTCGGAAATTTCTTAAAATTTATCCAATAAATTAATGAAAAGTTAGGTTTTTAAAGATACATTTGTATTTTTCTTTGATTAAAATGAAGAGTATCAACTATTTTTTATGAAAATCAAATTTTATTATTTAATTAATGTTATGGTTACGCCACTGATTGTATTATAATTCTATTGATAATATAATCAAAAGTTGGTGGATACTTGTCTTGATGTAGGCCATTATCATATTATAGGGAGATTTAAATTTTGAACTTCAAAAAATTGATTCCAACCTTTCATTTCCATTTAACTTGACTGAAATTATTGTTGTTGTTGTTATTATTATTATTATTGTTAATTCCAGGTGTGTTAGCAACTTCCGTAGTAAAATAAGTTCAATTGAGTTATAATGAGTCTTGAAGATCTCAGAGTAATTGGACACGTGTTTTGGACAATATTAGATGAAGACATCAAAGTTTCTTTAATGATACGTTCTTATTTGGGTTCGAACACTATGCGTTTGTGGTTTGTTTGAGTTGACGTTCGAACAAAAGATTTCAGAAACCATCTGTTCGAGTAATGTTCGAGTCACGTTTGAACGAAACTATCTAGAGGCTTCGCGTTCGAGGTGCGTTCGAACAGTTTTACGGATTACCTAGCATTTGTCACGCGTTCTTGATGCGTTCAAACGCATGTACGATTATGTATTATTTCGAAAGCGTTTTTGAGCCTATTTGATAGAAGGAAAACCCTACCTATTAAGCAAACACATAGCCACTTTATCCGGTGAGAAAAACACATCTTAGAACTTCAGATCCTTAGTTTTCTCTTATTTGTCGATTCACCTTGAAGACTTTCATAGTTTCATTGTCTTCTTTGTTTTGGTGAGATTGTCCGTTGATATACCATCAACACAAAAACACAACCCTAACCCAATTTCCTAAGCCTTCAAAGTTCTAAAGGAGGAAGATTGGTAGTCAGAGATTTGGCGTTGCGAGGTCGCAGGATTGATCAAAATTCACATAGAGTTTTCAGAGGTTTGAAGAAGATCGATTGGTGCGGGCTCAGGGATTTTTTCGAGTTATTATAGTGTAGAGGTATTCGAGTTGATGAAGTTGTCACCATAGGTCCTATACCATCGCTGTAAGTATTCTCATTATAATGGATTTGAGTGGTAGCCTATACACGAAGTGGTTTTTTACTTTTAATAGTTTTGCACTCCGTCAATAAAATTACTGGTGTTGATTCTTTTTATTACTTTCATATATTTGCCTTGTCTTATAACTGCATAGATTAATGTTGTTTGTTGATTCATGCCATAGCCACTCTAACTTTGACATGTCTTAGATTATAGTAGTTGTTTAATTCCGCACAACGTCAGAACTTAGACAAATTTTGAATTTTTAATTGGTATCAGAGTTTGACCTTGATCATTGACTTGTTAAACTATGGATAAGAGTTTACCTTTAAATTATCCCCCATTCTTTGATGAGACTAAGTACATGTATTGGAATGTTCGCATGAGAGCATTCCTTAAATCCCTAGATAAAAGGGTTTGGATGTCAATAGAGTACGGGTGGAAACCTCTCGTGGTTATGGTTGATGATGTCTCTCCCCTTAAAGATAAACTGACTTGGACTAAAGAAGAGTTTGATGTGAGCAACATGAACAACAAAGCCATTAACGCCATTCATGCTACTGTTTACTCGACTGAATTTAGGAGAATATCTATGGATGAGATAGCCAATGATGCATGGGACATCTTGCAGACTGGTCATGAGAGCATCTTGTCCGTTAAGAATAATAGACTCCAAGAGCTTGCTATTAGGTTTGAAGTCGCTAGGATGAAAGATGATGAAAAATTTGATGAATTTTATGCTGAAATTAACGATATTATTTATTCCAGTTTTAACTTAGGTGAGACTATACATATGAATAGGATAGTTAGAAATCCTTAAATCCATACCTGAAAGGTTGTTACCTAATATTACAACCATTCTTATGATTCATCTGATGATGATGAGGATGATGCTCTCACAGATACTGATATGTCCATGTTTGTGAAAAAATTCAAGAAAATCCTTAAGTTAAAGAAAAGTGGTCGTGACATTGATAGGAAAAGGGATGAGAAACCTCGAGATAGTAGCCGTCGTAGGAAAGAGTCTAAAGAGGAGAAAGATAACAAACATCGAGTTATTCAATTCCATGAGTGTGAAGGTTTTGGGCATATTAGGTCTGAGTGTCCCACATACTTAAAATCTAAGGTCAAAATGGTTAAAGCAGTCTCCCATAGTGATTTAGAAGGTGGATATGCTTTTGATGAGTCTTCTAAGGAGAAGTGCAATTATATTGCATTCACTTCCAGTGTGGTGGGTAAGAGAGAGAAAAACATTAGTGATGTGGATGTTGGTTCAGAATTCTCTCATGATGAGTCTGTAGATGAGGATGATCTTCAAGTAGCCTACACTGAACTGTTTAATGAGAGCCTATCTATCAAGAAGACGAATGTTGAGGTCAGTAAGAGACTAAAGGAAAATGAGCTAGAAAAGAATGAAGTTCAAGCCAAGCTTGACAAGTGTCTTTCAGTTATTGATGACCTTGAGGAGAGTAACAAAGGACTAGTTAATAGAGTCAAATTCTTAGAAGTAAAACTTGAAAATGCTAAAACCCATATATCTATATTTTCTAGTGGGATTGAGAATCTAGATCGCAAGTTAGGGATTAGCGTTGAGTCAAATTTTGATAAGGCATTATCGTCTAAAATGTACACATCTCTCCTCCACGTGACTTAGGGAAGAAACCAATTGTTGATAGTCATGTGGTTTCCCCAATTGTCCATTGTCCGATGACCCAACCTCAATCTAGAGGTGTTGTTCCTAGTAAACCTCGCTCTCGTCCGAGGTTTGTACCTATTTTCCATAATCATGGCAAGTCATGTCACATTAGGCCTAAGTGCTTCTTGTTGCATAAACAAAAGAAAATGCCTAAGAGTGTTTCACCTAAATTTTATTCTTCGAATCTTATTCGTCAAATTTATGTGTTAGTTAAACAGACACAATTCATTAGAGAGAAACTTGAACTGCTGAGAAGGAGTTCTAAAGTGAAGGAGACTACTAAGAAAGTTTGGGTGAGAAAGTGAGATAATTTCCTATCAACTTCTGAATGCCTTGATCCTAAAAGGCGTGATGAGATTGCACTTCGATGTGTTTCACCTTAGATGTTGCATTCATATTTTCCCACTGCATGTGTGTACGTGTGTTTTATATATTTGCACGATTGTATATTTTTGGTTTTCACTACATATAGGTGTGTGTGTTTTTGTCATATGTCCATTGACGGTAGTATGATCTACACTCAAGATACAAATCCACGTTCTATTGGATATTGACAAGCCTTATTGTGTCTTTTCTTATTTTTGTGTTAAAATAAAATTGCAAAAAAAGGTATAAAATGAAAAAGATCAAAAAGATTTTATGGCTTGAAAGAGCATGTAAAAGTATATGCATGTGGTCCTGCTATGTAGAATATATGTTTATGCATGTGTAATATGCTTTTATTTTTCTTGATGCTCTACGTGCATGAGTGTGTGTGATGGAAACCCTTAGTATATCTTGTGTTTGCATCTCACATACACATTTTTATGTCTTGAGGGTTGATTGCATGTATGAGTTTTTGGACTAGCAGTCTAATCTCTGTTATATTTAGCTCACTAAATAGTGTGACCTTTGACTAGATGACCTTATGTTATCCCCTTGTAAAAGTAAAAGCAAGAAAAAAAGTAGCTTAAATGAGTTTCAAGTGCAAAAGAGCCAATGTGCCAACATAAAAAGATAAGGGCAAAAACCCTTCACTCGAAAGAGTTTTTTTTGAGCTCATATTTAGGGGGACAATATTATAACATGTAACCAATATTGCTTATTTTTAGTTCCTAGTGGTGTTGAGTTTGAACACCTATTTTATGGATTGGTATTTTCATGAGAAATGATTTATGTGGCTTTGTTCCTCTCATAAAATAAGGTCTTAAGCAACAGAACTATGTGAGCTTTGATTCATCTACGCCTCAAGAGGATACGTAGACAGCTTATGTAAGTGCAAGCTTTTTTTTTTCCAAAACAATAAATAAATTATCAATATCTTTAGTAAATCTTTAATTTTTATAACAATTTAAATTAATTTATTTACTCTTTGGTAAATATTTAATTTTTTATTATTTTTATAAAAATTTAATTTAATTTTTTTTAGAAAAATCGGTTTCAAACCCTAAGCCGAACCGAACCGCACGGTTCGGCCGGTTGCAGTTCGGTTGCGGTTCGATTTTGGCTGAACCACAACCGATCAAACCTTAAACCGAACCGAACCATGCGATTTAACCGGTTAAGGTTCGGTGGCAGTTCGGCTTTGGCCAAAACTGCAACCGAACCGTAGACCGAACCGTTAGTCTACATTCGGTTGTGATTCGACTAAAGCCGAACCGCCAACTGCATGGTTCGGTTACAATTTTGAACCATAACCGAACCGTGTAGATGTATACGTGGAAGCACTTCCCAAATCGTGGAGCCCTTGAAGGTGATATAATCAGAACAACAACACACATGCATTCTCTGTAAAATGAAAGTGATATTTGGTTATTGAGAGTTTTTTTAAAAAATTAAAAATAAATATTTTAACAGAAAAATTTTAAAAGTTTTGTTATAAAAAATTGAAATAATATTGTGAAATAAAATAAGGATATTATAAACAATATAATTTAAAAAAAAAAAATTCCAACCTCTACTTCTAAAAACTTAAATTTGAGCTTTTACTACTAAAGGCAAAATAATTTTTTTAATTCTCAAAATCCTATTCTAAATATAACCAAACACAACTAAAATTTTTAAATAGAATTCTTGAAGTTTTTTTTTTTTTTTTTTTTAAAAAAATCTCTTATATCTGTTGAGAAAAAAGGGGGGGAAATGGAAAAAAAAAAGGGGCTTTAATAAATACATTAATTACATATTTCATATGTATATATTTATGAACAATTATTGTAAATAAATTATGATAAATTATTTTATTGAATAATATCATGACTAAACGAATATTCGTATTCGATTCGTTTATAAACGAATCGAATACGAATCATTATATTAGGATTCGTTTAATAAACGAATCGAATACGAATTCATCATATTTTGATTCTATTCGTTATGATTCGATACAAATTCAATTAGTCAATTCGTTTTGCGATCACTAATTTTCATGTAACTGAGCTTTCATTTCGACGATTTCCATGCAAATTGATTCGAACCATTCATTTCCATTTAAGTTGCTGAAGTTTGGAGATTTTGCTTTCATAGATAATTTTCCCATAATATTTGCACTTAACTCCCCTATAATTTTGCCTCAATTTCTTTCTAAACTAACGGCTTTACACACAAGTAACTCGATCCTTAAACAACTCGATTGTATAGGATCTCATCTGCATAAAAATTTATAACCATACATTTAAATATATTATAAAATAAATAAATATTTTATAGAAATATTTTCTTTCTAATTAATGACTTCTTACTATTAATTTTTATGTAAAAAATAACAATAGTAAAAAGCATCTGCAAAAAATGTCCACATGAAATTGTTGATGGGGATTTCTGCAACTAAGGTATTTGTTCAGTTCGGCAAGGGCAGAGAAGGAATTCTCCTCATCCGAAGGGCCCATCCTCAGAAGATATATGTTGCTCTTCGACCCAGCGTAGAGCTCGGGTCCAGTTTTTCGTGTATGACCGACCAGAGAATGCAGCATGGCACAGACTTTAGAGACCGACAACATCATAACCGAGGCCGACCACTTTAGACCGGTAGCTTGGTTTGGTTCTGTCCTACCTCCTGGAACAAGTTGACGAGTTCGGATATTTTGGGTCAGGACGGGAATAGTTTGGGAAGCTCGGCAGATCACTTGACCGACCTCTTCAAGACCGACCTGAGATCAGAATAGATTGGACCTTTCCCTCCGACACGTGTCGTTATCTGGAAAATCATTACAGGCTGGCATCATTATTGTTGCGTGTGGCAGTGGAGAAAACATGTTGATGTGATAGGCCGTCAGACGGCAGGCTTGCTTTCGGTAACGGCAGTCTTGGGGCAGAGAGCTCGTCAATCAGTGGGAGACCACACGGGAAACGTCACGAGAGCAGGAGAACAATGTTGTATTCTCTGATTATATAAAGAGAAGTTAGATTTGTTTGTAAAGGAGGATGATCATTTTGATAGCAAAACTTGTAACAAAGATAGAATGTACACCACTTGTAAAAACCTGAAAGGCAAACAGCTCGGTTTCGATTAAGACCTCTCTCCAAACAGGTCGGCCGAGTTAGTTTCGGTAATAAAATAACCCCCACCATTTTATGCCCGTGGACGTAGGCAGGACTCGCTCCGCCGAACCACGTTAAAACCCTCTTGTCGATCTGTATGTTTATTTTGCCTTCTTCTAAGTTTGTTTTTGGTCCCCCATAACCAAACAAATTCAAGGTTGAAGGAGGACTGTCTCGGGAGGGTTATCTCGAAACTGTCCCTGGGACGAAAATCACCCGTCAACAGTTGGCATCATCTATGGGAAAAGAACAAAAAGCAGCTTGCGTAGTAAGACGATGGTAGAAGATGGAAACCAAAGGTTGTTGGAGAGTTCAGCAGAAGAATGGATGAAAGGGGAAAGGAATGGGAAGAAGCTGGTCATAACGGGAAGAGGAAATGATTCGCAAGAGGAAGGAAGGTTGACAGCATAAGCTTTCCTTTTTTGAGTTGTTGAATGGAATGTAAAATGGATAGCCAACGATCAACCATTAGGACTGAGTTGTAGAATGAAATGTAACATTGCGGATGGGTGACATTCGTTGGCAGTAGCTGAACAAGTCCCTCTGGGAGCAGGCTTTGGGAAGTAGCCGCGAGTGCACAGCGGAAAATTTAATAAATCAAATTATGATGCCGCTATCCATTTGCCCAATACCCATTTGTTTTGATTCTTCTACAAGCCTAGGCATTTTACTATATATTCTAAGCATAAAAACTTATAAAACATGCAAAGAATATAAACCTAGACATGCTAGTTACCATAAGAACTCTAATTAAAATAAATAAAGAAAAAGACTTACTTGAACCAAAGACTCCTCCAGTCGTCCCTCTAATGTACAAGCTTTTCTCGAACTCAGCAAGCTCTTCCACGTTCCAAAGAGCCACCCAAGTGTGTGGCCTCCAAAGGTGCACACACCAAATCCAAAACGCAACGGCAAGACTACGCCTTGAGTGCACATGTATTTTGCCCTTGGTGCTAGCCTAGGCAAATACCTCAAAACTCTTAACTCGAGGTTCCTCTAGTCAATTAGACTTAAGGATCCTCAAAATCAGTGGCTTACTCTTAAACTTTAGAGTTGCTCACTTATATAAACCCAAGATATGAAAGGTTTGGTGCAAAAATTTATAAAGAATTCTTTGGGTTTATATAGGTGCTCCAAATACAACAAAATTAATTAAGAATCCGATGTGGGATAAATGCCAATTTAATCTTAGCCATTGGATCTTAATTAGTGGTTTAATGAGATTATAAAATCCTAATAAGAGTTTGGGCCGAATTGGAATTCAAAATAAATAACAAATAAAAAATAATAATTTATTATTCATGTTAATATTCACATTACTATTCACATTACTATTCAAGTTACTATTCACGTTATTATTCACATTTTTATTTATTTATTTATTTATTCCAATTCACAAAGTGCCCCTATCGTCATTCACCAATCCCTAAGCCACTATGAACCTCATAAATGATCTGTTCAATAATTAAACACATTGAACCATTTATGAACAATTCCTACAACAATCATATATGTTGTTAAATTTGTACTGTGCACTGTTAACCATCGATTTCGACTTGTTGTGTGTGACCTTTTGGGTTCCCCTCAAGTTGGACATGAAATGAATCGTGATAATTTAATCAAACATAAATTATCCTCTGATCAGATGGTCGTTCGATTTCAATGACCAATGTTGACATCTAGCAACATGCCAAGGCCCCCAAATGAGAAGGAAAGATATATACCCATTTTGTATGCGATTTACATATGATACGGTCCATCGCCTCATTGTATCCCCACCGTTTGACCTAGGGTATGGAAAGTGTCTACCCATATAGTCAAAGGTATGATGTTGATAGTGTCATGAATCGTGCTAACCCAAGAATCTCACATGATTCTTCCATTGCGGCCATAGTCTCAAGTACTGATCACACATATCAACCCGCGAACTGGAATACTACTATTATAAGAAAACATTATCCGAGAGAGTGGCGATTCTCTGTTGTATCTTTACAAACTTCATGTGTTTCAACAAATGACCCAATCATACCCTTATGACCGGATCTTTTGAACCGGGGAAGGAGAATGTCAAAGTTGTTTGATCCACACATAAGATTGTAAAGACCTCAAGTCTAATGACTAGTCATACAATCTATACATGAAAGTTCTCACAGACACATGGGATAAACACTTCATGTGAAAACTTTCGGCGGTCAGTTCGATGGACACGAGCAACTCATGCATCCATGTGATACACCAAGTGGACGGATCTCCGCTAGTAGCCTATGAGATCGGCTACCCCACTTAAGGGCGGATCATATCATCATGCTAGTCACTCCGCTTTGTGAACGCCCAGTTTTTTTTTACAAAACTATGACTTGGAACGTTTATGAGTAATAATCTCATATGGCGTGGAAGCCATCATCTTATTACTCAAAGGGCTTTATTACAGTGTTTGATGATTCATATAATTTATGTAAGACACATATAATAAAGATTGTCATTTTATTAATTAATGAAAATATTAAAAATACATGTACATATAGCCCATCCACAAGTTGGGTATAGGGCATATCCCTAACAATCTCCCACTTGAACTATAGCCAACTAGTATGAATCTGGACACCATACTCCCGGGTGTGCCTATCATGCTTTTGTTGAGTCAGCCCTTTAGTCAGAGAATCTGCAAGATTATCTTCTGTGGGTATTTTCTCCAAAATAACTTCTTTTCTCTCAACAATCTCCCTGATGAGATGAAATCACCTGAGTACTTGCTTGGATTTCTGGTGGGACCTTTGTTCCTTTGATTGAGCAATGGCGCCCGTGTTGTCACAGTATATCGTGACACCATTATTTATCACGGGAAGCACTTCCAGCTCCGTGATGAACTTCCTTATCCAGACTGCTTCTTTAGCTGCCTCAGATTCTGCAATATACTCGGCTTCTGTGGTGGAGTCCGTTGTAGTTGACTGCTTTGAGATTTTCCAACTGACAGCACTGCCATTCAAAGTAAACAGATATCCTGTTTGCGATCTGCTGTCATCCCTATCGGTCTGAAAGCTCATATCACAGTAACTGTAGGCATTGCATTTTTGCATATCAGCCCGATGATGAGTCTCGTATGGAGACACTACCTTTTTAGTTGTGAAAGCCGCGGGAAACGGACGTTGGAAGGGTAAAGTTGGAAATTAGCATTTTGTCAGAGTTAACCTCGCTTGTTTCGCTTGGGTTCGCTTGTTTGACCTCTGTTTTAAAACAACCAAACCCATTAAAAAAACAAACATCTCACAAATTAAATAATTAAATATTTAAAAACATCTCACAAATTAAATAATTAAAACCAAATTAAAATTAAAATAAAAAAAACTTAAATTAAATTAAACTTACATTCACCAATTAAATTGAACTTGAAATTAAATTAAATTAAATTCCTAATTTAAATAAAACACATTCCTAATTTAATTAAATCACATTCCTAAATTAAATAAATCATATCCTTAACTAAAAAGAAAAAATCAAATCACTTCCCTTAAATTAAAAGATTTTCCCTATCACATACTAAATTAAAAGATATCCCCAATTAATACACAAATCCTATTCCTTCTCCAACAAGGTAAATCCCCCCACTTAGCCTATAAAAAGAACCATTAACCCACACATCCAAACCCTGGCTGGCTAATCCTCCCGAAAATACAAAGAAAATAGCCAACCCTCTCTCCCAACTCTCTAATATACGCATAGACAAAACAAAAACAATAAACCCTAGCCTCAACTTCAGCATTCAACGCACAGCCCCCCTAGGCCTCTCTCGACTGGTCTCACAAGGCACAAACAAGAAATCACAAAAACCCTAGCTTCTCATTCTTACTCACTCACAATCCACGTAAATAACAAAGAAAACAAACCCTCAGCCGGACACAACAAACAACTCCTCAAGGGCCACGCCAATAACCATGACCTTGCTCCCCTCTACGCACCCGACAGCCACTGCCAGCGCCACTCTCCACTCACACCTGCCCCTCACGAAACAAACCTTCACAGCCTACCTACTCACGGCTAAAAGCACATACATATCAGATACACACGCCCAAGAGACCTTCCGAAGCCCTCATTGCCGAATCCCCAAAGCCAACATCCCCTTCCAATTGCCAATTGCCGTGAACCCTCATCAATCTCCCTCTCTAACACGCCAAAGCCACTCTCACAGCCCTTCCATCGCCGCATCCACATCTTCACATTCACAGCCCCTTAAACCACCACGCCAAATAGTCCCCTACACACCCCTAAAGTCGCACAAACAGCCCCCACACACAGCCCATCAATTCGCACCTGAAACAGTCCCAAAAAACACTCACTGCACTGCACACGTTCTACCACAAATCAGTCCACTGACCTGATCGGTTTGGCCAGAATTTTAACCCTGAAACAGCCCCGAAAACACCTAAAAACTGCACCAAAAAACTGCATAAAGTCCCCCTTAAAATCCCTTAAAACCGCAAGCCAAATAGCCCTCAAAATCACCCAAAAGAGCCCCGCATTAAACCAAAACAGTGACCTGAAAAACAGCCGCAAAACAGTAGCGAAACGGAGTAAGAAATAGCAGCCCGAACAGCAAAACAGTGAGGAAAGACGTTGGATTAGTGAACCAAAAGAGTTGCGGAGTATCCACCCTTCCAACGGACGTGTAACGCCCTTTCGTGAGACGACAAAAGAGGTTAGACCTGAGGGCACCTTTTCACTTATCTTCTTTCGTTTTTATTTTATTTATTTTAAAATATTATTGCATGAGAGTCGTTTGAAGCATGATGTGATTGTTGGATGAGCGGGATATGTGTTCCCTTTTGTGGTATATTGGATGGAAACTAGACGTAAATTCCATAGCTGATTCCGAATGGACGGTAGTGTGGTCTGCACTCGGGATACAACGCCACGTACCACTTAAGATATACATATCTCGTCTCATACAAATTTGTATTTGAGCATTTTATAGTTCGTAGGTTATTTATTTATTGTTTAAAGCATGATAATGTTAGTTTTATGCATGATAGGTTGCTTAGTTTATGTTTATATTCAAATAGTTATTCGTTTATTGAATGGTTTGGATATGCTCGTTGTGTTCTATGGTGTTTACCATTTAATGATTTACTTTCAAGCATGCAAACTTAGATTAGGAGTTGGTTAGATGAAAGCATGTTAGATCTAAGTACCCTTTGAGCATGATTATTGAGTAGACTCGGTTGATTTATTGCACAAATTATATCATCACAAGTGACATAAGTAAGGGACCATTCTGAACCCAACGGTTGAGGTCTTCCCTTGCGAGGGGTGAGTGCGGCCTTAAATCTTTGTCCCGGTTCACACCGGGTGACCCGGGACTCCATGTTATTTCGTACTCCCAACTAGGCCGCGAGCCTAGAACAGCGTCGCCAGGTTCTGTTGTCTACAGTCTGGCGACTCCACTGGGGATATTTGAATCGGCCCCGAAATCATGTCTTGTGATGTGTATAATTTGTGCTTTAATTAATCGTTTCTATAGTGAGTTGAAAGGGGTGTAATCAAAGGCATTGTTAAGGCTAGGTAATGGTTCGATGTCTTCCTTCACTCACTACCTTTTTATAAGGAAAAGCTGTGAAGACACCGAGATAACCATTACTTGTAGCTCGTTGTGACAGACTAGTTTTGGAGGACTCGTTGTTATCCTGACACCAAGCGATAAGAGCCTAAGGGCTTGGGTACTTAAGAGAGCCTCGCTCCACCCTCCCTCTGGGGAATCTACAACGAGAAATCCATTCGACAGTCCGTCACACACCGTAACTCGTTGGCACGTACCGTAAGGTATAAAAAAGGTGCACTTACTTGGTCGCTTGAACCCTTGAGTGGGGAGTCCTAGTTGTGGGTAATCCTTCGTCAAACGAGAGCCTTTGTCCACACTCTCGTAAACCCACATGTGAACCATAGTTGTATGACCTATAGGGGCCACCCTTTATGCTTTTGATAACCCCATGCATATTGTGTCTCATACATCACATGCATCTCATGCATACATGCATCATGTTAACCCTCGTGTCTTAAAAGCCATCATAGATATCCGTTGGGTTAGAGATAAAAGAAGACTTGTCAAAGAAGAGTTTAGCAACCATGGATATTGGGGAAAAGGAAATCGAGAAACAGAGAAATTTACGGCAGAGATAGAAAGACCATTGGGGGCCTTCAAAAAAAAAAGAAAGAAAAAAAAAAGAAAAAAAAATTGTTGTTTGTTTTTAGTCCTTAATAGTTAGGCATAAGTCCGATGATGAAATTGATTGCTTTAGGGTGAAACCTTAGAAACGATAAACTCTTGATAAGCTTTTATCTGATACTTTGAGTAATTGATCTATGTTAGACTCGTAAGCACTTCACTATAGGTTCTTAACGGTGAAAACCTGAGTAATTGGCAATGTGACTAGTTGAAGAAATTGTAGGTCGGTGAATGACTGTTTGCTTAGATGTCTATCTTGATTTGCTTATGTTATGATGTGTGGTATGGTTGAAAATGAAAGAAAAGTCCCTAAAGAAAAGAATTGAACCACCTATAACCGATAAGCGTGAAGCTACCCATGGGCGAGTATTAGGACCACCATGAGGAGAAATGCTACCTTCAAGGGTAGGTGTGTTAAAAAAAAAAGAGAAAAGAAAAAAAAAGAAGTTCAAAATGAAAAGAGAAAAGAAAGAGACAAGAGAAAAAGATAAAGAAAACCATGCCACATTGCGCACAGAAAAGCAATTGCAGGCATAATTGAGACATCTAGGTTGGTTTGACTCATCGATCCCGATTTTTGAAACGAAATCATTGAGTTAGCTTACCGAGGGATGAATCCGCAAAGGAACCTTTGCACACACACACTTTGAGTCTGGCATAGATCATTTATTCAAAAAACTCAGATTTGAGTTGCATTGGGTGTTTTGAAAGTTCTTTGGTTTCATTACTAGGCATTCTTTGAGGACGATAATATGTGTAGCTATTGGGACTATTTCATAGCATGTGATATAGCATGATTATATGGAAGGCCCCACCATGTGGTTCATCTTGACCAAGTGCAAACAGCGGAGAGCAGAAAGCTAAACCAAGACTGGGGGCGACCAGTCTACCACATCGCGAATCAAGACATAACAAGATATTGAGTCATGAGACCAGAGAGAAGACTGACCAATCACGTGGAGAACTGGCGGAAGACCTAACCCAACGGAATAGGAAATTCATTCATGCATCCATGCATACACGTAACGTATTTTGCATTCTTTTTGTGTTTGTTTCGTTTTGTATTCACAGGTTTCAAAGAAGAAAAAGAGAAAGCGGCAAAGACAAGCCACCAGAATCAGCAACATATGAGTAAAAGTTTTGGGGATGAGTCACAGGGTTGAGGCCCATATCAGTATCAGTTTTAGGGCGAGGCCCACGTCAGTATCAGTCTGGGGGCGAGGCCCACATCAGTGTCTGTATGGGGACGAGCCCACATTAGTTTCAGTTTGGGGTCGAGGCCCATATCAGTATTCGTTTGGGGATGATCCCAGGGTTGAGGCCCATATCAGTATCAGTTTTAGGGTGAGGCCCACGTCAGTATCAGTCTGGGGGCGAGGCCCACGTCAGTATCAGTCTGGGGACGAGGCCCACATCAGTGTCTGTATGGGGGCGAAGCCCACATTAGTTTCAGTTTGGGGTCGAGGCCCATATCAGTATTCGTTTGGGGATGAGTCCCAGGGTTGAGGCCCATATCAGTATCAGTTTTAGGGCGAGGCCCACGTCAGTATCAGTCTGGGGGCGAGGCCCACATCAGTGTCTGTATGGGGGCGAAGCCCACATTAGTTTCAGTTTGGGATCGAGGCCCATATCAGTATTCGTTTGGGGATGAGTCTCGAGGTTGAGGCCCACATTAGTATCAGTTTGGGGCGAGGCCCACATCAGTTTCAGTTTGGGGTCGAGGCCCATATCAGTATTCGTTTGGGGATGAGTCCCGGGGTTGAGGCCCACATCAGTATCAGTTTTGAGGCAAGGCCCACATCAGTTTCAGTCTGGGGGCGAGGCCCACATCAGTATCAGTTTGGGGCGAGGCCCACATCAGTATCAACTCAGGGTCGAGGCCCACCTTATCAGCAGTTTGGGGAATGAATCCCAGGGTCGAGGCCCACATCGTCAGAGTTTCGGGAATGAATCCCAGAGGAATGAATCCCACATCGCTAGAGTTTTGGAGTGAATCCAGGAATGAATCCCAGGGCCGAGGCCCACGTCGTCAGAATTTGGAATGAATCCGGGAATGAATCCCAGGGTCGAGGCCCACATCAGCAGAGTTTTGGAATAAATCCGGGAATGAATCCCAGGGTCGAGGCCCATATCAGTAGAATCCGGGAATGAATCCTAAGGTCGAGGCCCACATTGTCAGCAGCATCAGGAATAAATCTTAGGGCCGAGGCCCACGTTGTCAGAATTTGGAATGAACCTAGGGAATGAATCCGAGGGCCGAGGCCCACGTCGTCAAAATTTGGAAAGAATCCGAGAATGAATCATAGGGCGAGGCCCACGCTGTCAGAATCCAGGAATGAATCATAGGGCAAGGCCCAAATTATTATCAACATCAGTTTTGCTGGGTATGGCACTCTGGGGCGAGGCCCACATTATTATCAGCATTAGTTTAGCCGGGTATGGCACTCTGGGGGCGAGGCCCACATTATCATCAGCATCAATAGCAGGCTTACCGGGTATGGCATTCTGGGGGCGAGGCCCACATTGGTTCAGCATCGGTTTCTACCGGGTATGGCACTCTGGGGGCGAGGCCCACATCAATTCAGCATCAGTTTCTACCGGGTATGGCATACTGGGGGTGAGGCCCACATCAGCATTAGATAGAGGGCGAGGCCCATATCAGTTCGGGCACAAGGCCCAATGGAATAAAGCCCACCTTCAAAACAGCTTGGGAATAAAGCCCACATTCGGTATAGTTCAGGAACAAAGCCTGCATTCAGTTCAAACTCGGGAATAAAGCCCACATTCAGTACAGTTCGGGAATAAAGCCTGCATTCAGTTCAGTTCAGGAAGAAAGCCTATATTCAGTTCAGTTCGGGAATAAAGCCCATATTCAACACAGTTCAGGAAGAAAGCCTACATTCCGCTCAGTACGGGAATAAAGCCCACATTCAGTACAGTTTGGGAATAAAGCCCACATTCAGTACAGTTCAGGAAGAAAGCCTACGTCCAGCAAACTCGGGAATAAAGCCCACATTCAGTACAGTTCAGTAAGAAAGCCTGCATTCAGCTCAATTCATGGAATAAAGCCCACATTCAGTACAGTTCGGGAATAAAGCCCACATCCAATGCAGTTCGGGAATAAAAGCCCACGGTCCAAACAATCAGGGAATAAAGCCCTATCTCTACACAGTCAGCAGTTCGGGAATAAAGCCCATAGGAATAAAGCCTCATCTCAACACAGTTCGGGAACAAAGCCCAAAGGAATAAAGCCTCATCTCAATACAGTTCGGGAACAAAGCCCAGGGGAATAAAGCCCTATCACAACACAGTTCGGGAACAAAGCCCATAGGAATAAAGCCTCAACTCAATACAGTTCGGGAACAAAGCCTAGGGGAATAAAGCCATATCACAACAAAGTTCGGGAACAAAGCTCAGAGGAATAAAGCCTCATCTCAATACAGTTCGGGAACAAAGCCCAGGGGAATAAAGCCCTATCATTACATCAGTTCGGGAACAAAGCCCACAGATGGTTCGGGAACAAAGCCCAGAGGTCGAGGCACCTCGCCATCACATTCAACACAACGGGAACAAAACCCATGGAACAAAGCCCACTCTCTACACAGTTCGAGAAGAAAACCCACAGATGGTTCGGGAATAAAGTCCAGAGGTCGAGGCATCTCGCCATCACATTCAGTTCGGGAACAAAGCCCAGAGGTCGAGGCACCTCGCCATCACATTCAACACAACGGGAACAAAGCCCAGGGAACAAAGCCCACTCTCTACAAAACTCGGGAACAAGCCCACAGATGGTTCGGGAACAAAGCCCAGAGGTCGAGGCACATCGCCATCACATTCAACACAACGGGAACAAAGCCCACTCTCTACACAGTTCGGGGACAAAACCCACAGATGGTTCGGGAACAAAGCCCAGAGGTCGAGGCATCTCGCCATCACATTCAGTTCGGGAACAAAGCCCAGAGGTCGAGGCACATCGCCATCACATTCAGTTCGGGAACAAAGCCCATGGAACAAGCCCACTCCTCTACACAACTCGGGAACAAAGCCCACAGATGGTTCGGAACAAAAAGCCCAGGGGTCGAAGCGCCTCACCATCATATCAGTTCAGTTGGGTAGTGATTCCTAGAGATCGCAGCAATCTTGCAGGGATGAACCTCAGGGGTCGAAGCACCTCACCACCAGATCAACTCAGTTCAATCAACATGGCAAGTCAGGTGGCAGCTGGCGAGCCAGGTAAGTGAAAATGCATTGCACGTACTTTGATAGGATTGTCATTGTCACACACTGCACAAGTCCCATCAAAGTGGGGGCGACTGTAGGCATTGCATTTTTGCATATCAAGCCCGATGATGAGTCTCGTATGGAGACACTACCTCTTTAGTTGTGAAAGCCGCGGGAACGGACGTTGGAAGGGTAAAGTTGGAAATTAGCATTTTGTCAGAGTTAACTCGCTTGTTTCGCTTGGGGTTCGCTTGTTTGACCTCTGTTTTAAAACACCAAACCCATTAAAACACATCTCACAAATTAAATAATTAAAATATTTAAAACACATCTCACAAATTAAATAATTAAAACCAATTAAAATTAAACTTAAATTAAATTAAATTACATTCACCAATTAAATTGAACTTGAAATTAAATTAATTAAATTCCTAATTTAAATAAACACATTCCTAATTTAATTAAATCACATTCCTAAATTAATAAATCATATCCTTAACTAAAAGAAAAAATCAAATCACTTCCCTTAATTAAAAGATTTTCCCTATCACATACTAAATTAAAAGATATCCCCAATTAATACACAATCCTATTCCTTCTCCAACAAGGTAAATCCCCCCACTTAGCCTATAAAAAGAACCATTAACCACACATCCAAACCCTGGCTGGCTAATCCTCCCGAAAATACAAAGAAAATAGCAACCCTCTCTCCCAACTCTCTAATATACGCATAGACAAAACAAAAACAATAAACCCTAGCCTCAACTTCAGCATTCAACGCACAGCCCCCCTAGGCCTCTCTCGACTGGTCTCACAAGGCACAAACAAGAAATCACAAAAACCCTAGCTTCTCATTCTTACTCACTCACAATCCACGTAAATAACAAAGAAAACAAACCCTCAGCCGGACACAACAAACAACTCCTCAAGGGCCACGCCAATAGCCATGACCTTGCTCCCCTCTACGCACCCGAACAGCCACTGCCAGCGCCACTCTCCACTCACACCTGCCCCTCACGAAACCAACCTTCACAGCCTACCTACTCACGGCTAAAAGCACATACATATCAGATACACACGCCCAAGAGACCTTCCGAAGCCCTCATTGCCGAATCCCCAAAGCCAACATCCCCTTCCAATTGCCAATTGCCGTGAACCCTCATCAATCTCCCTCTCTACACGCCAAAGCCACTCTCACAGCCCTTCCATCGCCGCATCCACCATCTTCACAGCCCCTTAAACCACGCCAAAATAGTCCCCTACACACCCCTAAAGTCGCACAAACAGCCCCCACACACAGCCCATCAATTCGCACCTGAAACAGTCCCAAAAACACTCACTGCACTGCACACGTTCTACCACAAATCAGTCCACTGACCTGATCGGTTTTGGCCAGAATTTTTAACCCTGAAACAGCCCCGAAAACACCTAAAAAACTGCACCAAAAAACTGCATAAAGTCCCCCTTAAAATCCCTTAAAACCGCAAGCCAAATAGCCCTCAAAATCACCAACAAAAGAGCCCCGCATTAAACCAAAACAGTGACCTGAAAACCAGCCAACAAAACAGTAGCGAAACGGAGTAAGAATAGCAGCCCGAACAGCAAAACAGCGAGGAAAACGTTGGATTAGTGAACCAAAAGAGTTGCGGAGTATCCACCCTTCCAACGGACGTGTAACGCCCTTTCGTGAGACGACAAAAGAGGTTAGACCTGAGGGCACCTTTTCACTTATCTTCTTTCGTTTTTATTTTATTTATTTTAAAATATTATTGCATGAGAGTCGTTTGAAGCATGATGTGATTGTTGGATGAGCGGGATATTGTTTCCCTTTTGTGGTATATTGGATGGAAACCCGGACGTAAATTCCGTAGCCGATTCCGAATGGACGGTAGTGGGTCTGCACTCGGGATACAACGCCACGTACCACTTAAGATATACATATCTCGTCTCATACAATTTAATTTGAGCATTTTATAGTTCGTAGGTATTTATTTATTGTTTAAAGCATGATAATGTTAGTTTTATGCATGATAGGTTGCTTAGTTTATGTTTATATTCAAATAGTTATTCGTTTATTGAATGGTTTGATATGCTTGTTGTGTTCTATTGTGTGTGTTACCCGTTTAATGATTTACTTTCAAGCATGCAAACTTAGATTATGAGTTGGTTAGATGAAAGCATGTTAGATCTAAGTACCCTTTGAGCATGATTATTGAGTAGACTCGGTTGATTTATTGCACAAATTATATCATCACAAGTGATATAAGTAAGGGACCATTCCGAACCAACGGTTTGAGGTCTTCCCTTGCGAGGGGTGAGTGCGGCCTTAAATCTTTGTCCCGGTTCACACCGGGTGGCGACTCCATGTTATTTCGTACTCCCAACTAGGCCGCGAGCCTAGAACAGCGTCGCCCAGGTTCTGTTGTCTACAGTAACCAATGACTTTCATCTCAGAACAATCTCCGTATGTCAAAAACACATCCTTAGTTCTTATCAAATACTCGAGGATTGTTTTGACAGCTGCCCAGTATTGCTCACCAGGATTTGCCTGATACCTGCTCATTATGCTAAGAGCATAAGAGACATCAGGTCTTGTACATAGCATAGCGTACATGATCGATCCTATTGCTGAAGCATAAGGGATCCTACTTATACACTCTCTATCTGAAGGAGTATGTGGACATTGCTCCTTAGATAATTTGATTCCATGACAAGTAGGTAAATTACCTCTTTTGGAATCTTCCATTTTGAATCTTTTCAAAACTTTATCTATGTACGTAGATTGAGAAAGTCCTAACAACCTCTTAGATCTATTACAGTAGATCTTAATGTCGAGGAGGTAGGCTGATACTCCCAAATCTTTCATGGAGAAATTCTGAGATAACCATTGCTTGGTGGCTTGCATCATGGGAATATCATTCCCGATGATTAATAAGTCATCGACATATAATACAAGAATTACAACAGCACTCCCACTACTTTTCCTGTAAACACAAGGCTCGTCTACATTTTTGATGAAGTCAAATTCTTTGATTGTCTCATCAAATCGTATATTCCAACTTTTGGAGGCTTGCTTGAGTCCATAAATGGATCGTTTAAGCTTGCATACTTTATTATGATCATCCTTAGACGCAAACCCCTCAGGTTGTGTCATATAGACTTCCTCTACGAGGTTCCCATTAAGGAAAGCTGTTTTGACATCCATCTGCCAAATCTCATAATCAAAGTGTGCGCTAGTGCCAGTAAAATTCGAATGGACTTTACCATTGCAACAGGCGAGAAGGTTTCGTCATAGTCAATTCCTTGGATTTGTCTATAACCTTTCGCCACCAACCTAGGCTTATAGGTTTGGATGTTGCCTTCTGCATCAGTTTTACGCTTGTAAATCCACTTGCAGCCTATGGGTTTATCCCTTCAGGTGCATCCACCAAGTCCCAGACTTGATTCTGATACATAGAGTCTATTTCGGATTTCATGGCCTCAAGCCACTTGACTGAATCAATGTCACGCATTGCTTCGTCATAACTGGTGGGATCGTCATTATCAATGACCTGATCATGTTCCTCATCAATATGGAAACCATATCTTTCAGGCTCATATCTTTCCCTACCAGACCTTCTAAGTTCATAACCTTATGGTTGTTCCGTCGCTACCCTTTTGAGGGGCCTGGGGTTTAGTTCTATGTTAGTTTGTTCTTCTCGTACCTCATCGAGGTCAAGTATACTCCCACTATATTTCTTGAGAATGAATTCATTTTCTAGAAATTTAGCATTTCGTGAGACAAATGTTATTTGTTCATTTGGGACGTAGAACACGTATGCTCTGAGTTCAAGGCATATCTTACAAACTTACATTTAATTGCCATATCATCCAATTTGTTAGTTTGTGTGAGCTTAACATATGAGTCACATCCCCAAACTCTTAGATAACTAAGACTAGGATGTTTCCCACACCATAACTCATATGGTGTTTGACTAACAGTCTTTGAAGGAACTTGGTTTAGTAGTAGTGTTGCAGTTTCTAAAGTAAGACCCCAAAATGAAAGAGGTAGATTCGTGTCTGGCATCATTGATCTGACCACATCTAATAATGTCTGATTTCTCCTTTCGGAGACCCCATTATGCTGTGGAGTTCCCGAGGAGTCAACTAGGAAACAAAGCCATTTTCTCTCAAGTAATCTTGAAATTCGTGGCTTAAGTATTCACCACCTCGGTCAGACCTTAGTGACTTAATACTTTTATTAAGCTGGTTTTCTACTTCAGCTTTGAAGTCTTTGAATTTCTCAAAGGCTTCAGATTTATACCGCATAAGGTACATATACCCATATCGCAAGTGATCATCGATAAAGGTAATGAAGTAGGAGAATCCACCTCTAGCGGTGACTGACATTGGTCCGCATACATCAGAGTGTATGAGTTCTAATGTCTCCGATGCACGCTGTCCTTTACCTTTGAATGGTAATTTGGACATTTTACCAAGTAAACAAGACTCACAAGTTCCATAAGGATCATATTTGAAGGGTCTGAAATACCCATCCTTATGTAGCTTAGTTAATCTTGTTTCATTGACATGACCTGAGCGACTGTGCCATAAAAGTGATTCATTGAGATTATCGAGTTAACGTTGTATATATTAGAGGTTGAACATTTTGTTAGTTTGTAAGACATAATACCATATTCAAAATACCATCTCCATATTTTATTTCATTGAAATAAATAGAACATTCATTACAACTTATTAGGCATGAAAATCCTTTATTACATAAAGAATAATGAAATGATGTTCTTTACTAGAGAATGTACATAAAACACAATCTTCTAAGTCTAAAACTAAACCATTCGGAAAAACTAATGAATAAGTCCCCATGCACAATGTAGCCAGTTTTGCTCTATTAACCATGCGTAAGTCAACCTCCCATGACGGAGTGTCTCCTACTATTTCTCAGGCCCTGCACATTGTTACACAAGTGAGTCCCACAACCGGTGTCAAGCACCCAAGTAGAAGGTTCAGAGTTTTGAGAATATAGTTCAATCATGTACAACATACCTGAAGCATTGGGCTTCTTGGCCTCTTAGGCTTCCCTAGCTTCCTTGGCTTTCAAGGATCTGCAGTCTTTCTTCCAATGACCCTTCTTTTAAAAGAAATATTTCTCATTTCCCTTTTTCTTCTCACCTTACCATTGGGCTTTAGGTGATCTGGAGCCTTGGCCTTGCCCTTATTTTTCTTTGGGCCTCGTGGCTTCAGGTCGTACCGTAAGCATGACGGAGGTTTTAAGCTCCAATTTCAAGTCCTTCTCTGCTTGCTTTATCAGATTGTGCAATTCTGCTAAAGTAGCTTCTTTATCATCCAGATGAAACTGCATAATAAAGTTTAGAGAAGTTTTTGGTAAGGACTGAAGAATTAGATCGTGATCTATCTCATGATCCATGATGAACCCGAGGTTGGCCAATTTTTCAATATGGCCAATCAACTTAAGCACATGTCCACTAACAGATCCTTCCTTATACCTTGTTGGAATAAGACACATGACACTTGGAATCTCACGGTATGAACGGAAGTTGCATACAAACTCCTTCAAGTGAAAGATGATGGGTTGAGCATCCATATCTTCGTGAGCTTTCTGAAGTTCGTCCGAACATAGAGCAAGCATTATGCAAACTGCTTGCTCATCATCATCGACGTGTTTCTTCCAAGCATCAAATGTATTTGGTCAGCATCTTATGCGGGTTCAGGGGAAGGAATGTCTTTCAAGAACATAGAAAATATTTTCTTGTCGTAAGATAATTTTAAGGTTTCTAAACCAGTTATTGTAGTTGTCCCATTTGAGCTTATGCTCATCAAGGATGGAACGAACTGATACTCTATTTGCCATTTGAATGTTTGTTAAATATTTAACCACCTGTTAAGAGAGAATGTTAAAATTAGGAATATGTTTTCATTAATGTTTCATAATAACATGGTGCTTTTAATATTATGAAGTTGCTCACACTCATTGTTTTAAAATTTTAAGTAAATCACATCAACCCCAATATGATGGATTTCTTGTGGGCAAGGATCCCATTATCATCATCATAACTCCGACTAGGGCCGGTCGTTATAAAATACGATAATTAGGTAGGTTTACAACCAATTTATGATATATATCACAATTCCTTGATCATTGGGTTGGGCAATCAAACATGCCATAACTTATGCTAGTCCTTGTGGGACACCCAATCTTGCCACTAAGTTATAAGACCACGCCTAAGGTCGATGCGTCTTATGACTCAGAAAAGTCAAACCATTGTCAATAGTACGATTTATGGACAAATCGGTATTGGTCAGTCTGGTAAAGCCTAGTCCTGCCATTAGGTTTAAGCCCTTTGGGTCTATACTTTACAATGGGAGGCAAATTTTAGACTTAAATTATTATTGAGGATTTTAGAAAGTTTAAGTGAATAACTGTCAAATGGATTCCTCCATTGAAAATTCCCCCGAGGGAGGGTGGAGCGAACTCTCTTAAATACCCTTACCTCTTAGGCTCTTATTGCCTTGGTGACAGGAATAAACAATAGATCCTCCAAATTAGTCCAACACTTTAAATATGCTTTACGGTAAGCTTTGAGGAAATGATTGTCTAGATGTCTTCACAGATTTTCCTTTGGCTATAAAAGGGTAGTGAGTGAAGGAAGACACCAAATCATTATCTAACTCTAGTAATACATTTGGTTTTAAATAACTTTAGTTTGGAAAGTTTTATTAACGCATTGGACCCACCCCATTTGTATCTTTTATAATGTCGTTTATTATAAACAAGTACTTTATATTTGTTAGCCTTAAAGGTAATAAATCTATAAGTTCATCACAGAATAATTACTTAGCTAAGGGATAAGCAATACACTCTATATTTCCTTAGAAAGTCTCTAGACGCTTACACCCTAAAATAATCATGCCATCCTAATCAACATAGAATCATCAAGCATATGAGTTTTAATATGTTGGAATTATTTTTGGCATTAAATAACTTTGATTAATATTTAATTATGATATTGTATTTTATTTTAATCAAATAAATTTACTATTCACATTTTTTTACAGATGCGTGAATTTTAAATACAATTTCACAATTCAAATCTTAACCAAATCATGCAAACTTGTGCCTAAAATTAAGTTCAGGGTGTTAGCTTTCCAACGAGCTTTTACACACCCACATTCGAGTTCAAATGAGAGAGAACTAATCAAAATAAAAACGGCGCACTGATACCACTGTTGGGAAGCGGCCGCGAGTGCGCAGCGGAAATTTTAATAAATCAAATTATGATGCCACTATCCCTTTGCCCAAGACCCATTTGTTTTGATTATTCTACAAGCCTAGGCATGTTACTATATATTCTAAGCATAAAAACAAATAAAACATGCAAAGAACATAAACCTAAACATGCTAACTATCAGAAGAACTCTAATTAAAATAAAGAAAGAAAAAAACTTACTTGAACCGAAGACTCCTCCAGTCCTCCCTCCAATCTACAAGCTTTTCTCGAACACAGCAAGCTCTTCCACGTTCCAAAGAGCCACCCAAGTGTCTGGCCTCCAAAGGTGCACACACCAAAGCCAAAACTCAACGGCAAGACTACGCCTTGAGTGCACCGGTATTTTGCCCTTGGTGCTATCCTAGGTAAATACCTCAAAAATTTTAACTCGAGGTTTCTCTAGTCAATTAGACTTAAGGATCCTCAAAATCAGTGGCTTACTCTTAAACTTTAGAGTTCCTCACTTATATAACCCAAGATATGAAAGGTTGGTGTTATGTAAAATTTGTAAAAATTCTTTGGGTTTATATAGGTGCTCCAAAGACAACAAAATTAATTAAGAATCCGATGTGGGATAAATGCTAATTTAATCTTAGCCATTGGATCTTAATTTAGTGGTTTAATGAAATTATAAAATCCTAATAAGACTTTGGGCCGAATTGGAATTCAAAACAAATAACAAATAAAAAAAACATACTATTCACATTACTATTCCCATTTTTATTTATTTATTTATTTATTTATTCCAATTCCCAAAGTGCCTCTATCGTCATTCACCAATCCCTAAGCCACTATGGAACCTCATAAATGATCTGTTCAATAATTAAACACATTGAACCATTTATGAACAATTCCTACAGCAATCATATATGTTGTAAATTTGTATTGTGCACTGTTAACCATCGATTTTGACTTTGTTGTGTGTGACCTTTTGGGTTCCCCTCAAGTTGGACATGAAATGAATCGTGATAGTTTAATCGAACATAAATTATCCTCCGATCAGATGGTCGTTCGATTTCAATGACCAAGGTTGACATCTAGCAACATGCCAAGGCCCCCAAATGAGAAGGAAAGATATATACCCATTTTGTATATGATTTATATATGATACGGTCCATCGCCTCACTGTATCCCCACCGTTTGACCTAGGGTATGGAAAGTGTCTACCCATATAGTCAAAGGTATGATGTTGATAGTGTCATGAATCGTGCTAACCCAAGAATCTCACATGATTCTTCCGCTGCAGACACAGTCTCAAGCACTGATCACACATATCAACCCGCGAACTGGAATACTACTCTTATAAGAAATATTATCCGAGAGAGTGGCGATTCTATCTTTAATAATCACAATTAAAACTCATCATACATCCAACCCTTCCTGAATCAATCTTTGACAACGGAAGGAGGAATAGTAATGACCCTCATATTATGGATCTTTTGAACCGGGGAAGGAGATGTCAAAGTTGACCACATAAGATTGTTAAAGACCTCAAGTCAAGGACTAGTCATACAATCGATACATGAAAGTTATCACAGACAAATAGGATAAACAATTCATGTGAAAAATTCGGCGGTCAGTTCGATGGACACGAGCAACTCATGCATCCATGTGATACACCAAGCGGACGGATCTCCTGCTAGTAGCCTATGAGATCGGCTACCCCACTTAAGGGCGGATCATATCATCAAGCTAGTCTCTCCGCTTTGTGAACGCCCATATTATTCACAAAACTATGACTATGAACGTTTAATAGTAATGATTCTCATAAGGCGTGGAAGCCATCATCTTATTACTCAAAGGGCTTTATTACAGTGTTTGATGATTCATATAATTTATGTAAGACACGTATAATAAAGATTGTCATTTTATTAATTAATGAAAATATTACAAATACATGTACATATAGCCCATCCACAAGTTGGGTATAGCTCATATCCCTAACACAGGCGCCATACTTACTCGGCCTGCCAGAGTCCTCAGTTTCACAGGTTGGCAGTGTCGAAGGATCGGCCGGGGAACTAGTCAGCCAAGGGCAGAGGACGACATCCATCAGGCCCCCCCTCAATTTGTGTGTTGGTCTCTCCCAATGAGAGGAAAGGAGAAAAATTTCACGAGGGCCACCAAAGACCATGGGAAGGGGTTCGCGACCGAGCTCCGAAATTGTTCTGAAATGCTTATGGAGTGCTCGACACAAGGGGACCGTGTCAACACAGTCTAGAAGTAAGTACAGAAGGATCTGATGAAGCTCGGACAGCAAGACAAGAACCATAACAAACAATTATAAAAGCCTCTCTTAAAATGTCTCGTAAAGAGTTGTAAGAATGGCAGCAAGTCACTTGAATATGAATAAAACTCTCATTTTTTTTAAGAAACTTGTCTATTTTACTTGTTTGTTAATCAAATGCAAAATTTATTTTCAATATTTTTGGGATGTGCTCAATGCGAAGGGGTGATCGGTAGTCGGGAAGGGCGCCAAGCCCGTGGCACGCCAATCCCGGGTGTCATTATCAAACCCCCGGGTGGAAGTGTTCCGACTTGGCTCCTTTCATCTTTGAGGATCCAGAACGCATCAAGGAATGTGGTACATGTGGGAAAAACACGAACCCTCATGGCACGCCAATCCATGGTGTCATTATCAAACCCCTGAGGCCGGAGCGTTACTACCCATGACTCGCATCTTTGAGGAGCATCTCGGGTAAACCGGACCCAGAGAGGTTTCTTCCCCTGCAAGTTGGCTGGTGAATCCCGCTGAGAACCATCGGACCCCGTGGCATGGGGACGGCCAAGTGGCCTCCCTAACCATTATGGTCCCGGGTAAACCGGACTTATGGAGGTTTCTTCCCCTCTGAGTTGGCTGGTGAGTCCCGTTGATAACCACCTAAGTGATGGCACATACGGAGTGTCCTTTTCCCCGTGGGGTATCTGTCAAACCGCCTCGGATCAGGAGAAGCATGGCATGGGGAGCTTTCTGCCCTCATAGCGCTTGCAGGCTCTAGATCTGCCCAGCATGAGAAGGTTTCTGCCATCAGGATCTTGGCCGCTCATCGATCCGTAGCTCGGCTAGCCGGGACACTGAGTTGTAAGATTCAGAATTGTGTTTTAGGAGGCACGAGGTAGGACGCTGCCTCGGGGCACCCGAGTTGTTATTCTTTTCTGGTTTTGTGTGGAGTATGTGCTAAGTCCCCTCCATTTTGTTAACTTTGTCTTATTCCATTTTTGTTTTTAGCCGATGTCTGGCAAGGGGACGCCCACGCCGGGATCCGCAGAGCCTCAGAGGTTGAAAATCTTCCCTCGTGTAAGTCTCAAATGTTCCACCAGCTCGGGGCTGGATTCGTTCCGCCGATGTATTGTTCCACCTGCTCGGGGCTGGATTCGTTCCGTCGATGCATTGTTCCACCAGCTCGGGGCTGGATTCATTCTGTCGATGCATTGTTCCACCAGCTCTGGCTGGATTTTTTCCACCGAGTCTGTAATGTTCCAGCTCGGGGCTGGATTCGTTCCGTCGAGTCTGTATTGTTCCACCAACTCGGGGCTGGATTCATTACGCTGAGTCTGTATTGTTCCACCAGCTCGGGGCAGGATTCGTTCCGCCGATGCATTGTTCCACTAGCTCGGGGCTGGATTTATTTTGCCGAGTCTGTTCTATTTCCTCAACTCGGGGTTGGGTTACGTCCCACCGAGCTCTTATCATCGGCATGGGGATATTGCATTCCCCCATGGCCGGATCTTTATTGGGCTGGGGAGGTAAAATTCCCCCACAGCCAAGTTTTTCCCAGCTCGGGGTCGGGTTACGTCCCACCGAGTTTGTAAGATCGGCATGGGGATAGGAAATTCCTCCATGGCCGGATTCTCTTTGGGCTGGGGAGGTAACATTCCCCCAGATCCAAGTTTTTCCTCAGCTCGGGGTCGGGTTACGTCCTACCGAGTGTGTAAGATCGGCACAGGGACGTGAGATTCCCCATGGTCGGATCCTCTTTGGTTTGGGGAGGTAACATTCCCCAGAGCCAAGTTTTTCCCCTACTCGGGGTCGGGTTACGTCCCACCGAGCTCGTGTCATCAGCGTGGGATGGAGCTTTCCCTCATGACTGGATCCTTGTTAGATTGGGAGGTAACATTCTCCCAGTGCCAAGTGTTTCTTCAGGACGGGGTCGGGTTACGTCCCATCGAGTTTTTGTCATCAGCTCGGGGATGGAGCGTTCCCCACTTGATCGGATTCGAATTAGTCGAGATCAAGGTTTCTCTCCACATTTAGATTCAGAAGGGCAAGTCAAGCAAGTTACTTGCATAAAACAAGCTAAGTATAGAAAGCAATAACAAAGACATACAAAATGTAGTGCGTAGAAAGAGTTACAATCGTTATTACAAAAAGAAGTATATTTGTTTGAACTTACATAGGGCCCCCTTTGGGTTACCCTCATTAATCAGCCCGCGCAGGGGCAGTTTTTTCTTCCTGTACAGGTCCGGATGGCTGGATGTCAGGTACGGGTTCGGCATGAAGTACCTTGATTTCATCTTGGGAGGTAAAATGGGCTGCAATTTCGGCCTCAGGCACCTCGGGAGCAGGGGTGGGAGCCTCAGGTTGGATCTCCTCAGGGGCCGGAGACATTGGCACATCAGAAAAAGGGTTCGGGATCTTGAATTTCCCCCGAGAGGATGTCAAGTAGTTCACGGGCCTCCTCCTCCGATAGCTCCCTTTTGCAGAAGCGGATGGCTACGTGGATTAGCCCCATGTCGACCTTGGGCATGAGCATTGGAACAATCTGGGCGCAATAGCCAACCCCATCGAGCTTGGCACTCTCCAACTCGTCCTCTAGTTCAGCCTCCCTCTTTCTCAATACCTCCAGAGCCCGATCTCACTCTTCAGTCATCTTCTTCAGCTTAGATTCAGAGCTCACCACCTCCCACCTCATGCGTTTGTTTTCCTCCTAAGGAGTCTCCATATCCTTCTTAGCAGTCTCTGTATTTTTCATGACCAGTGCCGAGGAATTTCGGAGGGACTCTTTTAGTGAAAGGGCCTCGGCCGCGATCTGCTCAAGACCCTTGATTGTGTCATCCTTTTTGGAAAGCTCGGCCTCCCGCTCATTGATTTGACTTTGGAGCCTCTGCACCTGACCCCCATCAGATAGACTCATAAGCAGGTCCTTATTCCAGGCCATCACATAGTTATCCTGCAAGAAAGAAGAGAAGATAAGTCAGAAAACAAGTAAAAACATAGTGCGGGAGCAAAGAAGAAAGTCTACCTCAGCAATACGGAGGGAGAAATGAGGAAATCACTTCCTCGGGGGAAAGGTCCTCATAGCTCGAGATCTTCTCAAGAGGCACTGCATCAGCTAGCAGATTGATCACCGACACTAGATGAGATGTGACATCCCGGACCTTCTCACTAAGTTATCTACCCCCAGCACCACCTCTCATTTTCCGGTCTTGGGAGGGGCCTCAGAAGCTCTTCCCTCTCCCCGAGAAGTGGACCTTCTGATCAAGGGCTGCTCATCCTCCTCCTCTTCTTGGAGCTCGACCACTTCATCTCTGGCCAGGCGACGGCGTTTGCTTACAGGCCTGGAGGATCCTGAAGAAGGTCGGACCGTTGCACTTGGTGCCGCCCTTGTTGGAGAAGGTACGGGCTGCGCCGCTGTCCGGGCAATCAGTTTAGTTTTTCTTTTGGCCTTCACGGGAATCGGAGTGTTCAACCGTTTCCGAGAGCTTTCGGTTTCACCCGGACCCGGGCTTCTTCGCCAGGATTTTGATTTTCTCAAGGAATTCGGGCTGCTTCGACATTCCTACAAAGTATAAGGAAAAAAGCATGGTCAGTTCGGAATTCAGGTGATTTCAAGTCATTTATGAGTCAAGCAAAAAAAAGGATCAGTTAGAAAGTCAGTGAGAATATACCTAGTACCCTCAGGGCCTATGGGGGTGCACGTTGAATGAGGCCCGACTCCGTTAAGGCCGCGTCATTGACTATCTTTTTCCAATGACCGGCATATTTCCGGGCCACCTTGATCCTAGTTTGGACCTCGTGGGTAATCTTGGGAGGATCCCTCTAGCAGGCTGAGAAGGATTAGCAAGTTAATACGACAGAAGAATCAAGATAAAAAAACTAAGAGTTCGGATCCTAACCTCCCGCTCTGAAGGTATCTGGGACCTTTGTCATCTCCGAGCACGATGGCCAGGTTCGTCCCCAATCGCCTGTAGCCCAGAACCAGGGGTCGTTGATGTTTTTGTTGGTTTGGGGAAGGTTCTTGATAATGGCGGGGACGTCGGCATACGAGGAAAGGTAATACCAACCGTGACGGGATCTTGGGTTGGCCTTCAGCTTGTATAACCTTTTCAACTCCTCAAAAGTCGGCTCTCCGAGGCTTGCCAGGTGCCAAATCACATACAAGTCGGCCAGTATTCTTCAGCTATTCAAGTTCAGTTGACAGGGAGTGATCTCCATCCTAGCCATCATTCTCGTGAAGTATGGTTGAATGGGTAGCCGAAGGCCGCACTCAAAGAATGACGGAAGAAGGGCGACCGAGCTATTGTCAGGTTGGCTCGCGCGGTCTAGCGAACTAGGGACCTCAAGAACTATGTCTATTAGGATCTCATAATTTTGACAGAGTACACATAATGCATCTTCCGTGATGGTGGAGGGCCGGTTCATGTCCAGGGCCGAGCAGTCCAGTTCTCCCGGCTCAGGATCTCTCCGAGGGATTCTATGGTGGTAGGTATCGTTTTCCTCTTGAGAAGGGGTTGAATTGGTATCTAACTCCTCTAGTCTGGGTGAGCTCGAGCTGGAGGAGGATTCTTCAGCCCGGGGAGGTGGAGGATTTGCAGGCTTAACCGAAGAAGATTTAGCGTCAGACATTCCTGACAGTCGCCATGAAGGAGAAGGTCAGTCAGTGGTCAGTATACGGCACCGCAAATTCGAGGGCTATTTTAATTTCCAGGGACCTAAGCCTACAATCTCTAAATGTCCTAGCATTTGGCCGCACACAGCAAGTCTCTTCCTATAAGCATCAAACCAAACACAAAAATAGAAAACCCAAACACATTCATCCTACCCTACCACCCATCCTCTCACCAGAAAACACACACATCATACACTCCACTTTCAACCCGAAACCCATATTTGCAGCACATAACAAAGAGATTAACATGCCAGAAGGAACGAAGAACAAGCATCTGCAGGCAATAAATAGCTGTGATAGCTTGCATAAACTGAAATAGAGAGATCGAACAGAGACTTACTTGATTTGGGAAGAAGAGTTGGCGGTTGGTCTGGTCGGCTCGAAGGTTGCTGGTCTCACGAACGAGGGAGCTTTTGCAGTTTGAGAGTTGTGATTTTCGTAAACGAGAGAAATAAGTGTGGCATTGCTTTTTTTAAGTCGGCACTGTGCATTTTTGACCGTTGGATCGGGAGAGTCTTCGGATGTGCACCGCCTGTTACCCTCAGACTCCATCTGATCAATTGGGATGAACAGTTGAGATTGAAATACCTTTGGCTGCCTCATGAACAGTCGATGGGCTTGGTTTTTTGGCGGGAAGACCACGAGCTCTTGACAAATGGCACACTTGGGTTAAACCCTAAAGGTGATTTGATGGGCATTTAAGAAGATGTGATGGCTTGCGGTTCTCAAGGGACGGCTACTAGAAGGGTAAAAGGGACATTTGCTTCAAGTTGGGACATCAGAATCTCTTTTAGCCGAGGACGTTGAGGCCGAAGTTGTTTCCTACTTTGTTCCTGTGGCCGACCACCAGATGATGGATGTCACACTTCATATTTTTATAGTTCCCGGCACCAACTCACATACTCGTTGGAATCGAGAACTATGAGACAGATGTTGATGGGGATTTCTACAACTAAGGTATTTGTACAGTTCGGCAAGGGCAGAGAGGGAAATCTCCTCGTCCGGAGGGCCCATCCTCGGAAGATATATGTTGCTCTTCGACCCAGCGTAGCGCTCGGGTCCAGTTTTTCGTGTATGACCAACCAGAGAATGCAGCATGGCACAGACTTTAGAGACCAACAACATCAGAACCGAGGCCGACCACTTTAGACCGGTAGCTCGGTTTGGTTCTGTCCTACCTCCTGGAACAAGTTGACGAGTTGGGATATTTCGGGTCAGGATAGGAACAGTTTGGGAAGCTCGACAGATCACTTGACTGACCTCTTCAAGACCGACCTGAGATTAGAATAGATTGGACCTTTCCCTCCGACACGTGTCGTTATCTGGAGAATCATTACAGGCTGGCATCATTATTGTTGCGTGTGGCAATTGAGAAAATAGGTTGATGTGACAGGCCGTCAGACGGCAGGCTTGCTTTCGGCGACGACAGTCTTGGGGCAGAGAGCCCGTCAATCAGTCGGAGACCACGCGGGAAACGTCACGAGAGCAGGAGAACATTGTTGTATTCTCTGAGTATATAAAGAGAAGTTAGATTTGTTTGTAAATGAGGATGATCATTTTGATAGCAAAACTTATAATAAAGAGAGAATGTACACCACTTGTAAGAACCTGAAAGGCAAACAGTTCGGTTTCGATTAAGACATCTCTCCAAACAGGTCGGTCGATTTAGTTTCGGTAATAAAATAACCTCCACCATTTTGTGCCCGTGGACGTAGGCAGGACTCGCTCCGCCGAACCACGTTAAAACCCTCTTGTCGATCTGTGTGTTTATTTTGTCTTCTACTAAGTTTGCTTTTGGTCCCCCATAACCAAACAAATTCAAGATTGAAGGATGATTGTCTTGGGAGGGTTGTCTCGAAACTGCCCCTGAGATGAAAATCACCCGTCAACAGAAATAATTAATTAGAAAACTAAATTTGATAAAGTCTCACTAAAAAATGTGAACTTGAAACAATTAATTAGAAAACTAAATTTGATAAAGTCTCACTAAAATTTTCAACCTAAGGCCTCGGAAAAACTTGAGTCACCCATGTTGTAATTTTAAATATTAGAGGTTAACAGTTATAGTTAACCCACCTGGTAATTTGTGTGGTGGAAACATGAGATAGATTCAAGTATACGTTTAACTTAAGAAGTGGTTGATGGTGGTGTAATATAGAACCAAAAGACTCCAATCTTCTTTTTTATTTTATTTTTTTAAAAAAAAAAACTTGATTTTAGGAATTTTAGGATAATTATAATAAAATGGAAGTGCTGGAAAATAGGATGATAGATGTGATTCATCAAATATTGGTTTATTTCATTAATTAAGATTATGCTCCGAGTTCTTTTAAATTTTATGCGACTTTAGGCTTTTTTTTAAAATAAGACCATATCGATAAATGATAAAAAATATACGAGTCATATTATACATTAAAACATTAATATTTTTTGATTTAAGAATCTAATTTTCAAATAAAATTTAAATATCTCAATCAATTATGTGTATGGATTCTCCCCACCATCATCTCTACCCCACCCATCGTGTATATAAAACCAAAGCCAACGTAGGGATCCGCAGCCCATCTTAGTCCATAAATCACGTATTAAACTTCTATAAATTAATCACGTATTCCTACTGCCTTAACTGTCTCGCTCAGCTTCTTCCTCTCAAAACACCCAACTCACAGACAAACAAACAAACAACCAAACACACTCTCCTCTCCTCGCGTTTCCTCTCGCTCCAATGAGTTCAGCCATAACCATGGCCATGGACTTCAACGAGTTTTTCCAGCTCGATTTCTCCAGCTACAGCACCACCACCACCACCACCACCACTACAGGTGACGATAATGCCCGTAACTGGAACGACTGGTCCCCTGTCGACTGGGCAGCTTTATCCGGAGATCAAGATGAATTTCACGACCTCATCGAGTCGATGTTAGACGATAGCGGATTGAACCCATACCCTAATGCAAGCCACGACCAATATGAACCATTCAACTTTGTGTCAACCGACACCACTACCAGTACTAGCAACAGCAACAGCAACAGCAACATGGCCGTAGATGAAGAAACAAACTGCGATGACTTCAAGGGCTTGAGGTTAGTCCATCTCTTGATGGCTGCAGCTGAAGCCCTAGCCGGCGTCAACAAAAGCCGTGAACTGGCTCGGGTGATATTGGTTCGGCTCAAGGAGTTGGTTTCCCCAAACGACGGTACCAATATGGAAAGATTGGCCGCGTATTTTACCGACGCCTTACAATCTTTGCTAGAAGGCGCCCAGGGTGTAGATAGCAGCAGCAGCAGCAACAAACATTACTTAACCAACGGGCCCCACCACACGGACGTGCTCGCTGCTTTCCAATTGTTACAAGACATGTCACCGTACATTAAGTTCGGTCACTTCACTGCCAATCAAGCGATCCTTGAAGCTGTAGCCAATGACAGGAGAGTCCACATAGTTGACTACGATATCATGGAAGGGGTTCAATGGGCGTCGTTGATGCAAGCGTTCGTTTCTAGAAAGGATGGCCCACTGGCCCCGCATCTAAGGATAACAGCGTTATCTAGGGGAGGACGCAGCAGTAGGCGTTCGATCAGCACCGTTCAAGAAACGGGACGGCGTTTGGTTGCGTTCGCAGCATCAATCGGCCAACCGTTTTCTTTTCATCAGTGTAGATTGGATTCTGATGAAACGTTTAAGCCATCGGCTTTGAAATTGATAAACGGAGAGGCGTTGATTATCAATTGCATGTTACATCTACCCCACTTTAGTTACCGGGCCCCTGATTCGATTGCTTCGTTTTTATCCGGATCCAAGATCCTGAACCCGAGATTGATGACTTTAGTCGAAGAAGAAACCGGACCCATTGGGAATGGCGGGTTCGTCGGCCGGTTCATGGACTCATTGCACCATTACTCAGCGGTTTATGATTCACTTGAAGCCGGGTTTCCGATGCAAAGTCGGGCTCGGGCTTTGGTGGAAAGAGTGTTTTTGGGGCCCCGAATATCCGGGTTATTGGCGTGGATCTATAGGACACGTGGAGAGGAGGAGAGTTGCTATTGGAGGGAGTGGTTGGGTGCGGTCGGGTTCAAGCCAATTAATATAAGCTTCGCCAATCATTGTCAAGCAAAGCTGTTATTGGGATTATTTAATGATGGATATAAGGTGGAGGAATTGGGCAATAATAGGCTTGTTTTAGGATGGAAATCTAGACGTTTGCTTTCTGCTTCTGTGTGGACTTCTTCTCCGAATTCTGATTTATAAGAGGTAAATGTTAGAAATAAATATATTAGGTTATCGTTATAAAATATCGAAAATATAATATGTGCTTAATTTTATTCCTGATATATATATATTTAAATAGAGAGGTTTTGAGGTTCAAATCCTTTTTTTTAGAGTGATTGTTTCTAAGGTTCCAATTCATGTATAAAATTAAAATATTTGATCATTGCGATAGTTCTTTTTTTTTTTTTTTTTTAAAAAAACTTGATTTTAGGAATTTTAGGATAATTATAATAAAATGGAAGTGCTGCAGAATAGGATGATAGATGTGATTCATCAAATATTGGTTTATTTCATTAATTAAGATTATGCCCCGAGTTCTTTTAAATTTTATGCGACTTTAGGCTTGTTTTTAAATTAATGGATAAAAAATATACGAGTCATATTATATATTAAAATTTTGATATTTTTTTATTTAAAAATCTAATTTTCAAATAAAATTTAAATACCTCAATCAATTATGTGTATCGATTCTCCCCACCATCATTTCTACCCCACCCATCGTGTATATAAAACCAAAGCCAACATAGGGATCCGCAGCCCATCTTAGTCCATAAATCACGTATTAAACTTCTATAAATTAATCACGTATTCCTACTGCCTTCACTGTCTCTCTCGCTCAGCTTCTTCCTCTCAAAACACCCAACTCACAGACAAACAAACAAACAACCAAACACACTCTCCTCTCCTCGCGTTTCCTCTCGCTCCAATGAGTTCAGCCATAACCATGGCCATGGACTTCAACGAGTTTTTCCAGCTCGATTTCTCCAGCTACAGCACCACCACCACCACCACCACCACCACTACAGGTGACGATAATGCCCGTAACTGGAACGACTGGTCCCCTGTCGACTGGGCAGCTTTATCCGGAGATCAAGATGACTTTCACGACCTCATCGAGTCGATGTTAGACGATAGCGGATTGAACCCATACCCTAATGCAAGCCACGACCAATATGAACCATTCAACTTTGTGTCAACCGACACCACTACCAGTACTAGCAACAGCAACAGCAACAGCAACATGGCCGTAGATGAAGAAACAAACTGCGATGACTTCAAGGGCTTGAGGTTAGTCCATCTCTTGATGGCTGCAGCTGAAGCCCTAGCCGGCGTCAACAAAAGCCGTGAACTGGCTCGGGTGATATTGGTTCGGCTCAAGGAGTTGGTTTCCCCTAACGACGGTACCAATATGGAAAGATTGGCCGCGTATTTTACCGACGCCTTACAATCTTTGCTAGAAGGCGCCCGGGGTGTACATAGCAGCAGCAGCAGCAAACATTACTTAACCAACGGGCCCCACCACACGGACACGGACGTGCTCGCTGCTTTCCAATTGTTACAAGACATGTCACCGTACATTAAGTTCGGTCACTTCACTGCCAATCAAGCGATCCTTGAAGCTGTAGCCAATGACAGGAGAGTCCACATAGTTGACTACGATATCATGGAAGGGATTCAATGGGCGTCGTTGATGCAAGCGTTCGTTTCTAGAAAGGATGGCCCACCGGCCCCGCATCTAAGGATAACAGCGTTATCTAGGGGAGGACGCAGCAGTAGGCGTTCGATCAGCACCGTTCAAGAAACGGGACGGCGTTTGGTTGCGTTCGCAGCATCAATCGGCCAACCGTTTTCTTTTCATCAGTGTAGATTGGATTCTGATGAAACGTTTAAGCCATCGGCTTTGAAATTGATAAACGGAGAGGCGTTGATTATCAATTGCATGTTACATCTACCCCACTTTAGTTACCGGGCCCCTGATTCGATTGCTTCGTTTTTATCCGGATCCAAGACCCTGAACCCGAGATTGATGACTTTAGTCGAAGAAGAAACCGGACCCATTGGGGATGGCGGGTTCGTCGGCCGGTTCATGGACTCATTGCACCATTACTCAGCAGTTTATGATTCACTTGAAGCCGGGTTTCCGATGCAAAGTCGGGCTCGGGCTTTGGTGGAAAGAGTGTTTTTGGGGCCCCGAATATCCGGGTCATTGGCGCGGATCTATAGGACACGTGGAGAGGAGGAGAGTTGCTATTGGAGGGAGTGGTTGGGTGCGGTCGGGTTCAAGCCAATTAATATAAGCTTCGCCAATCATTGTCAAGCAAAGCTGTTATTGGGATTATTTAATGATGGATATAGGGTGGAAGAATTGGGCAATAATAGGCTTGTTTTAGGATGGAAATCTAGACGTTTGCTTTCTGCTTCTGTGTGGACTTCTTCTCCGGATTCTGATTTATAAGAGGTAAATGTTAGAAATAAATATATTAGGTTATCGTTATAAAATATCGAAAATATAATATGTGCTTAATTTTATTTCTGATATATATATATATATATATATATATATATATATATATATATATATATATATATATATATATATTTATAAATAGAGAGATTTTGAGGTTTAAATCATTTTTTTTAGAGTGATTGTTTCTAAGGTTCCAATTCATGTATAAAATTAATATATTTGATCATTGCGATGGTTCTATTTTTTTTTTAAAAAAACCCAAATATTTAGCTTGTGTATTGTAGTTGCATTATTTGCTAGTTATTTTTCTTATTTTTATTTATTTTAAGGTTACTCGTAGGATCATCTTAGCAACAAGTTGTGTGTTTTAACCTTCTTATAAAAATTTTGAACCAAAATCATATAAAAAAGTGCTGTTATGATTGAGAGAAAATACATCCTGCCTTAATTTCCTGCATCAAATTATTTTAATTAAATTGAAAAGCTCTTGTGAGAATATGTCAATATGTTTCCTTTGCAAGCTACATGAACGAAAATACACTAAAAATAAAAATTAATAATGCTGATTGCACGAAGTGAGGCGCAAAAATATTTGAAGATTTCATTTTGGCAAATAGAAACAAGGATATATATCCTCCACCCCTGATGGGAAACATTGCTGGCAGCAACTAATAAACATTTAAGAGATTATGAAAAACTTATATTTATGGCCAAATATAATTAGAAATCATCTGTTGCGAGTATTTGTACTATTTTTTTTTTTATATGAATGTATCGTAGAGTATCATTATTTTGTAATATAATCGCACAAAAATGTCTTACAAACATCCGCAATAGAAAACGAATAATAATATAGCTATAAAAATGATAAGCATATATCCATGTACACCCACCCAAATAGTATCACTATTCATGATTATTATTCACATGAATAGTTATACTGTTTCGGTGTAAAATGGGCGTATCTCAATCATTAACATATAACTATATAAGATTCATCCTAAAATATGTATAAATTCATCCAAAAAAATAATAAATAAATAAATAAATAATCTCTTCATGAATTAACTAAATTTTAAGCGATCACTTGATGGGATAAAATTGTAAAGGTTGCTTAGCATCATCTACCTAATCTCGCAATGCTATTTTTTCTTTTTTAAATTTGACCAATTTTAATCATGTACCAACACTTTAATAAAATCTTACAAAATTAAGTTGGTGATATTTTTTTTCCGGAATCATCAAATCATTCGATTCAGGCTTAAATGGAGCAGGTAAAATCCTTTGTTGTTTCATGTTCTTACAAGAAATGTATCCCCTAAACTCAAACCCAAGACCTGACAATCAATTTTTAAGCCGTTCGCCATCAAGCCACACCCATTGGAGACTAAGTTGGTGATATGCCAAAGAGTGGTTCACGTATCCCTATCTTTGTTTGTGTAACCTTCTCTTAATCATGATTAGTGTTTAAAATACAATAAAGGATTGCCAATAGCTTTGGTTCAATTTTAATTAGTGTTTAATTAGTAAAGTCCAAACATTGTCCTCTTGAAGATCCTGTGTTAATTCAGGGGAAGTAATTTTTTTTTGGATTTGTAGTAGACTTTGATGGTCAAAATTTTAACATTTGTGCTCATTAAAATAAAATGCCATTATTATTGATTCTTAAGATAAAATTGGCACAAAATTTTTAAAACCTCAAATACATTTCAAATTATTATGGATTCCAAATTCGTTATTCATTCCATCACTACATGATATTTAGAATGAATTTAAATACAGTGTTTAACTAAGGTTTGCCAAATTCTTTTATAATATTATGCTACTCGTGCATGAATAACAATGAATAGTTAAAATTTAATTATATATAAATTTAATGATTCAATAACTATCGATCATAAATGAAAAAAAAAATCATTACAAAATTTAGTTCGGTACCGAATTCAAATCCATGTTAAATTGGATCACTGGGAGTTGAAAAATATATAACTTGTTAAAATCAAGGTTGGTGCACCGAAAGGTGCAATGATTTAAGAAAAATTATATTAAATTTGTGGGTGGGTCCCACATGCTTAAAGGAAATTTAAAAAAAAAAATTAGAATTCACTATTTACACAGTGAATCTCATGCCTATAAATAGAGGATTCATTTCATTATTTTCTTCATCTCATTCTCAACCAAATCATCTGTATTCTAAAAGAGAAAATATAGTTTCTTCTTAAGAGTTTGTAAGAGAGTTATAATTCTCATATTCTAAGAGAGTGTGAGATACTCCTTGTATTTAGAGAAAGGTTATAAAATTCTTTCCATTATAGTGAAATCCTTCTATTTTTTCCGTGAATGTTTCCCTCCCATTAAGGATTTTACCACGTTAAATCTATGTCTCATTGCTTTATTTTATTGTTAAAATTTATGGTAGGCTAAGCCTCATAATTATTATTGTATTGTTATATGTAGGCAACGCCTCCTGAACTAACAATTATTCTCAATTTCACTTCACTTGAGTGTCAGCT